>VXBP01009530.1:120035-299802 GCA_013400115.1 Rhinopomastus cyanomelas | reverse complement strand
TGTGGCAGGGGGATTGGACTGGACGATCTTTTGAGGTCCCTTCCAATCCCTAATGATTCTAGGATTCATGATGTGGTATTTAGGCTGAAGGTCAGCACTGGAGAACAAAAACCAAGAGACAATACTGCTTTCTGGATTAAAAAAACCTAAAATACCCTTCCCCTCAAAAAAACCCCAAATATTTGAAGGTCAGACTTCTTGTGAACACCAAGGATTTCTGATGTTGCTTGTGGGAGGGAGCGAGAGCGAGCGAGCAGGTGTTTGGGTTCAGTTGGTTTATTTTTTTAAGATGATAAGCATTCAGTTGTGGTTTTCTGCCCGTGTTTTGGCTGAGGGAGCTAGACCCAGTGATCCTAAAGCACTTTGGAGTTTCAGATGGATGTGGGCAATCATTTGCTGCCATAGATTGCTACCGCGCACTGCTAAGCAGATGCTCTGTTTCATCTCGTAGGTAAATGCACTTCAGTGGAGCTTTAACTGATTTTTAAACTAGGGAAGGAAGGAGAAAAAACCCCTGTGCACGCCTGTGGTCAGCTCTGAAGGTCACAAAGCTGCTGTTCACTGCATGGCTGAAGGAATGAGCTAAAAGACATCTTTAGATTTGGTGTGGATCCCAGGTCCTGGGCAGTCACTGGTGCTCTGTGAGGTCTGGTGTTTCTGGCAGCGCCTGGAGCTGCTGCACAGCAAAAGCAAAGCTGAATGTGAGGGCTGCAAGTCTGCTGCTGCTGGATCTGTGTTGCAGGACAAACCAAGGTCTGTGGTGTTTCTTAAGGAAGGCCAAACTCACGGAGAAGACAAGTTGTAAAGGGACAAAAGCTGAATCTCTAGTCGTTAGCTGCCAAAGAGGAGAGGTGAGGAGTTTGCACGTCTGAAGCTTGAGTGAGTTTTGGGTTGAGGAACAGGCTGTGAAATCTGTCCATGCACTGATTTGTGCATAGGAACTCTTTAAATCAGTCTTCCTCAGCTTTTTATTGGAAAAAATTAGTTATGAAACAAAATCTTATAAGGCTGCTAGATTTAATTGTTAGGAGATTAATTTTTGAAAGCCTTATCAGAGACAATTTAGTTTCTGATCACAAAGAATAGCACAATGACATCCAAAATTGGAACTCGAACACTTTAAAAACCGATACCATGCGTACAGTCCTACAGCTGTGCTGTCAGCTTGAAGAGAGTTTACAACTGGTTTAAAGACCTGTTCTTTTTATTCACTGGTGTCCACATCCATGAAGGACATTGCTAAAGCTGGTCAGCCTGTTAAAACATAGTCATCCACACACAGTGTCTTTGTAGCTGTTTGGCAGCCACTGCTGGAAAAAACACATAAAATGTAAAAAAATAATAGTGTGAGTTAAATGAATAGCTCTTTATTTAGATTTTTATTATTGTGTTGAAGGATACAAAGAGGAGCATTCAGCAGATATTTAATTTCTTGTTTATCTCATTAAGCAGACAGTCCCCAAACAAATGAGTTTCAGATTAGTTTTACCAGAGCTATTTATCTAATTATGGCTTTCATTGCCTTGAGTGAATGGCTGCAGATCAATAGGTCTCTCAGGTTGCCAGGACATGCATTAAGACAGAGCTGAATAGCAGGAGTGATGCCTCTTGTTTTTTTTTTTCCATTGAGATGTCTGTCCTCAGTTCATACAGTGCGTGCATAAACTCGGGGTTTATCTGAAGCCCTGCTTAAAAAGTCCCATTTTTTATCTAATCATTTGCAACTCAATTAGTGTTTACTTGATATTGGTAGAGGTTCAACTGAAGCACAATAATTATTTTGGAGGGAGCCAGTATAGATAAAAAAAAGATGTGTTGAAGAGATTAATCTACTTCTATATCCATAAATTTTAATCTAACAGGTAACATCTTTAGCCACAAATATAATTGTGCTTTCAAGAGCTTGTTAGGCAGTCTGCCTTCCATGCTGTTGTGTTTTGGCTGGTTTCTAGTAGCCAGAGATGCCTTATGTTCTGGTGATTGGGGTTTCTTCCTATTAACCCTTCAAAAGGGACACAGAACTGGTGGAGACAGTCCAGCACAGAGCCATGAAGATGATGGAGCAGAACAACACCCTAATGAGGAAAGGCTGAGGGAGCTGGGTCTCTTTAGCTTGGAGAAGAGGAGACTGAGAGGTGACCTCATTAATGTCTATAAATAGGTGAAGGGTGGGTGTCAGGAGGATGGAGTCGGGCTCTTCTCAGTGTCATCCAATGATATGACAAGAGGCAATGGGTGTGAGCTGGAACACAGGAGGTTCCCTCTAAATATCAGAAGGAACTTCTTCCTAGTGAGGGTGACAGAGCACTGGAACATGCTGTGCAGTGGGGTTGTGGAGTCTCCTTCTCTGGAGACATTTAAAACCCACCTGGATGTGTTCCCATGTGACTTGGTCTAGGTGCTCCTGCTGTGGTGGGGGGATTGGACTAGATGATCTTTAAAAATCCCTTCCAATTCCTAATGATTCTGTGATACAGCTTTTCATGTTACACCTACACACACGCAGTCTTTGAATGACTCTAGCTGGTATATTGCCTTCAGACTCTTCTTGGGGCTCACAGAGTTTGTGTGTTTAGTGATAACAACTCCACACTGAAATGAAACATATGTTTTGTTTTATTCTGTTGTTAAGAAAGCATCTCCTTATCAGTTTGGAATATCTCACCTTTAATTTGAATGACCCTTCTGTTGTTCCTCCAGTGTCTGTGGATTTACATGTTATATATCCTTTTTTACCACCCATTTTTAAAGCAAGCAGTCCCACTCTCTCCTCTTTCCATACTGTAATCATTTTTCTTACTTGGGTTTGAACTCTGTCTGGCTCTGCAATGCCCCTTTGAACTTGTGTTGGCTTGAGCTGGATGTAATATTCCAGATGAGACTGCACCGCTGATTTATATAAATCATGCAGTTGCCCCCTCTCTCCATCACCGTTGCTTTTAATCCTAGCAATTTGCTGTCTTTTTGGAGTATCTAGTGGCACAGATTAGTTATTTATTCACTGAAATGTCTTCACAGCCATTCAGGTTGCTTTCTTTAAGGTTATATAGTTAACTTTAAGGATGTAGTTAATTTAATTCCAATAAGTTGTCAGCATTTTTTCCCTTCCATTGCTGTTACTTTGCATTTGATGTGGATAAACATAATTTAATGTGGAGTTTTCCACTCATCTTCCTTGACTAGGTCTGTCTGAAGTTGTTTATAGACTGATGATTGTGACTAACCAAAATTGCATAAACATAATTTGGTTATCTTGATGCTGACATCACAAGTGTGTTTTATTAAGTAACATTCAGCCTAGGAGTTGAGGTTGGGGCATCCTTATGTTTTAATTTTCTTAATGTAAACAGTCAGTGTAGTCCTGTTGTCCTTCACTACTTTAGCAGAATGACTGTGGCTGGAGAAGACCCCTGGGATGTGCAGCCATCTGCCCTACCTTACAAGTTCTCCCCTAAACCAGATCCCTCAACACCTCATCCAAACTATCTTTAAACTCCTCCATGGATGGTGACTCAACCACCTCCCTGGAAAGCCCATTCCAGTGCCTGACCACCCTTCCTGTGAAAACTTTTTCCTAATGTCAAGTCTAAACCTACCCTGTTGCAACTTGGACCCACTTCCTCATTTTCTATCAGTAATTATAGAATCATAGAATCATTAGGGATTGGAAGGGACCTCAAAAGATCATCTAGTCCCATCCCCCCGCCACAGCAGGATCGCCCAGACCAAGTCGCTCAGGAACACATCCAGGTGGGTTTTAAAGGTTTTAATTGCTTATGAGAAGAGACAGAATCACTCTGGTTGGAAAAGACCCCTGGGATCATAGACTCCAACCATCAATCCTACTCTACAAATTCACCCCTAAACCAGATCCTCAACACCTGATCCAAACAGTCTTTAAACCTCTCCACAATGTCCGTTCAGGTAGCTGTGGAGAGTGATGAGGTCTCCTCTCAGCCTCCTTCAAACCAAAGAGCCCCAGCTCTTTCAGTCTTTCCTCATAAGATTTATTCTCCAGGTCCTTCACCAGCTTAGTTGCCCTCCTCTGCACTTGCTCCAGCAGCTCAGTGTCTCCCTTGTATTGAGGTGCCCAAAACTGGACCCGATACTCAAGATGTGGCCTCACCAGTGCCAAACACAGGGGGACGATAATCTCCCTGCTCCTGCTGGCCACACTATTTCTAATTGTGTGATCAACTACAATATCTTATCTCTCCAGGAAAGGCTGCTTTAGCTTCTTTCGAGGAGTTTTGTGTGCCAGGGTTAGCATATATAGTTGAAGTTGGAGGTGCAACTGTAGAGTGCTGAAGACGGTGACGTTACGGGCAGCTCTTCTCTATTAAAAACAGAGACACAAAAGGCTCATGTGGTAGACTTTTATGTTTGTGTTAGACTTTTGTGGTCAAACACAACGTGTAGCCAGCGGAGCAGCACTACTGCTAAATCTAAGTTGAGGTCTTATTGTAAAAACTGCAAACTTGCATCAATCAAAAATCCATTTGTTGTGGCCGTAGAAAAGGACCTACTTCAGTTGCTTATTATAGCTTCTTTCAATGATCTTGAGTCAAAAACTGTCCCTTGTCACTGAAGACACAACAGTAAATTTTCTGAGACTTCCCACACTGGAAACCTGATGTTTTTTTCTTTCAGTTAAGCAAGAAAACAGTGTGAATCTTCATCCCTTGCTTTAGCGGCTCTCGGTGTTATCTTTCTTTGAGAGACAAAGCTAAATACTGAGGGTCTGTGAGTCATCTTCTTTTCAGCTGGAGCCAACTCCAGTTTCAATATGTGTGTTCTTGTTCCTTTATGCCATGACTTTTCCCCTCCTAAGTTAGTCACTGTTATCTCTTGGCACAAGTGAGGAAGCTCTAAACATCAACAAGCGTGAGGCACGCTAGAAACACGCAAACAAACCTCCCGTGTAATCTTCCAAACCCCAGAGTGTCCCCGTTCCCATTTCTTTGTTGTTTGTGAGCCCATCTGATCTTTTGATGGTATCCTGCTGGTGGGAGCAGGGAGGTGAATTCCAAGGCAAGGGTTTACTGACCAGAAGTAGAGTCCTAGAGGCCATCTCCAGTTAACTTCTGCTGGCGTGTCCAGTGTCTGCACAGAGAGAAGCCAGCAAATAGATTAGAGGTCAAAAGGCTTTCGTTAATCTTTTTGCAAGCTTTGCTTTTTGAAGATGTCTGTGTGTGTATCTATGGATGAGGAAAGTGCTCAAGCTGGTTATTTTTGGTTCTTGAGAGCTCAAGACCAAATGGAGATGTTAATCCTGTGGGCTCAGGTGAAGCCTGGGTAGTTTGTAGTGGTGATTCCACTGGGATGAGGACTAGTTTGTAGTGGTCTCTAAAAAGCTGATGTGGAAAAGTAAGGAGCAATGAGCTGGTTGATTGAGGTGTGTTGACAGAGTCTCAAAATGAAGGTCTCTTACAGAAAGTGGTGGTTTGCTATCAATCTACTCTAGTGCCAGACGTCAGGTGCCCTTGCTGCAGAACAAGCTATCGAGCTAGATGTGTTTATGGGACTGTTGTGGGGAGGGAGCTGCAAGAGCCTGAACAGGTACTACTTATTTTACTTATTTACAGCAGGATATCTGGACTGGCCCAGGCTTCCTGGGCAGACAGAGAGCCACAGTAGACTGTTAGAATGTCACTTACATCTTGCTTTTGTTGGAATTTATAGAAGCACAGGTCGAGCATCTCTGCTGGTCTCTGACAGATCCGTGACTGCAGTGGGGCGCGCGGCAGCAATCTTCTGTCTAGATCTTTCTGCTTCCCTGATTCCAGTCTGTATTTTCTGACAAATTACCACCTTCCATGGATGTCTTGCTTGAGCCAGTTTTTCAAGCCATCAGTTCCTCATCTCTTCACACTCCTCCCCACTCTCTCTCTCTTTCTTTCTCTCGCCCCCTGCTTTGCGTAGGTCAGAAGACATTTGCTGCCTTAAAATGGTGTTTATTACTGACTTTCACATTTGGGTGGGTTGGTAACCAGGATACAGTGGGCAAATGAAAGGAACATAACGTTGAAGTGATTGATGCTTCAAACACTGGCTTTGATGCAGAATATTAAAGAAGTAGAAAGTTAATTCTCTTTGCTTCTAGACTTTAAAAGATGTGTTTGGTCTTTACCTCTGGTCTTTTTATTTCCATGGGACAAAGCACCACTTCAAGGATTGAGGTGAAGACAGTTCAGTAGAAGGTGGCTCAGTTCTGCGTTGCTGCTTTACATGGACATGTGAAGGAGGATCATTAGGGATTGGAAGGGACCTTGTGGATGTTGTGTTTGTGGCAGGGCAAGGAAGATGCAGCTCCAAGTAGTACAGGGAATGAGCAAGCTGCTGCCTAGCCTGGTGGTCAGAAGCTTCTCAGATGCTCTTTTCCCTGGCACTAGCTGCCAGGCCTGGCTGTCCTCAGGTGATTGAAATGTGACCCTGTAAGAGGGGCTGTGGTATGTGAGTCTTTTCCTCTGATTGTACTGTGGCATCAACAGGCAGCTCTGCTGGCTCCTTGAGATTGCTTTGTTCAGGGTATGTGCAGCTGTACTTCAGCTGTGAGTAATGCAGGGGCTGTTCTGCTTTGCTGTCATGTGCCCTGGTTCACACAACTGATGAGCATGTTTGTGTTCACATGTTCTAACAGCACTTCTTTAAAAAGCAGTTGCAGTGGTACCACTGCTGTCTTTGGTGAGGCGTGAGGTTCCTTCTGAGTCTGCAGGTGTACGCTGTGGTGACTGCCTCAGGTACATGTTGAAAACAGCCTTAGAAAGGTCACCCACAACTTTAAGGGTAAAAGACATCTGCTTTAAAACAGCAGTTTATAATCTGTTGAGCAGAGTTGCAGTGGGCTGTTCCAGTGCTGTCACCCTCATCATGAGGAAGTTCCTTCTCATATTGATGTGGAACCTCCTATGTTCCAGCTCACACCCATTGCCCCTTGTCCTATCACTAGATGATGAGAAGAGCCTGGCTCCATCCTCCTGACATCCACCCTTCACATATTTATAGACATTAACGAGGTCACCCCTCAGTCTCCTCCAAGCTGAAGAGACCCAGCTCCCTCAGCCTCTCCTCATACGGGAGGTGCTCCACTTCCTTCATCATCTCTGTGGCTCTGCGTTGGACTCCCTCCAGCAGCTCTATGTCCTTCTTGAACTGAGGATCCCAGAACTGGACAACACAACACTCCAGGTGTTCCCAGTTCTACTGTGTGCTAAGCAATCAGGATTGAACGAGAGGTGTGTGGTAGTTTCTGGCACATCATCAGAGACCTTTTCCATTGCCTTGTTGTTCAAGTCCCTACCCTTCTCAGGGGTAACAAACCTCCTTTAGGAGGTGCAGTGCATTTGAGTTTTCATTTGTTCCTGCCTCAGCTGTCAGACCAAAGGTTTTCAAGCATAAGAAATGTTATGAGGGTTGGTGTGATCTCATTCTGCAGACTGTTTCAGGGTGATGGTAGTGGAAATCCAGGTAGCTCCGAGACTCTACTGAGAGCAGGTGAGGAGCTGCTGGATCTACTTTGCCAGGAAATTGCTTGTCTGATCCAAGGGAATAATTTTTTTCTTTCCTCACATCCTGAGTGGATTTTTTAAAGCTTCTGTACAGTGAGGCCTTGACTGCTTCAGGAGATGAAACCAGTTAAACTTTAATAGCTTGTCTACAAAAAACTGAATTACAGCTGTTCTGCTGGAAGTGGTGAAGAACCCCTGCTGCCCAGTCACTAGCAGGCTGGCACTGGCTTGTGCCAAGAGCTACTGTCAAGGAAATGAATCTTGTTCCCAAGAGGTCACATCATGACGTGCTGCCAGGACAAACAGTGCTGCAGATTCTCAAAGTGTTTGGGCTGTAACGCAGCCTCTCTAGCCAGAGCTCATTCACCCGGTGTGGAGGCTACTCCTGCTTTCTGAAAACCTCAGAGGGAGAAAAGCAAAAGTTGGAGCTTTTAGCCATGGCTTTTTAAGTGTCCTGAAGGTACATTAGAGTGGGGCTGCCCTGGCTGTGTGGCAGAGAGCTCGGGACCTTCTAACCCTTTCTTTGTCACTGACCTTTACCAGTAGGTCTCAAAGTGCTTTGCAGAGCAGCGATCGTGGTCATTGCTGTTGCACAAGAGAAGAAATGATTTAGAATCCTAGAATTGGTTAGGTTGGAAAAGACCTTTATAGGATCCAGCCATTAATCTGACTACTAAGCCTTGTCCCTAGATTGCCTGCATGTTCAGGCGTGGCAATTGAAGCCCCTCCCAGGACAGGCTGTTCCAGTACTTGATGACCTTTCAAATCAAGATGTGTTTGCTATGTTTAACCTAAACCTGGTACAACTTGAGGCCATTTCCTCTCGTCCTGCCTCTTGTTACTTATGAGAACATATCCACCTCTCTACAACCTCCTTTCCTTTGATCAGACATTGGAATGAACTGCCCAGGGAATTGGTGGAGTCACAATCCCTGGAAGTGTGTAAGGAAAGACTGGATGTGGCACTTAGCGCCACGGTCTAGTCGATGTGGTGGTGTGAGGTCATGGGCTGGACTGGATGATCTCAGAGGTCAATAATTCTGTGATTCATAAAACTGAGGCGTGTCAAACACTCTGGTTCTTTGGCCAGTTGATCGGTCGGTCTCTGCGAAACCAGGACATCTGTTCCTTAGGCACAGCATAAAAAAATTCAGCATCTTCTACATGAAAGGAGTAACTGCTCTGCTTCTAGGAGAAAGACAGACTGGGGGAATCACTGGGTGACTGCCTTTTGGGCAGGCAGTGGTAAAAGTAGACCAAAACTTTGGAGCAGAGATGCTGAAGAACAGGGACATCAAAACCACACCTTTGCGCGCGTGTACAGAGCTTCGTAGCCTGTTTGTGTCCAGTCTATGCCAAAAAAAATTGCCGGGCAAGCAGGTGCTTTTCCAGGTAGTCAACTGATGCTGTTTATTGCAAGGGATTTTCATAAATGCTAATCAGAGCACTGTGTGTTAACTTTCTTTTTGTACTTGAAGCATTTAATGTGCTGCAGTTGTCATCTATAGTTTTTTATTTGCTGACCTCAGCGTGAATTGTTCTTGATGGCTTTTCTTATTCATTAATATATATAGTCTGTGTTGACATTTTTGTTGTCAGCATAATTCACAGCTGATTTGCCAAATATTGGCCTTTTTTTCCCCCCCCACTCCCCACATCTGTGTTCACTGAAACAGCTGCAGCAATACTGGATGTTTTCCCCCCATTCTGGTGCTTGTGCCAATTCTTGTGGCAGATCTGAGCATCCTTGCAGCAAGGTCGTGGGGGCTGTTCATGAGAAGGTTCCTGAGCCTCTACTGGGGAAAATCAAGCACCCACCCGTGCTGATTTTGCCTGACACCAAAGAGGGAGCATTTGCACTTAACAGCGGCGTTGTGGGTGGTTGCTAGTGGCAGGTGTGATGAATGGCTGTTTTAATCGATTGTCTGCTTGAAAAAAAAGTTATATTTAATCCCTGACAAATGTGGGTTGCTGAAGGCCGAGTCTGGCAGCAGTATCTGCACCCATGTTGGCAGCAGAGGTCCGTCAGTTGAGACCTAGCACATTGAGCAATGTGACTGGGAAGAGGCTTTGATGAAAGGTTAACACCAGTGTATGTGATTGTCAGAGCCTTTTTAAAATAAAGGATGTGCCTAGAAAAGCATTTCTCGTTGCTGTACAGCTCTACAGACTGTCTCTCCCATGCCTGATGCAGCTGATTGGAAGAATCATAGAATCATTAGGGATTTGGAGGGACCTCGAAAGATCATCTAGTCCAATCCCCCTGCCACAGCAGGATCACCTAGACCAAGTCACACAGGAACACATCCAGGTGGGTCTTAAACATCTCCAGCGAAGAGCAGAATTTTGTCTGGATGTGATGGAGGAGGAGAGAGGGTTACAGAAAATTCTGGGTTTGATTGGAACCTTCTGGAGGTTGTTTTATAGACAGTTCCTCAGGTTGGCTCAGGATGTGGCTTCACAGACACGTGGAAACACAGCACAGAACAGCAGCAGGGATGGAAGAGTGAAGCAGAAAGTGGAGGGCGTGTGGTGCTTTAATCTGGTCATGAAACACATCGTTATCAGGAGACTAGAAAGTTTCTCTGATCCAAGCATCCCCCTTTGCCAGTTCAGTTTCTCCCTTTCTCTCAAAGTAACTTGGCTCCGGTGTCAGGATGCTGCAGCTGTATTTCAGGCACAGGATGTGGACAGAGGAGAGGTCTGCTCTGTGTTAGTTGGTCCTTGAAGATGGATTTACTCAGGGCTTTCTCCTGTGTTAGGACTGGGGAAAGAGGGAGGAGAGCAATCAGCCAGTCTTACTTCTGTTTAACTTTGGGTAACAAAAAGAGCGTTGCAAACAAAATGTGCTCTTGCACGCTGAATTATGCCCCTTGCTAGGCTGCAGAGGTTTTAAAATTGGCTGGTTTATGCCAGACTAACTAAAAAACGAGTTTAATTTGAAGCATAAAGCCATTAAGCTATGTTCAGCTAGGTGGGAAAATGCAGGAATGCTGCAAACACGTTGCTTTGCGACTGCTCCTGTCTCAGAAATGAACCTTCACCTCTAACGAGCGCTGGTTCCCTTCGTAAAGGACTGCCATTTTCTTTGCAGTTTTGGGGAAGGTGAGAAGGACCCATGACTTGTGGGTTTCCCTTTTGTGAAATAGCTTGTTCAGATTCATTACAAGTTCTTTTTGTACAGAAAGCAGGTGAGAATCCACTCTTTGGATTCCTTTCACTAATGAGCCCTTTGGGTTTCTCCGGAGAGCTTTGCAGGCTCACCTGGGAACCCTGCACTGCAAACTCTGCTGAGGACAGGTTTCTTGTTTGACTTCTTATTCTACACCCAAGTGTGTGGAGTTTAAAATGAACTGGGAAGATCTTCCCTTCTCAAAGATCATCTTTGGTAGCGAGTCCTGCATTTAGTTTTAAATAGATGTTCCAGGAGAGGACTGTTCCGTTGGTTGTTCTGTCATGTGTGAATTCTGGCAGCGGTTTTCAGGAGGAGCAGTGGGGGGAAGGTTGTGTTTGTTACGAGTATTGCTTGGCAGAAAGTCAGGCATATTCCACGATTTCACATGAGTGATGTTTGCTGAAAGTCAGCTAGCTTCCCGACCAACTCTGCTTGCTGTGCCTTAGCAACCACAAGGAGAGATCTGCTGCCACATGGAAACGGATTGGGATTCATGACAGCACTCCCTGTACCCAGTCACTCTCAAACAATGGTAGCATCTCATCTACTAAGCACAACCCCCATGTCTTATTCTGCTTAAAGCCCCCGTAATTCAGACAGTTGAAAGCAGTGTCTTATTCTGCCTTAAGGCCCTATAGTTTAGACAGTAGACGTGCCAAGGTGGCAGAGCGACAAGCCAAATTGTTGGGTCATTTTGTCTCCCCCCACTCTCTGCCTGGCACGGGTAAGCACTGGCAGTAAAGGAGCGTTCGCTCCTGCACAAACGTGTTGTGGGTTGAGGAGGGTGTGTTGGGCAGGTACAGCCCAGCTTTGTTCCAGGATTTGTGTTCAGATCAGGACTGGAATGGAAATTCTGTTTGTTGTGGTTGCTTGCTTGTGGCAAGTCTTTTGGAAGAACCCACCCCAAGTTCCATCGCTTGTAGTATCTGCAGCAGTTTCTATTACTGTTACGATATTATCGTTGTAGTGGTTTGTAATGAGAGACAGAAACCTGTCTAGGAAAGAAATAATTGCGTTTTGATTTGCCTGTGGAGTGGAAGAGAAGCCAGAGGGAAATTAAGTACAAATCCCTGGTGGATTTGTTTTTAATTTTTCCTGAGGCACCGTATTGTTAGAGCTGAATGATTAGCAAAGAGAAAAGCACAATCAGGTGATTGTTTCTGAGAGCGAATTTGAGTTCAGCTTTATTTGTGATCCTTTCCTCTATGCTGCCTCTCACAGCTGGAACGTGAGACGTTTCCAGTATGAAGACCTGTGAAAGTATGTTTTAGGCTTGGATGCTTAAACGCCTGTTGGAGATCTGCCTGAATATATAATTTCCTTTGTGGTCACATTAGCCAATTTAGGATTCAGGTGTTGAGTAGCTGCAGAAATCCCCCTGTCAGGGAATAGAAACAATCTCATTACCAGGTAGTCTGAGCTGCTGCACGTGCATTTCAAAATGAGATGATTGTTTTGCAGGCTGTTTGTATTTGGAGAATAAGCCTGGATAGAGCACAGCCCTGGAGCATTTGCTAGATTTTAAGTACACTGAGTAATTGAGCTTGGAATCGCGGAACATTAGGGATTGGAAGGGACCTCTAAAGATCACTAGTCCAATCCCCCTGCCACAGCAGATAGACCAAGGTGCGCAGGAACATATCCAGGTGGGTTCTAAACATCTCCAGAGGAGACAACACCCCTCGGGCAGCCCCTTCCAGTGCTCTGTCACCCTCACTGTGAAGATGTTCCCTCTCATACTGATGTGGAACCTCCTGTCTTCCAGCTCACACCCACTGCCCCTGGTCCTATCACTAGATGACACTGAGAAGATCCCGGCTCCATCCTCCTGACACCCACCCTTCACACATTTATAAACATTAATGAGGTCACCCCTCAGCCTCCTCTTCTCCAAGATGGAACTGCTCAGCAGCAAGGAGCTGATTGAGAGGATGTCTGCAGATTAAGCAAGTCACACACAGTGACATGCGTGTTGTAAAGTCTGATCGTGCTCTGCAAACTCCTGCTGTGGCTTTTTGTTCAGTTTTTGGTAACACAACCAGTTAAAGACTGGTTAAAACTGGTTATAAGTAACTAGTCATTTGAAAAACTTGGAGTAAAAGCTTAAACAATTTGCTGAGGGGGGAAGAGCTCTCAATCTACCTTTCCTCATTTATTTTAGTTTTAGTATAAGTGCTGCTGTGAACTTCGAAAAAGGAATAATCTTTAGGCAATAACTCCTTTTTAAAAAAATTAATAATTTTCACACAGAATCATAGAAAGTTTAGGGGTTGGAAGGGACTTCAAAAGATCCTCCAGTCCAATCCCCCTGCCACAGCAGGGTCACCTAGGGTAGGTCACATAGGAACAGGTTCACATGGGTTTTGAATGTCTCCAGAGAAGGAGGCTCCACAACCTCCCTGGACAATCTGTTCCAGTGCTTCATCACCTTTTTGCTAAGGCCTTTTCCTGCCTTGCTCTCTGCACAGAAGCTTTTGGAAGAAAGGCAAAGCATATGCATTCCACATTATTAGTGTTTCCTACAACTTCTGTGGCCTCTTCTGTAGTGTTGCCGCATGATTTCCAGCGCAGACAGGTTGCTGGCTGCTCCTGCTGTCCTAAACCCCAGCTGAGGAGAGGACTTGAACTGGAGCTCTGAGTACTCTCGCTTTGTGTCTTTCTGAGCATGCTGCTGATTAAATTGCTAGCAGATGCACAGAGCATTGCTGATGCCACTGTGACTGCTGTGCTGGCAATGGCAGAAATACCAGCAGTTGTTGGAACAGCTTGGGCTGGAGGCAAAGCACAAGCAACTTGTAGGCAAGTCATCCTTTGAAGTTGAGGCCAAAGCAAAATCCCAGACCTAGAAATGATGAGAAAATTCAGATAGATATTCCAAAAGCACCACTGAAAACATGCTTTACAAAACCTTTAGCTTTTGAGTAGAAAATTAACCAGGTTGTAGTAAATGCGTACGGATTTGCTGTAGCAGAGTGGGTGCAATGCTCTGCGGAGTAAAGAACTAGATGATCTTACAGTGAAGACTCACAGAATCCCTAATGATTCTATGATTAGAGATTGGAAGGGATCTCGAATGATCGTCTAGGCCAATCCCCCCACCACAGCAGGATCACCTAGACCAAGTCACACAGGAACACATCCAGGTGGGTCTTAAACATCTCCAGAGAAGGAGACTCCACAACCCCCCTGGGCAGCCCGTTCCTGTGCTCTGTCACCCTCACTGGGAAGAAGTTCCTTCTCATGTCGATGTGGAACCTCCTATGTTCCAGCTCACACCCATTGCCCCTTGTCCTACCCGAGAAAATACTGCATTTTTATAGTGTCTTTGCTTGGTACAGGGCAGGAGAATTAAAATTTCATGTTACAGGTCTTCCATGTGGAACTGCTCCAACATTTGTAATGAGCGTGGAAGGGGACACGCTGCCCTTACATTTCCAAATATCCAGTAACAATTATATTGACCAAATCCATACATTGTGTGAAAGATGACTTTCTTTTTATGATTCCATTTTGTGAGTCTATCATTCAGTGATACCAAGTGGATCCCTCTAAAAGTGAGCAATTGTTTGTCCTAGAATCATAGAATTCTTTGGGTTGGAAGGGACTTTCACAGGTCATCTAATTCAAAACCTCTGCAGTGGGCAGGGACATCATTAACTAGATTAAGCTGGTCAGAGCCCAGTCCAACCTGACTTTGAATGTTTCCGGGGATGGGGTTTCTACCACCTCTGTGGGCAACCAGTTGCAGTGTTTTCTGTCCCTCCTGGTTCCTCTCTGACAGTCTTTTTCATGCTGAGGACTCCAGAACTGGCCGCAGTACTTCAGATGAGGCCTCAGCAGTGCAGAGAGGCAGAATCAACTCCCTCAACCCATGACTTCTTTTGATGCAGCCCAGGATGTGGTTGGCCTTCTGGCCCATGAGCACACATTGTCATCTTATGCCCAGCCTTTCATCCAGCAGCATCCCCAAGAACTTCTCTGCCCGGCTGCTCTGAGTCCCTTCATTCTCACAGCCCATACTGATGTTGAGGGTTGCCCTTACCTGGCTTCAAGACCTTGCACTTGGCCTTGTTGAATCAATGATGCCCACATGTTTATCTTGTCTCTGCTTGCCTGAGTTCTGCTTCACTAGTCAAATCTCCACGCTTTATTGATCAGCACCAAGGGCTGAGCATTTGCATTTCCCTTCTGTGAAGAGTTCTGTCATTTTCCATTCTGTGCCCTCCAACGTGAGTCCTCTCAAACTTCATTGAGTGAGCGGTTGTTCTCATGATACAGAGCACATGTGAGATGTTACTAGCCACGCAGCGTTATGACAGATAGCACTGGAGTAACGTCACCTCTTTGCTGGTCGCTGGTTTGTTCATTGTTTATCCTAATATTTTATAAGTACAGTCAAGACTTCCATTTAGAAGTGTGGTCTTCCCTAAGAAGTGTTCTGTGACCCCGAGTTCTCTTGGCTAAACTGACAAAGTTTGCTTTAAGAGGTACTAGAGCGTGTGGAATTGCACTTTCTCCTATGGCTGCTTTTCATGTGGAGCTCATCAAGATACTGTCTTTCCACCCAGCCTGTTTTTTAGGTTTGTCTTGAAATTCTTCCCTGAGCTATCTGGTCTTTCCTGACCCAGATATAGTTGTGTGCTGTCTATAGACTTTGCCACCTCACATGTCGCTCATCTTCTTTTCCAGATCAGAATGCAGAACGAATTCAACCAAATCTTGCTTAGATTGCTGTTACTTTTTCCCCCCTCTACAATAACCAGAATGAAACTAAAACTCTGCCTAATTGTCTTACAGACCCTGTCCAGAAGAATTTCAAATCCCTATTTGGAAACTCCTTCAAACAAGGTACTTGTCAAGCTTCTTTTTAAATTCAGTTTCATCAAACAACGTATTGGGAATCTTTTTACTTTGGTTCAGCCTCTTAATCACAGCTTTGAAGACGTTTATGAACGTGGCCTGCAGTTAAATGCAGTTAACAAGTTGTAATTTGGGTGTGTTAGAAACTGTCTGCTTCTATTACTGAATTTGCAAACTGAGTTGTTGTGAATTCCTGCGTGCGCCTGCTTCCCAGCAGCCGTTAAATGGTCGTCGCCGATTAAATGATCGTCACCGTTTAGCTCACTTCTCCCATAGTTATAAGCTCTGGTTTTGCATTTCATGACTTTTCCATCTCAGGACTATTTTATATTCCTTGAAAGATTCCTAACCATAGGAAGCAGACAAACAGAATAACAAGAAAACCCCAAACAATTAAAAACCAAACAGCTGAAACCATGGCGTTGCTTTTCTTTCCAGTTTCGTTATTTGTGTTACTGATGTGTTTTACTGGGATGGTGAGGAAACATCGCAGCAGAAGCCTGGGTTAAGTTCAGCAGTTAAAAGGTTTTCTACAGAGTCTGGATGGATCATGGTTGTAGGGAAAATGGAGTTGGGTCCTGTTGTAAGTTGCAAGGTAGACATCAGGTGTGTGGGAAGTTGGAGGTGTCCATGCTGGAAGACCTCATCTTTCACGAAGACACGACGAAGGGTCTTATGACCTGTAGCTATCACAGGTTACCTCCAATGTTTCTTAACAAAAAAACCTATGAAATGGTGTTTCAATGTGTGTTAGGCTTGTAGTAAATTACTTATCCCAAATATACATGGGATAATGTTGAATTTTAACTGTTTGTGCAGTTTTATGATGGTTGATACAGATTTTTTACTAGTTTTCCTTTGAACTTCTCTGTCCTAAAAGCTGACAGTAACACCTGCTTTTCTAAGGCAGCAAATGCAGAAGTAGTCCAGCTTGTGGGGGCAACTGCATCCCATGCTATGGCAGAAGCCAGGGAGGCTGTGACTGCTTGCTTGCTGCTTATCTGGGGAGAACGCGTTGCTCAGATGGCGGGAGCAGGCGGTGGCAGAGTAACCGATTGCAGCAGGAATAAATCCCTGTTTGTCACACTTTTCAATTTCTCTTTTCATTCAGATTTATGGAGAAAGTTCTTCCTGTGCTGGGAGAGCTCTCAGGAATATTTTCACTCTGCAAGCATCTGACCTGATTAAAGACAGGGTGTACCTTACTGGCATTTGCAGGTAACCTGAGATTATTTGCTTTAATCAACTGGATGGGATTTATTTGTGTTTGTCTGTGCCCTGTTTTGACACGGGGGTGGATTCTGAGAGTGACATCTTTGTGCTTGTTCCTAACAATCAAAAGTATTTTCTAAAAAAAATTCTTTAAAAATCACACAACTTTCAGTTTGTCTTTTTACTTTGTCAGTTGTCAGGAAGCAGTGGTGGCCTGAGTGCGTGTCCACTGATTGATTTCTCACGATGTCATTATGCAACTTGCTGTTTTGTTGAAAAGAAAGAGCATTACCCAGGTACCACCCTGCTTATGATCCACCCCAGGATGCCATTGGCCTTCTTGGCCACAAGGGCTCATTGGTGGCTCATGGTCGTCCTGCTGTTTTGCACATCATTTATGGATGTAATTAAATGATTTTTCCATTTCCTCCCATTTTCAATTATGCCAAAAAGTGCATGTTTCTATCATAAAGCAGTTTACTTCTTTGTGAAAATAAAGAATTTTTAATAAAAAATAAAATAAAAAAATTGTCTCCCAGGACAGGTATTTAAAATATTTTTAATAAAATTATGTATTTAAGAAAAAAACACAGCTTGTTTATTTTAGTGGTTTTATAAAAGAAGTTTATAATAATGTGAAAGATGGAGCAACCCTTAAGGACTTACGTGTGTGTTGTGTAGTGATGTTTCTTACACAACCTTGATAATACTGTGATACCTATGCTCAGGAAGGAAATGAAATCCTGAAGCTAAAATTGGGATTTCATTTAGCTCTTACAGACCCCTGGATGACTGTCTGTGTGCAGCACAAGCTGATAAAAATATTCTGTATTGTAAAGGTGCCACGTGAAGTCAGGGAATCGCTGCTCTGGCAGGGGGGGGATTGGACTAGATGAACTTTCGAGGTCCCTTCCCATCAGTAACGTTCTGTGATCCTGTGACACTAGTTCCCTTCATTGTAACTAGGGACATACCCTGAGAATCACCACAGTAATTTCTTCCCTTGAAATTAATGGGATTGAAAAGGTTGGTAGTTGAGACAAAGGGTTTGCCCTGCTCAGCAAAAGAATCCACTTTTAATAGCTTTAGAATAATAGCTCTTTATTACATGAGAGCATTAGAACATATATATATACACATGCACACACACGTGTATCGTAAGAAGAGATGCTGTACTTCTTTTCAGGAGAAGCTGCGTTGGATCGGAGCTCGTAGACTGGCTTTTGGAGCAGTGCCCTTTTGTGAAGTGCAGATCTACAGCAGCTGGAGTGTGGCAGCTTCTCCTGGATATGGGCATTATATTGTCAGGTCAGTCTTCAGAACACCTCTAGCAGGAGAGCCGATAAGAATCCAGTGGGAAGTGAGGCTCAGAAATATGACAAGCAGAAGGTTTTTATCCCTTAATTCTGATCTAATTTCAAAACTGATTAAATACTCATCAGTGTTAATGCTTGAATTTGAGGAGCCTGGAGATTGTCAGATTGAGGTTTCAGGGTTGTCCTTTATCAGTTAATATGAGAGGGCAAGATTGCTTCTGTGCTGAGCTTGGGATGCCTCTGGCCTGTGTGTTGGTGCAACTAGCATTAAAGTGCAATGCAGAATGGGGTGGGAACACTTCATGTTTACACAGTAAAGGTTTAAGATGATGAAGGGAGTGGAACATCTCCCTGATGAGGAAAGGCTGAGGAAGCTGGGTCTCTTGAGCTTGGAGAAAAGGAGACTGAGGGGTGACCTCATTAATGTCTATAAATATGTGAAGGGGTGGGTGTCAGGAGGATGGAGCCTGGGTCTGCTGAGTGTCATCTAGTGATAGGACAAGGGGCAGTGGGTGTCAGCTGGAACAGAGGAGGTTCCACATCAATATAAGAAGGAACTTCTTCCTAGTGAGGGTGACAGAGCACTGGAAGGGGCTGCCTAGGAGGGTTTTGAAGTCTCCTTCTTTGCAGATATTTAAAACCTGCCTGGATATATTCCTATGTGACTTGGTCGAGGTGATCCTGCTGTGGCAGGGGGATTGGACTAGATGATCTTTCGAGGTCCCTTCCAATCCCTAATGTTCTCTGATTCTGTGTGAAAGACTATCTAATACTGTTTTTTTCCAACAGTGGACAGACAACTCTACTTTCAAGACACTCATGCTTTCTACCAGTTCTCAGCTGATGAATGTAACTACCTGTTCTGTGAATTTGAGAAGGAGGAAGGATGGAAGAATGGAGTAAAGCTCCTGCTTCAACTACTACCGCTGTCTCCCCCTAGGATCGACATGTGTAACCTGTAAGTGTGGACACACACTGCATTTGCAACCTTCACTGACTGTTTCGTCAGCACCTGGTTTACAATGCCACTGTGTACCCTCGAGCCACTGTGCAAACGAAACCACTGTCTTTTCAGGGTTGACAAGCTTTGTGGAGACAGGATTTATACGTGAGGAAGTCAGCGTGGGTAGATAAACAAAGGCACTTGTGGTTTTTGGCATCCTGGGGTTCGTATGCGCTGGCGTGTTGAGTTGAGTTGGCTGGATTGCTGCCTTGGTCTCTCTTCCATTTGGAAGCTTGGCACATATTTGGTGGGAGGCATGCCACGGAGCGGATTGACTGGCACATCAGATGTCCTTGTGCTGTGTCAGGATCAGCTGTCGGATGTTTAGAGAAGATGGGGAGAAATGTAGTGGCTCAGTCATCTCATTTTAATTTGCTACTGCATGTTTGCTAGAGATCGTAACCTCACATTGTTACTCCCTTTTCAGAACATGCCTATTAATAGCTTAATTTCCTTATTGCCTCCTCTTTCACCAAACTCTTTGATGCTATCATACCCTCTGCGCTGATACAGCTGTGCTCCACAAGTTGCTTACGGCCTTGGCTTGTCTCAGAGCAGAAACATCATCCCTTCCCCTGTTGCTGACTGCCTTCACTGATGAGAAACTGGCAGTTCTGCAGTGGGGATTCCCTGGAAAACTTGTGTATTTGGTCAGCTTGAGTGTAGCCAAGAGGCAAGGACTACACACTGGCTGGAGCAGGGGGGCCGAATGAGATCTTCATCTTCTAATCAGCCGACTCACGTGGAGATAACCTTTGAATACTTTTGCAGATGGAAAGTCTTCTCTTCTCTGGTGCCAAGCAGCTTGTCTGACCCTTAAATTGCAGGATAATTTCATCCTGATTCCAGTGAGGATTGGAGTTTTCCTCATTGTCACTGTAAATAAGGCTACTGTTCATGGTTCATGACTACTGATACAAAGAACAGATAGTCAGGCATATTGATGCGTTACATGAAAGGGAAGTTGTGGAGTCTCCTTCTCTGGAGATGTTTAAGACCTGCCTGGGTGTGTTTCTGTGTGACTTGGTCTAGGTGATCCTGCTCTGTCATTGGGGGATTGGACTGGATGATCTTTCGAGGTCCCTTCCAACCCCTAATGATTCTATGATTGTGTGAAGGATATTGGTGATCTTTCGAGGTCCCTTCCAACCCCTAATGATTCTATGATTGTGTGAAGGATATTGGTGATCTTTCGAGGTCCCTTCCAACCCCTAATGATTCTATGATTGTGTGAAGGATATTGGTGATCTTTCGAGGTCCCTTCCAACCCTAATGGTTCTATGACTTCTTAGGTCCAAGTTAGAATCACGGAATCACAGACCATTAGGAATTGGAAGGGACCTCAAAAGATCACCCAGTCCCATCCCGTGTCCTGCGTGCTGACGTTGGCTGGAGAACGCCGCTATTTTACAGTCTCCTTTGCAGGTTATCGTTCCAGCACAACTGTCATTTTTAGTGGTGTAAGATCCCTGTCACTTGAGTTGAACAATTATTCCTTAACGTGCATTTCCAGCTCCTTCCTGCTCACATTATTCAAATTTTAGCTGATGTGGGATTCCTTTTGGGAATATTATCACTGAAGAATTACTATCTGGAGGTTTTACCTGTCAGATTGTGAGGGTGCTGAAAAAAAGAGTATGTATATGGAAGGAATGGAATTTTAAATAACAGTACACTCCCGAGGGAGTGTGATATTAAAGGGAAAGGAGGCTTTTAGGGGTTCACATTTCCCCATTCTTGATGCAAATAACATAGTGATGAAACACTCTGGAAAGGTAAAGAAGAGATTAACTGTTTGTTAAAGTTATCTGACCGGGTTAAATAACCCTATTCATGTTTTTTCATGAAGAAATAGGGGAATTCTAAAGACTCTTTTCCTTGCAGAGAGTGTTGGTCATTAGAAGCACAGACTTTCTTCTAATTCAGTATCTTCATGTTCTTTTTTCTCACAGCCTAGGTTGATGGCATTAATTCTGCATGTACATAAGCAGAGAGGAACTCTTACCTTATTCATTAGTTTCCATGTGTTTGATGGAATCCAAAGTGACTGCCTGCTTGTGCACCAGAAGGCAGTGTTTGATATCTCCTGGAGGTCCCTGGAGCCAGATGAGCTCTTTCTTCTCTGGAGCTGGTGAACAGCAGGCTTACGCTTGCCTGGACTGCTGGGTGCATCAATGGGTTTCTGTGGCGCTCCTGTTGGAGCGCCATGGATCTGCTGTCCCAGAAGCTGGCAGTCACAGCTCTGGGGACTTCCTTCAGCAGCTGTTCTGGAAATCTAAATAAATGTGGTCTGAACTTGCTCTATGGAGTTTTGATGGGTTCGTAGTTGTATCAAGAGGTTCATCTGTAAATGAGGGTGCTTGCAACACCAAATGAAGATTCTGAAGATGCAGTAGTTACCTTAGAGTATTGAAATGTTTCTTGTAATGTTGTTCAATTATTTGAAGGGAATTTAAGAGTGGATTTTCTTTGCCCTATCTAATATTGCTTGTTGTATTCAGGCATCGAATCATAAAATCATAGAATGAATCACAGAATAATGGAATCATTAGGGATTGGAAGGGACCTCTAGACATCATCCAGTCCAATCCCCCTGCCACAGCAGGATCACCTAGACCAAGTCACACAGGAACACTGTTCTGATATAGTAATAACAATAATAATGATAATAATAACAACAAAGCAGTTTTGTTTAAAGTACAAAGAGTGAGGATGGAGCCATGAAGTTCCTGGAAACCTTTTGCTGAACAAAAACAGCTCCCAGGTACCCATGGGTCTTTGACTGGCGTTGTAGATGAGTTGTAAAACCACCATGGGGGTATGTGTAGTGGCTCTACGTTGGATATTTGGGGTCCAAGCCCAGTACCATGATGTTTCTATGTTGCTTCCCCTGCCATCATGTCAGGAAGCACTATAGATGCTTTTATATAGTGTACTCTGTTAATTGTGCTGGATGCAGGTACAGGGTGAGTGTTCCTGCATCTTGCTCTGCTTAATGCCCTTCCAAAACCTTGGACCACTGGCCTCTTTAGGCTTGTTTGCCTGGGCTGTGTAGCTCCTTTTTGGTACCAGTAGCTCATCCCTTTATTGAAAAAAATCAGTGCAATATCTGTCCTTGCTCTGGAGAGCTGATGAAAACATTGAATACATTAATGGCTTCAGAAGCATTGGATGCTCATAAGGAGATGAACACTGTGAATGTTTTTAAATAGAAGATGAAATGATAAAGGCCCAAGATGGAAATAGCTGTGCTATGTGCTGCTCTGAGTGTATAGATTGCATCTGTGGCTGTGTCTGCTGAGCTGCTATCTTTTGCCTTCAGTTTAGAGGAACCAAGTCCTAGTCTTATTATGAGAGATCAGAAGAGATCAGATGTGCAGGGAAACATAGGCATCTAAAGAGGTCAGTTATTTTAATCATATTCCAAGTGACAAAGACTGAATAAATCAGTCTTTGGGAGTGAAACTGCCATAATTTCTTTCTTTTGGGCTGTTTATAACGCTTAAAATGTTAAATCACATTTTTCTTTGCACAGGAAAGGCAATTGGGACGATAATTGCGATCTCTAATCTGAAGTAGATTATTTCTAGTTACACGTGTCAGTGTAAATATGCTTGCCCTGAAATGAATGCACGTGCCATTGTGTAGTTTCTAGCCTAAAGTTTTTAATCAGGAACCTGAGTGGTTGGGCTTGGGATGTCAGCGTACCGGCTGCGTGATGCAGATAAGTTGTCAGCTCTCTCCATAAACATACCAAGCCATATGAGCAATTAAATAATTTAGTCAAAGATAAAAGCTTTTGCTGATACCTGGGCTTTCTGTTTATTACAGCAGTTGCTGTTTTGCATGTCTGCTCAGTTTGCTGGCCAGCCAGGCTTCTTGCAGACCACGGAAAGTAAAAATCTTGAAGGTGTTTTCTTTTCCTTCTTCCCATGATAACGAACCCTGTCATATTGGTGTCTATTCTGATTGTCAGTAAATCTTCTTGCAGATGGTTTAGTGATGGAAATAAGGCTGTTTTAAAGAAAAACACCTTCCACAGCAGCGTTTGTGTAGCTTTTTCTGACTTCTGTGAGAGTTTCTAGAAGGATTCTTCCTGCACTTGCTCAGTTTTTGCAAAGATCCCTTGTCTGGTGAACACCTGTCAAGAGAGATTTAGTGGTCTTCTCAGCCATTGCTTTCCCTTGCTGATTTATGGCTTCTTACCTGTATTCGTTAATTCTTCACATACTTAAAAAAACCCCACAAACTGTGTGTGTCACATGATGCTTTATTTGTTGTCTGCTTTTATCTGTGGGAGTTTGTGTTCCGTGGGTGTTGCTCCACATCTTAGCAAACTGGGTGGTGAGCGGATGGAAAACTCTATGCTCTGTTGATGGAGCATGATTTTAGCAGAGCAAAATAACCACCTAAAACCTAAGAGGGTCCTGCATTCTTCAGGTTTTCATCTTGGTTTTATAGCTGAAGAATTCTCTCACTGTTTTGCATCAGTCCAATGCAGAGAGTTCTTGACAGCGAGGGACAAAGGGTGTACTCTGTCGTTGCTGACACAATTAATTCTTGTCAAGTTACAGCCATCATTTTGATGTGGCATCTCAAAAGCCCTTTTACATTAGTGCCTGTGGCTACACAGCTCCTTGCTTTCCAGGAATCAAAAGATGTTGAAGCAGAATGAAAGAAATAATAAAGTCTTACTTTTATTTTTTCAAGGCCTGATCAAAAAGTAGAAGACCCGGCAGAAACCAACGCAGAGATTCTTGCTCGTCTCACTTCCGCGGTAGGTCACTGCATCAAAGTTTGCACTGATCATGCCTGAAATATTGTCATGTTTTGAATCCTTTCAAGTCAAAGACTTGGCAAGCAGCTGTTTGTGATGCAAACTACCACTTTGTCTCTCCCAACTTTGCTGAGGTTTTAGCGTGTAAATCCAAAGCTGTTTGATTTAAGATCAGTCCAAGCAAGGACTGCTTCAGCCTGCTCTCTGGTGATCCATGCCGTTGGTGACCTAGGAGATACTGATATGAAAGATCCTTGTGATTTTTCTGCCAGGTAGCTTACACTTGGATTGTCTTGGTCAGGTGGCCATCAATGTGAAGACAATGATGCAGCAGGGGTTAATGGGACAAAAAAAGCCTCAGCAGCCCTTATCTAGATGATCTTAAGCTTCTGAGGTGACCTGCCTGGGTACCTGGCTTCACAACTGTTTAGCCTCAATAAACTTCATTGCAATAAAGAACTGTGCTAGAATCTGGTGCATCTAGATTGGACTAGATGATCTTCTGAGGTCCCTTCCCATCCCTAATGATTCGCTGCCTCCGGGGCAGCATTAGTGTGACCATTACCCTCAGGCTGAAGGAGGTGATCATTCACCTGCACTCAGCCCTTGTGTGACACACCCAGAGTGCTGGGTCTGGCTCTGAACTCAAGAGAGAAGTGGAAGTGCTGGAGTGCATGTGAATGACCGTGCAGATGATCAGGGGAGCAGAGTATCTGACTTAGCAGGAGCAGCTGAGAGAACTGGGCGTTGAGCTCAGAGAACAGAAGGCTGTGGGAGGGTCTTACTGATGTGTTTAAATACCTGATGGAAAGGAATAAAGCAAACAGAGCCAGGCTCTTCTTGGTGATGTCTTGTGAAAGGACAAAAAGCAGTGGCATAAACTGAAATTCAAGAAAGTCTACTTAAACATGAGAAAGACTGTGAGGAGGATCACACAGTAGAACAGGTTACCCAGAGTAACCTGTGGAATCTCCATCCTTGGAGTTCAGAACTCAGCTGGACATGGTCCTGAGCATGTCCTCAAAAGCATGGTCTTTAGCTTTCTCTCTCTTCTGCTCTTCTGTCTGTTATTTTTTAAAGTAGTAAAGCATTGTGTGTCAGGTCAGAAAGGTGCTTCTGTGTTAGCTTTTCCCAAATTTTTAAACCTAAACTGATTGTGAAGATCCGGCCCGAGGAGCACTGGAGGAGTCTGTGCGCCTAAAATACAAGTCACTGTTTTAGCACCTGGAAGTGTGGGAAAAGCTGTGAGCGTGCGTGTGGGTAACAACCTACCACGTATTTCTGTGACTCTGGAAAAGCTGCTGCTATTGCAGAGGGTGGAAGTCACCTCCCCTAGATAGAAGTGGCCATATGGCAAGCATCTACTCCTGAGCTAGGCACTCCTTACAGGGACCAGAAACAGGGGCTTTTAGGATGCTGAATATGTGATTTGAAAGTTCCTTGACAGCCTACTTCAGGGAAAACCAGTCATACCTTGGGTTCACCTGGTATGCACTCTATGTGAAGGCTGAGTAGCACAGACACGGGCAGGAGGATGGAGCCAGGCTCTTCTCAGTGTCATCTAGTGATAGGACGAGGGGCAGTGGGTGTGAGCTGGAACATAGGAGGTTCCACATCAATATGAGAAGGAAATTCTTCCCAGTGAGGGTAACAGAGCACTGGAACCAGGTGGGTTGTGGAGTTTCCTTCACTGCAGATGTTTAAGACCTGCTTGGATGTGTTCCTGTGTGACTTGGTCTAGGTGATCCTGCTGTGGCAGGATGATCTTTCAAGGTCCCTTCCAATCCCTTATGATTCTGTGATTCATGCATAAGAGAACAATAGCTGATGTTTACTTTTAGAAAACCCCTCTACCTCTGTCCTTTGAAGATTAGAAGATTCACCACACACACGTACCCTTTGTATTTAACCAGGCAGACACGTACATGAGCACCACTCTGTATGCCCACGATTTAGATGTGGTAACATGCAAACACCACATTCTCTTTGAGGTGATCGTGTTATTTTTGTAGATACCGTGCGGTAAGTTGGCCTTTGCACTGCATCACTTTTGACATCGGATCACAGGAATCGGGACGTGTTCAGTAGGAAGGGACCTCCAAAGGTCATCTAGCAGTCCAAACCTCCTACAACAAGCAGGGAACAGATTGCTCAGAGCCCCATCATCTGCAGTGCAGTTCAAAATGGGATGCTCTTTAGATAGCGTTGGCTTTCAGCAGCGAGCTGTGTGTGTGAACCAGTGTTTTGTATTTAATGTCTCGACGCAGAGCTCTTGTTCAAATGTGTATTTTACTTTGAGTCTACATTACTATTTTCAGTGTGACGTGCAGCTATCGATTTTGTTGAGCAGGCAGTAACTGGAATCCTATTAGGAAGAGGTGGGGTAATGTGTGCAGTGAGGAATGAACGCTGCACACAGATTTCCATCGGTGTAATGGTGCATAGGAATCGCGTGGCCAGCAGAGATGTCAAGAGCATTTGTGCTAAAACTGACGACAGCATACAGGTTATGAATTGTAAGGACACCAGGCAAGTCCAGAAGGATGCTCAGCAGTACAAATTCTTTGTGACTTGAGTGAGGAAGGGAGATCAGACAGTGAGGATGAACCTCCTTGGTGAAGGATGTTAACTAGCTGGGGATGAGCAGATTTAGACTGGATGTGAGGAGGAAGTACTTCAGTGTGAGAGCCTGGAATGGGTTGCCCATGGAGGTGGTGGAAGCCCCATCCTTGGAGGTGTTTAAGGCTGGGCTGGATGAGGCTCTGGCCAGCCTGATTTAGGGTGGGATGTCCCTGCCCATGGTAGGGGAGTAGGAACTGGATGATCCTGAGGTCCCTTCTAACCCTAACTGATTCTGTGACTTGATCTAGGTGATCCTGCTGTGTCGGGGGATTGGACTAGATGATCTTTCGAGGTCCCTCAATTCTATAACTTAATATTAAGACTAGAGGAACTTTAGGGCTTCTTTTCCTCTCCTGCTATAACTGAAGGGTTTTGTGCAGGTTTAACGTGCTACCTGCGTTCCTGGCACACAGCAAACTGTGAGATGTTTTGCACAGCAGACAAAACAGAGAAAAACAGCCTTTTAATTGCCTGTGATGTTAGCACTGTCTTTTAAACTTGAAAAGTGCCACCTTATAAGCAAAAGTGATACTGCAGGTATAACCACAGGATGCTGCTGCTGCTGCTTCTGAGAAGATAGGCTTTTCTTTTCTTTTCTTTCCTTCTTTACACCGAGAGAGATTTGCATTTTTCAATTGTTTGATTGAGTTAATGAGTGTGTTTACAACTGTTGCAGATTGTAGGGTTTCCTAAGGCTAATCTTGAGATAACATATTTAATAAATGCTAGGAGATAAAGATAAGACAGCAGTGTGCTGCTTCTCGCTGTCAGTAAGCTGGGGGAGCAGATGAGGATTGAGGCATCAACATTGGTACCTCCTGCTGAGTTCAATGAAAAGAGGTCTGAGCAGTTTAGCCATGAAAAGCGTTGGTGCTGTTATTCAGACATAACTTGGGCTTTTATTGAAAATCCCACTCGAGCTCTGGACAGCTTGTTACTTAACTGACTGCATGACTTGGTGCCATGGTCTAGCCTTGAGCTCTGTGGTGACAGGTTGGACTTGATGATCTATGAGGTCTCTTCCAACCTTGATAATACTGTGGTACTGTGATACTTGGTGATGCTGCTGTGGCAGGAGGATTGGACTAAATGATCTTCCGAGGTCCCTTCCAATCCCTAACGATTCTATGTGTATTAATTGCTGCAAGCAAGCCAGCACACAAGTTGTTTTTCCACAGAACTGTTCTTTCCCACCTTGCTTGCCATTTATGCTTACATTAACCATGATTAACAGTTCTCCAGACATGGGAATGAGTATACAGGAAGGAAGGAAGGGAAAGTAATACTGCCAGCTTGCACAATCGTGCTGGAAACAGGACAACGTTTAACAAAACCGTGGCACTGCCTTTGTATTTTCCTGCTTGGAGTGGCAGAAAACTGTGTTTTCTCTCAGTGGGACAGCATCAAGGAGCAGGAAAGACCTTGTACCTTGCAAAGACAGCAAAAAAAGTCCCCTGTCCTTTGCCACAAGGGAAGGAAGGGTACAAGTGGAGGAAGAACGTAGCCTCTGGTACAACTGCCTTCTGCCACATGTGGAGCATCCTGTTGGGTGACTGCTGAGTGTCTGATCAGTGGGTGATCAATGGTGCTGCTAACTCCAGTGATGGTGGAGTTACCTTTGTGTGGATAAATCCCAAGTGATTTTGTCTGCCTTTCCACTCAGACCAGTACAGTCAACTGAGTCAACCAGTACAGAACACTGACTGTTCTTGTTTTACATTTTCCAGCTTCTGTTCAGAGCTGTCACAGTGGGGAATATAGACAGTTGTTAGCAACTGCATTACTTTGGGGACCCTTCATGGGCTTAGTGCCTTATTCTGGTCATACAACATGTCTTGTGAACGATGCTTTAAATTGTATGTGCTCTCAGAAACTGGATGTCAAAACACCCAGAACCTTGATGTGTTTTATTCTGTTAGAAAGATGGCAAGAAAATCCCTCGAAAAGTAGTTGGAGTGACACAAGGTTTTATTATCTTGTATAGCTGTCCTGGGAAAGTTAGGGAAATTGGAATAGCAGGGAGTGGTATGTTCTGTGATTCTCTACAGACGTGTCTGAGCGTATGGATGGGGTGGAGGAAGGGAAGGACTCAGTTATGTGCAGGAGAGTGTGTCTGGAGCGCTGAAGCGGCTTCGGTGGGACAGGTGATGGCAGTAGGAGACATTAAAGTAAGGCATAGTGCAGGATTTTACTGACAGAAAAGGAACAGACCTGTGGAGAGGAGTGGATGTGGAGCTGAGCTAAAGGGACAGCAGCTAATCATGTAGAGATTATAGGGAAAATATGAAGAATGCAGAAGCAAGTCTGATGAAGGGAGCTGCCTAGTGTGGCAGGGCTGTTTCTTTGCTACTGACATAGCCTTTAACTTGGGAAATGAGGTAGCTCTTACTTCTGCATGTTCAGCTCAAGCTGAATTGTGTTCCTGAAATGCTCAGACATGCTATCAGGAGAGGTGGTTTCCTCCTGAAATCTCTGAAAAGCAAATGTCAGTTCTATGTGTGGCCCTCAGCCCAATCTCAGCACAGAGAACTCGCTTATCCGGGAGCCACACAATAAGTCCAGCGCTGCAGTGAGCTCTGCGGAGGCAAACCAAACATTGAACAAGGCAAGGAAGAGGCTTCGAGCGTGTGCTTGTGAAAGACTGTGCAAATAAACTGCAGGTTGGGCTACTAATTTGCCCACTCCCTAAGGATTGTGTGGTATTTGCATGAAATTGATGTAAAAAAAGTTTTCACAGAATTCCCAGGTGAAAAGAAAATAGATGTGTTAGGAAAAGTGACTGTGGTTACACCATCATGTGGTTACCTGCACGAGTACCTTGTGCACTTGACAGCCAGTATCTTACCAGTCATGTGTCTTGTTTAATTTGACTGTGCTAACAGCTAACCATCCTTTCTTTTCCTGATGTTTTAGGTACAGAGAGAACTGGCTGCTGTCATTGCCTTGAAAGCAAGGAAGTCAGGTGAGTCATTCCTCATCCTCTACTCTGCCCTGATGAGACTGCATCTGGCATATTGTGTCCAGTTCTGGGCCACTCAGTTCAAGGACATAGAACTGCTGGAGAGAGTCCAGCACAGAGCAACAAAGATGATGAAGGGAGTGGATCACTTCCCTTATGAGGAAAGGCTGAGGGTGCTGGGTGTCTTTAGCTTGGAGAAAAGGAGACTGAGGGGTGACCCCATTTGTATGGCCAGACCTGACTCTCTACAGGGTTAACTCTCTGGTGTCTTCACGCCTACTGCAGTTAATAGCAGAGGCAAACTGCATGGTGAAGTGAGAGTTGAATGTATTCCTAGCATAAAACAGGGATGGAGCTTCCTGAAATCAGTGGTGTACTCACAAAGCCATTGAGAACTTCAGGAGCATTTCCACTGAGGATCTTCAGTAATTCTGCAAGAAATTGCAATTGTGGGTCTTGCACTTCTTCAGCTGTTTTCTTGACCTGTTAATATGGTTTTTGCATCGTTCTGCCCGTGGCTTACAAGTCATTACACAGAACACATGCACTACACACATCAGGAGATCTTGAACTGGAGGCACCAAGACAATGTGGCTGGCACATCTGCAGATGTTTCAGTGTGAAGATGTAAGTCTCCCAAAGTATCCTAGACACGGTTTGATGCTTTTTTGTCTGGCAGTGGAAGTACCCAGAGGTTATTGTCACAGTCATCTGTAAATGTAAATTGGCAGCAAGGAAACACAAATCGAAGTGTGGGTTCAGACCTAAATTGCTTCTCTGTAATGGCTTTGCCTCTGAAACTGCTGCAGCAGTTCACACTGTTAACACCCCTCATCTGCTTGTCCTTGTGTGGCATCACCCTGGGTCCACTGGAATTACAGTGGTCAGACATGAAAATGCTTCTAGTCTGGTTCAGTACAGAGGAAAACAAGGTGTTTTAAGGACAGGCTGAAGGTAACCTCTTGCTTTTGCAAAGGGTATGGTTCCATATGCTCTTTTACTTAGTGCTGATGTAGTTCTAAGAAATCTCTTTGCTTCTCAGCAGTTGTGGCACCAAATATTACTACTGGCAGTAAATAAAAACTCCATTCTTCAAAGGAGTTGATTTTAACCAGAATTAGCTTTTATTTCCTTTTGGTGGATGACTACATAAACCATTGTGTCAGGAGAAAATGGGATGGGGTTTGGATTAGGAAGGAGATGAAAATGGGAAAGGAGGTTAGCCCTTGGGGTCTCTTTTATACTGATGTGATGGCAGCCCACAGCGAGCGGGTAGAAACGATTTAGTTAAAAATCACAGCCTTACAGGAATAAAGCTCCTGGTAGAGCTTTGAAGCACTGACCAGGTTTTCCTGGTACATTAATGTACACCCTTAAGAAACTAGGGTAGAACTGATGAAAAGCTACTTCTTCAGTCAGTTTAACTAGCGTGTGCTTGTCTCATCATGGACAGCTGTAGGAAATGGCTCTATGATCTGGGATAACTGATTTAATGCCTTTACTAGAGTGGGAGCAGAGTAAATTGGGGTGGTTGATTAGGCTTTTTTATTTTATTGCTGATGGTTAAGTTCGCAGTGTAGCGGCTACTGTTAGCAATCGAGCATAGAATCACAGCATCATTAGGGATTGGAAGGGACCTAGAAAGATCATCTAGTCCAATCCCCCTGCCACAGCAGGATCATCAGAATGCTGTGCCTGGTGAAGTGAAGCCTATTTCAGAGAAAGTACTTCTGGAGCTGAAAGCCGCAGTGTTTTGGAGACACTGTTATTCTAACCCATGCAAAGGCTCCATATAATTCCAGGAAAGAAACCAGCAGAATTCAGACACAGCGTTTATTTTGGCATGAAAAAAGTGGGACTTGGCTGTCAGACCAGCTGCCCTGTGTGGCTTCCAGGCTGGTGTGAATGGGGTGGGTGCCTGGCTTACCCTGCCAAGGGTTTGTGAGTGGGGAGCACAGGCAATGGTCCTAACCGAGTGGCCAGGACTTGCTTGCTCTGGATAGTCTGCCCAGGGGGGTTGTGGAGTCTCCTTCTCTGGAGACGTTTAATACCCACCTGGATACAGAATCATTAGGGATTGGAAGAGACCTCGAAAGATCATCTAGTCCAGTCCCCCTGCCGCAGCAGGATGACCTGATTAAAAGCTGTCTTGAACTGGTGTCAATCTCACTCCCAAACAAGAGACCTTGTGTTTCTGTGCACGAACCTAGCTGCACCCTGTGACATCACCCAACAAATTAATATCCAAAGGAACTGCTCTAACTTCATTAATGCAAAGGGCCATTAGTGAAGCACGTGGTTCCAGCACTTGTGCTTCTGAACAGAAGAGCTAATTAAGATAACAGCTGACAGAGCATCGATGAGGTAGGAAGATGTGACTGCAGCTTCTCCTCAGGCATTGCAGGAGCTGTGGCAGGGCTGTGGGTCCTTCTCCCTCCCCCTGTAAAGGACAGTGCAGCCACTGAAGCCCTAGCACTTGTGTGCTTTTGTCCCCTTTTGAGGTTTCTGCAGTGTAACTGATATTTTTAGCCATGCCATTCTCAAATTGACAAGCTCCATTGATTTCTTCTTTTTAAATGGGAAATCTGCATTTTATTTATGATGATATCATTTTTGCAATGTAATAACTTTATATTGGAGATCTTTTGACTTACCTCCATCCTGCTCTAACATACATGTGTGCATATCCACCCTTCCCATTTACTTCTTAGTGCTTCTGCCTATGGGATTTGCCTGGTATTTCATTGTAGTACAGATGATTAAATATGAAGCAGTCACTGGGGCCCGAGCTTTGCTGACATGAATGAAAAGCAAGCTGTGAACAGCTATTCCTTTCCCCAGCCACTGCATCACCTCTACAGGCTGCTGTCAGAGCTGACTATGTGACTCGACTCGAACACACTCCAGGCAATGTCAGCTCGGTTAAAAACATGAGAACAGCCAGGCTGGGTCAGGTTAAAAGTCCATCCAGCTCTGATCTTACTGTGAGTAATGAATAGGGCGATGCTGAAGAGTATAGAAACAGGACAAGTACAAACAGTCCTTTTTCTGATGGACATTCTTGGCATCTACAGTCTGAGCTAGGAAAGCTTTGCCGTACCCACACTGTTGTGTTGGGTGTCGACCCTTCGTGTGGATCCTTTCTCCATTAATTTATGAAATTGCTTTTGGAACCTGCTGATTCTCCTGGCCTTCATCATCTCTTGTGGCAGCAACTGCCTCACTTCAGCTGGGTCATATAGGAAGGTGTATTTTAACAGGATCCCCAGGACCCTCACTCTGTTGCAGTTTAGCTCTTTGGTGATGGAAAGTGATGAACAATCCATTCCCAGCTCATCATCAGGTGCGGGATCCTGTGCACCTCCATGACTCTTCTCAGTTCTAGGTTAACTTGCTAGTCCTTCCTCACACTAAATCTACTCCATTACTTTGGGTCATCCTCGTCACATTTATTACATGGCTCTTGAGATGGGGTAGCCAGAGCAGCACGAAGTGTTCCAGCAGTGTGTGCAGGAGTTGGCGCAAAGCGATGGCTGCAGCTTCTTCTCAGGGTGGGGAGGTGCAGGGGTGTGGGAAGAAACCCAGTCACACTCTCTTGGCAGCAGTAAGCTGTTCTATCAGCTTAGTGAACTCAGGAAACTACATCTTTACCACTCAGCCTTTTTCCCCAAGTAGCACACATCCCTGTGACACTTCTTGGTAACTAGCCCATAAGAAATTTTCTCATTTGGGGCTAAATGATTCTCCTGTGGTTTACTTGTAGAACAGAGACCGTGTGGAAATCAAGATGAATTTGTAATAGATTTCTATGCACGTGGGGAAAAAAAATGAGGTTGCAAATTCATTTGGTCTAAGTTCATCCAAGAATGGATGAGTTCAGTGTTGTGTTTCAGTCCCAAGGATACTGAATGCTGTTTGAATAAACAGGTTTAGTAAGGAAACACACACAACATTTCTGGTGTAGGATTTGTGATGTATTAGCACTAACTGAATGCCACTGAAACAGGGTACAAAGAGGGATGAAGACTCTTATTTGCAGAATAAGGCAGCAGTTATGTGACAGAGCTGTGCTCTTTCTCTTGTGGAAAAACTGAGAATCTGGAAGAAAAAGTTTAATATCAATAGGTTCTTACTGCTTTTCTGTGCCCCTTACAGAGTTAGAGAGTCATAGAATCATGAAGGTTGGAAGAGACCTCCAAGATAATAAAATCTAGCCATGAACTCAGTGCCATCATGGCCAGTAAACTGTGTTTTCAAGTGCCTGATCTACACTCTTTTAAGCCCTCCAAGGACGGTGACTGCACCACTTCCCTGGTGGCAGCTTATGGTCCAGTTTCTGTAGTTGCTGCAGACCTCAGCCATAGTGTGATCTGTAAGGCACTGACACAGAAGACATGAAAGGAAACCAGTCCCCAGGTGAATGTTTTGCTTCTGGGCTTTGGGATAGGCCTTTGCAGAGAGTCCACACAATTTGTTTATCCAGAGTCCTCTTTGTTTCCTGTGCCTTTCCTGGCTGTGCCCAGAGCATGTTTTGGAAGCACAGAGAGTAGAGTTTTGCTTTTCATCAGCATGTACATGCAGCTCTGTGTCTGATCAGCTCTCAGCAATTATTCTCCCTGTGCCTGCTCTACTGATCACCTAATGGGCAGTTCTCCACCCTTCCAATGTCGTCTTTTCAGACGACCCTGCTGTAGAAATACTCCCTGCAACTTGACTGTTTTACGTTGTATATATCATGCACATGAGAATGAGCATCTAGGAGCACTGGGTAAATGTTAAATCTCTCTGCATTCAGCCACAGAATGTTAGAGGTTGGAAGGGACCTCAAAAGATCACCTAAGTCCAACCCCCCCATGCTGGAGCAGGGTAAGCCTACGGTACTGTCTCAAGATGGGGCTCAAACCCATGACCCCAGGAATTCAGAGTCCCATGCTCTCCAACTGAGCCAGCCATTGGGTGGTTTTCCTTGATCTGCTGCTGCAAAGAACATTGCTTTTGTCTGTTCCTCTAGCAATCCCAGTGTTTGTAGCTCGTCTTCCACTTATTTTTCCCCGTGGTAAAAAAACAAGTATGGGTTCCATAGGGTCACAAAGTGGGTGTCAAATGTGGCTTTTCCTTTGCACGTTCCAGAGAGTGCCAGGCATTGAAAACCAAACCTCTCCTGGCCACGTGAATCAACATTCATCATCTATTAAAAACACCTCCCTTGTTTAGCCAGAGGTGTTTTACAAGTTATGTTCTTCTAACGCCCCACTACCTTGGATGAAATATGGGCCTTCAACCACAGATGAAAGACTTCAGTTCTGATAAATCAAACAAACAGAGCTTCCCATCAAAACGGGTTGTATGATAACGTGGATGTGCCCTGGCCATGAGCCAGCTGAGTTGGGAAATAGGGGTGGCTTCACTTGGAATGCTCATTTCTGAGTTTGCAGTGGCTCTATTAGGCAGAGGGGTGCAAGTCTCCTTTAAACAGAGGTTTGTCCTTCCTGTGGTCATTCAGCTGCAGTGGAAGGACCGGTGCCTTAATGGTGTGTGGCTCAGCAAGACCAAATCTACATCTGTCAGCCTTCTTCCTCGCCATCCTGGCTTGGCGCTGTTTAGATTGCAGATCCTTAGCCTTGCTGTTATCTGTTCCTTTTGATAAACTTTGCAATGAGAGGAAGTGGCTTTGCATCGTTTTAGGGAGTCTTGTTTCCTATTTGAGATCTGAGAAATGCCTTGCAGCAGCAGGACCCTTGGGAACTGATTTTCCTGCGTGGAAACTAGACCAGCATAATGAGTACCCTCCGTGCAAATTCAGTATTGGCTCCACACCTAAGGTCAAGCAGAAGTTAATGACCATTCTTTAACATACAGAAATCAGCTGTGACACCAACATCACATTTCATGCTTTTGTCATGTTAGAAAGAAGTAAAATGCTGGAGTAATTTCTATCCAATTGATTTAGACTGCAAAGCATAAATAGCACGTATCCCCAGTCAGCGTTGGAGAGGAAATGGCTTCGTTGTCACTTCGTTGTGCAATGGTTAACTCCCCAATTTACAAGCACCTTTATTCCATCCCGTGCTTGCTGTGCTGTTTTAGATACAGGGGTGTTGCACAATGCTCTAAGCCAGAGTCTGCCTTTAATAATTTTTACGTTTTCTTTGTTTCTTTAATTAGCTGATTTACTCAGCTGATTGCACAGCTGTCTGGGCAACACCCCCCAGGGGCCTGCCAACTGTTTCAGAGAGATGTAGTGTCTCAGTGAAGGGGAATCTGTGTGATAATTTGCATATATATATGCAGAAATATTGGGAAGGAAGAAGAGACAGCTGAGGAGCAATTTTTGCTAATGAAAGGAAATATTAAGGATGAGCTTAAAGAGCTTTCTCTTTTCAGTAATTTCTGGGAAAAGGTTATAGTTTTACGGTAAATAAGGAAGCAGTTCTCATTAGGAGGGTTTTATTCCTGGGGTTATCGCTGACTCTTACGTGCAGGTTTTTAATTTCTTTTTTAACTTTTGTTTTCCCACCCTCTAATTTGTAAATAGGACTTTAGAAAATACAGGAGGATGTGTGGAGCCTTGGTCTGGCTTAAAACAGTCCTCAAATTCACACAGCATCCTCGCAGCCAAACTGGGGCAGTGTGGTCTGGACGATTGGGTACTGAGGTGGATCAGGAGCTGGCTGCAGGAGAGAAGCCAGAGAGTAGTGGTCAATGGGACAGAGTCTAGTTGGAGGCCTGTATCTAGTGGAATTCCCCCAAGGGTCAGTACTGGGACCAGTTCTATTCAATCTATTCATTAATGACTCAGATGAGGGGTTAGCATGCACTGTCAGCTGTGCTCTTGTGGCCAAGGGGGCCAGCAGCATCCTGGGGTGGATCAGTAGGGGGGTGGTTAATGGATTTAGAGAGGTCCTTCTCCCCTTTGTGTCCAGTTCTGGGCCCCTCAGTTCAAGAAGGGAGCTGCTGGAGGGAGTCCAGTGTAGAGCAATGAACATGATGAAGGAAGTAGGACACCTCCCTGATGAGGAAAGGCTGAGGGAGTTGGGTCTCTTTAGCTTGGAGAAAAGGAGACGGAGGGGTGACTTCATTAATGTCTATAAATATGTGAAGAGTGAGTGTCAGGAGGATGGAGTAAGGCTCTTCTCAAGGTCATCTGGTGATAGGACAAGGGGCAACGGTTGCAAGCTGGAACATAGGAGGTTCCACATCAATATGAGGAGGAACTTCTTCACGGTGAGGATGACAGAGCACTGGAACAGGCTGCCCAGGGTGGGCTGAGGAGTCTCCTTCTCTGGAGATGTTTAAAACTCACCTGGATGTGTTTCTGTGCAACTTGGTCTAGGTTGATGCTGCTTTGGCAGTGGGATTGGACTAGATGATCTTTTGAGGTCCCTTCCAATCTCTAATGATTCTATGATTTGAGGTTTGTAAAGCATTTACTTGCTGCTCATCTTCTTTTTCCCCCACTTAGTGCTAGTGCCTTACATAACTTACAGGAGCTGGCTTTTAGCTTCCTCAGTGGTATCAGTGTGAGCTATTCCTTTTTTTTCCACTCTGATAAATTAATAAGCATCAGCAAACATTATAACACTGTGAAACAGCTCCGAGCTGCCATAGTAACCAGCCTCTCTGGAGCTCACTGTATACCCTCCACAAAGATTGACAAGGGGATACCACAAGCTCCATTGTTCAAAGTAACAATAAAGTTTCCAAAAAAATCACAAAATTATCTTGTAACTGTGATATTTTTTTTTAAAAAAAAGTGGGGTGTGTTTTTTGCTTTTTGTTCCCAGAAAGCTTCATGCTAGCACCTTCCTTTGGGGGAAAAAAGAGAAAAGAGACGTGACTCAGAAAATTTGAGCTGTAAGAAGAGTGCTAGAAGTTGTGAGCTTCCCAGCAGCTGACAATAAATCAACTGCTGAGGGCTGCTGGCAGTTCAGAGCGCTGCAGCCTTCCCCAGGAGACTACTGGTGCAGATTCCTGAGGTCTTTTCAACCATCCAGTAAAAATCTGAATAAACAAAGTTCTTCTGTTGGGAAGTAGGGTCTTTACCACTTCCAAGGCCCTGAGTGTCTCCTATCTGTAGAGGGCATGAGGGTGTCCTTTGCTTACTGGCTAGAAAAGAGATGCATATTATGAATTTTGATCACCCGGTGCCGAAAGGGTTAAAATCTTGCACGGAGCAGAGTGGTTTGATGTTCCTAGTTGTTAACAGGTTAAAGAACAACGTTAAATAATAAATGAATGTCATTTGAAAAGAAAGAGCATCAGTGAAGACATGAAGGACATAGCCTAAAGGGAGACTGAGCTGCACAAGGCCACTGTGGCTGCCTCTGGAGCATCTGTGAGGAGGAGGGACAGGGAGCTCCTCATCTGGCCCATGTGCAGGGGAGCTGGGCAGTGTCTCTGCAGCTTGGGCTGCTCCCAAGGCTGTGCAACCACTAAGCAAGTTCAGTCTGGGGAGCAGCCTGTGGCAGTGCAGAGGTAACTGTGTGTCTGCCAAAGGCAGGGTTTGTGGGCTTCCCAAAGGCAGTACTGGCCCCGTAGCTGGACTTCGTAGCACGCTCAAGGGCTAAAGCTGGAGCTGTGTTAACACAGGGTGTCTGGCAGAAACACTGGCTTGTAGGGTGCCCTGTTGCAGTATCACAGTGTGGTACAAGCTGGAAAGAACTTCCAGAGATCTCGTCCAAATCCTTCTGCCAGAACATGGGCTTCTACAGCAGATCATGCAGATACACATTCTGGTTGGTTCTGAACATCTCCAGAGCAGGAGACTCCACAACCTGTCTGGGCAGCCTGTTCCAGTGCTCTGCTGCTCTCAAGGTAAAAAAGTTCTCCTTAGGTTTAGGTGGAACCTCTCGTATTCCAGTTTGTGTTTGTTGCCCCTTGCCTTGTCACTGGGTTATTAACTGTGAAGAATCATAGAATCATTAGGGACTGGAAGGGACCTCAAAAGATCATCTAGTCCAATCCCCCTGGTCCTGCCCTTCTGAAACCCTTTAGATATTTAAAAGTAGTGATGAGGTCTCCTCTCATTCTCTCACTTTCCTCTTCTGTCTCCCACTTTGCTGCTTGGAGACTCTTCTCAACCGAGTCAATATACCAGCAGAGTTAAAAGTTATCCTTTACCAGTTCAGAAGCCCCAAATGCTTTATGGTGCAGAGAGGGAACAGCAAGTGCAGGAGGTATGGGACAGCCAGCAGTGGTGGGCAGCTAAGCTGCAGTATCACGGTAATGATAAGGTTGGAAAAGACCTTAAAGATCATCCAGTCCAACCTAAATCCAAATAAACCCAGTAATCCTAACATCTAGATCATGAAAGTTGTTGCCCTGCAGAATTATTTACTTACACCTGGGTGGATGTCCTTGCCTGCTGTTCAGCAGCAAAATGGTTAATGTGATGTCAGTCCTCTCTTAAGGATTTAAATAATGAGGGTTCAAAGTTAACACCCCATCAAGCCCAAGAGAGGAAGTTAACACCTCTCCTGGTGTTATTGTTCTGGCCTGGCTGGTTGCAGCAGCAGGATGACGTTGGTGCCTTGGTTTGTGCTGTGAAGGTTATCTCTACAGCCATAAGGGCTGGAGAGAAGAAAATCCATTTAGAGAAAAGGAAGAAAGCACAATGCAGCAGGGAGTCTGGGAAGACTGCAGCCCTGTGGCTTCCAGGAGCTGGTTTATGTATAGATTATTCATTTTTTGGAAAAAACCAATCATTTCCACTTTCATTTGGATAAGAGATTCTGCTGTATTGAGTAAGACAAAGTGTTAAAAAGAAATACTGCCCATTGTGTTACTTGAGTTAAAAAAAAAAAACCCTTAATCATCAAATGCAGTGAATTTACCTTCAAGTTGGGGCACGCAGAACAGCATGTTGTGGAGGAACTGCTCTGCGACGCGCACTGGCACCCTTGGCAGGGTTCTGCCTTGGTGATGGGGTGGCTGTTGAGACCTTTGGTCTCTCTAGCCAAGATGCCTGCCTGCAGTGCTCCGTGCTGCTGAGGAAGAAGACTCCTCTTCAACCTCTTCACTCTCCTTAAAATGTCAGAAAAGCAGGGGAGCACTGGTGAGTGTGGCACGAAGCGTGGGCCACGGCTACGCTCCCTACCCCTTCGTGCTCCTGTGTGGTGGCTGATTGTGCTGAGGTAGCTAGTGCAGGATGATTTGCTTTTATTTCTTATTTCTTTGTTATTTCTTCTGCTGATTTAATGAGCCGAGATGGGATTACTAAAGGACAAAGCTCTCCCCCGCAAGAATTCTCTGTTTTGTAATTAGTTTATAGAAGAATCTGCTAGCAAAGTCTCAGCTCCGGTCTGCGGGGATGCAAGGAACTCAGATCAGGTGATGACCCTTGTGCTCCTTAAGGGACCATAAAAAAACCAACATCCTGAATTCCCCAGGCTGCGAGTGGCCACACATTTGAACTGCACATTAGCAAGATACTGGTCGTTTAGCATTTGTTGTCTTGTTGTGGGGTTGGTGGTGACCTCTGCTACCAGTAGGAAAGGGAATGGCTCACTCTGTACTTGTTTGCATCGTTTTCCTGTCCCTGTTCTCAAGGCAGAGGTAACATTAACTAGAGACATACAGATCAGGGGAGCCCCCCTTTGCTTTCCCTGCTGTTGCTGTGCTGGGGTATTTACATCAGGGAGCCAGACTGGGGTCCTGCTGGTGGAAAAGGAACGATTCAGCTCGTCTCCAGAGCTCACGTGTGTCCGTGTCACAGCAAACTCTCCCAAAACCAACACTTGCCTGGGAAGTAGTTTCCCATCCCACCCTAACCTTATGTTCACTGTTCCCGTGGTTGACTTTGAACCATCAAGCATTTCTATTAAAAAATAGACAATGTGCTGATGGTGATTGGGAAATTATTCTCAAATTCTTGTATTTTATGACAGAAGGAGCCCACGAGGGCAGTGCAAGGGCAAAGGCAAGGGGGTGTCTGTGGGTTGTTCGGGGGTTTAGAGACACATTGTGTATAGGAAAACAAGAGTTGATTTCTTGTGTGTGTGTGTGTGTGTGATCATTACCTTAATTTCTGACTACACTGGAGTATTTTAAGAAATTCATAGGGTTTTTTATATTTTATAGACAGCATAAAGTAACCTAGTCATATAGAAACCAAGACGACCTCATTAAGTGTTATTATTTCCCTGCGAGTTCACTTCAACCTTCAAGGGACTAGCTTCATGTGATGGAAAAATAAGTACGAGAATTGAATTCAGAGTTGTGGCTGGTTCTTATGGGTTTGGATGAGAGGCAGAAGGGACATAAAAATCAAGTTTGTGATGGAAATTTCATGAAAAAGAGGCAAACTGCTCCTTCTCTCCCAAGAGGGCTGCAAGAAACGTCAGTGTGAGGTCTGAGGGGTATTTTTTTTTTCCTTTAAGAAAATATTTACTGGTTCTTTTCGACATTCCTTACGCAGTCTAAACAACACTGAAGCCAAGGAGAGCTGGGTTTGGATGCTGAACTTTTTCAGCTTTTTTAGGGTTGTGAAATTGCTGATAACAAGACTTCATTTCGACCGAGGTTTTTTTCTCCTAATCTTTAAAACTGCTCATGCTAAAATGGTTCAGCATCCAAGGATACCTGTATCTGTTGAGGTTGTGGAGATGTACTCTCTTCCCTTTACCTTTATTACATCCTACAGCCTGGTGTGTCCCCTGCTGCTGTGTCAGCAGCTCCCTGGCCACATACCATCCTCTGTTTAATCTGCCATCTCAGCAAGCAGCATGCTGCTCCTCAAAGGTCATAGAATCAAAAATGTTGGAAAAGCCTTCAAGATTATCAAGTGCAACCATCTGCCCTACAACCCCAAGACACTAAACCATCTCCTGAAACACCATGTCTATTAGTTTTTTGAATGCCTCCAGGGATGGTCCCTCCACCACCTCCTTGGCAGCCTGTTCCTATGCCCAACCACTCTTTCTGTGAAAGAAGTTTCCCCTAATATCTAGTCTGAACCTCTCTTGGTGCAACCCGACCCCATTTCCTCTTGTCCTATTACTAGTAGAAGGAAGTTCTTCACCGTGAGAGTGGTGAGAGCCTGGGATGGATTGCCTAGGGAAGTAGTGGAGGCCCTGTCCTTGGAGGTGTTTAAGGCCAGGCTGTTTTCCACCTTGTCTGGAGCTTGCATGTTTGGTCCAAACCCTTTTACTTTTGAAGTGAGGCCAAACCTGCTTGTTTTAAGCAGCGTTGATTCAGTGAAGTTACTGGTTTTTCTTACTGTGCCATCAGCAAATGGTCTCCTACCATTTAGGATCATCTCTTAGCTGTGGCTGTGACTTTCAGGGATAGTGGTGACGTTTGTTAAGGTTGAGATCTCTTTGCCTCCAAAGAATTTCCAAAGGTTGAGATGGGGGATAAATCTGCTTATTTTGTTTAGTCTGAATTTTTAATTCTTTTTGAGGCATCGTTGTTACAAAGTGTGGAGAAGTGGAGTTTCCTTAAACTTGATGAGGACTAGTAGCAGCAGGAAGGTGACTGTTTAGTCCTGCATTTTACTGCATGTAGGAAAGCAAGTGGACCTTACTTAGGGTTTCTCCAAACCAAGTAGGGTGCTCCTTACAGGATATGTCCAAAACCACTCAAAGAGTTGACTAGAAGGCTAAACATGGAGCAAGGTTTCTTGAATCCTATTTCATGGAATCATTAGGGTTTGGGAGGGATTTGATCTAAAATGTGCCATGCTGCTTCTTGTGATTCAAACCTGCTTGATTCCAAGACATTCCCTCTTTCTTATTTTAGCAATTCATCAAAATGAAGACAACAGCAGTCAAGATATAAGAGGCCTAGAAGAGCTCAAGGATACCTCTGATGCTCAGGTAAATGTGTAAGATTAATGGTGCCTTGGGAACTTTTTCAGATCTACAAGCTGAAGGATCTGCTCTCAGTAGCTCTGGGAAATGGATTTTCCTTGATGTTCTGTGCAGGGAGCATGTAGGAAGGAGAAACTCTGCTGGATCTTGTCTGATGTGACTGTTTAGAAGAAGATTAATGATTACTCCGGGAACTAATCCCGCGATGCTGCAATCAGACAGCATTCTTACACTCTCTCTGTGCTCCTTTTAGATAATGCACATAGCATATACCAGATGGAAAATAAAGTGAGATGTGTTTTAAGAGGCAAGGGCATGTGACATTTTGATTGAATTTTAATCACTGTAAGTAGACGTGCGATGAAATGAGGATACTTATTAGTCACTCGAGCGTAAGCAACAACCTTTCTCTTTCCTTCCCTAACTGCCCTCATTTACAACCAAGATATTGCTCAGAAGAAACTTAATTGCCTTTTAGAGTATTTTACTGTGGAACTGCTGGCCCTTTTTCATTCTGTGAATGTTTTTTGATTAATCTCCACTTCATTCAGTCACTCAGTTCGTGCTTCAAACTGTGAGGGTGCAGCTATATTGCATATTGCACTGGCACTGATTATTGCTTTTAATTGAAAATGGATTCCTCTCAGTCTTGGCTGCTGTGGGGTTTTTCTTCTGTTCCGTGTCTTATGTTCCCCTTCAGTCACCACCTTTTCTGGATGAGGCTCTGGCCAGCCTGATCTCGGGTGGGGTGTCCCATGGCAGGGGAGTTGGAACTGGATGATCCTGTGGTCCCTTCTAACCCTGACTGGCTGTGTGACTTGGTCTGGGTGATCCTGCTGTGTCAGGGGGATTGGGCTAGATGATCTTTCGAGGTCCCTTCCAATCCCTAATGATTCTATGATTCTATGACTTGGTCTGGGTGATCCTGCTGGGGCAGGGGGATTGGACTGGATGATCTTTCGAGCTCCCTTCCAATCCCTAACGATTGTATGTGCAACCTGTGCTTCCTCCTCTGATTTATCTCCTAACACCTTGCCCACTAGAAAGCTGTGCATGAGAAAGGATTTGCTCAGCTTTTGTTTGTCCACAAACCAGCTTCTAAAATTTGAAAGAATTTAAAACACATGTAAAATTAAACAATTAGGAAACGAGCTTTTAATGGGATTGTTCAGATGCCCAACTGGTGTTGCTCTGGCAGGGGGATTGGACTAGATGATCTTTCGGGGTCCCTTCCAATCCCTAATGCTGTGTGGTTCTGTGAAAGCAGGAGCATTATCAAAGCAGCTGTTTTATTATCAGTGCCATAAAGACTCCGTCCTGCAGACACCGAATGTGGTTTAGTTTATGGCTGTGAATGATTTGGTTCTTCTACACCTTAGTGAGACTGGAGCAAAGCAAATGACCTTTCCAGGCAGAGGCGCGTGGTTTTAGTGTTTTCAGCTTGATCAAAGGTGAAGCCTGTAATAATTCTGTTGTTTTCACCAGACACAGAAGGAAGCAGAAGTGCCGTGGAAAAAAACAAACCACCACAACCCCCTTCTGTTAGCAGAGTTGGAGGGTTTGGTGCCAGCTCTTATATTGCTCTGCACTGGAACAAGCTGCCCAGGGCAGGTTGTGGAGTCTCCTTCTCTCTGAAGACAGTTAAAACCCATCCAGATGTGTTCCTGTGTGACTTGGTCTAGGTGATCCTGCTGTGGCAGGGGGATTGGACTGGATGATCTCTCAAGGTCCCTTCCAATCCCTAATGATTCTGTGATTCTGCAGGTTGGGGTTTGTTGGCAAAACTGGTAGAAGTGTGGAAAAAATTAAGTAGAGGGAATTTTAAAACCAAACATGCAGTAAACAATGCAAATGAAACATCCCATTCCCTCTGCTTAGGGCTGTGTTAATTTGTCCCTGTGTAGCTGCTGGCGTGTTCATTTATGGCCTTTGCAGAGGGAGTATTTCCAGTGGATGTGCTGAAACAGAAAATGTGCTGTCAGCAGCTTTGCTTTTCCAAGCTCAGTAGTGACTAATTTGCTTTCCTTCCCGTTAAACCTTTTTATTTAATTTTAAATATTGCATAAATACCTTTAATTATAGTAATTTTGTGGTGCAGATGGTAGGAAGACCTTGCTATAAAACTCCTGCATCCCTTGGCCATTAATTAAAATGGAGCCAGTTAAAAGATGCAACTTCAGTGGTTTTTTCTTCCCTTCACATAAGTTAGTACTTGTATTTCTGTTGGTGTACCTGAACTGGGAGGCCACCCAGGCATGTGGGATTGTGGAGGATGTGTGCCTGCACAAAGTACCTGGTGGAACTGCACTTGGTGGGTCGGGCAGCTTGCCTTTACCTTTCCATCTAACAAAGAGCTTCGAAGGTACCGTGTGAAAATGGATTTTGTATTGGCCAGTGGAAGTGACCGGTAACAGGAGACCAGCAGCACCTTCCCAAACAGCTTTCAGGACCTGACATCAATTAATTAATGAATTGACCAACTGTTGCTCCAAACCTGAAGTCCCTGCAACAGAAGTGGTCCTGACCATTGGATTTTGCTTAATGCAGAGAAGGTGAAACCTGGTTGGTTCAGTGGTACAGGATGGGACTCTAAATTCCTGGGGTCATGGGTCTGAGCCCCATGTAGGACATCTTGAGACAGCACTGTAGGCTTACCCTGCTCCAGGTCCCTTCCAATCCCTAATGTTCTTTGATTCTGTGTGACTTGGTCTAGGTGATCCTGCTGTGGCAGGGGGATTAGACTGGATGATCTTTCAAGGTCCCTCCCACCCTCTAACATTCTGTGATTCTGTGAAAGATCAATTTGTATTGGATCAGCAGAATGAACATCAGTGTCCATCTGACATCTGGAGTACAGGGATTCATATCCATCTGTGCCACTTGTTGGTCATGGTCTGACTTGTCTGGGCACAAAATGAAGGTATGAAAAGTGCCTCCACAGTGCTAATATCACAGATCCAAAGATCCAGCAAATGTAAGGACCTTAATTCCTTGTTTTCTTGGTGGATTTCTGACCATCAGACTAGTGCATAGTTGCCTTATGTGGGAAAGCTTAATCCTGCTGCAGGCTTGTGAGGAGATGTCTTCCTTCAGACTGGAGGAATGAAGGGCATTTAAAAATGTCTTTCAGATAGTTCCCTGATAACACTTTGGATTTGGTCATGAAGGTTTTTTTTTCCATCAGTGTTAAAGTACTGTCCTGGTTTTAGGGTCCAAGGCGGAACCCCCACAGGGCAGACTCTTTTTAGTAGGAGAATTTTAGAATGAGAGAGATCAGATGACTGGAATAAAATGCTATAACTTTAATGGGGGAAAATAAGAGGGATAATGAGAGGAAAGAGTGGCAGAAAGAAAAGGATGAAGAAAGCGGGGAAAAGGTTTATTTGCAGGTTGCCTTTAAAGTCACGTAACAGTACCACAGTCTGGAGTCTGGGCCTCCCAAGGCGTGTGCTCTTCCCAACAGGAAACATCTGGGCTAATAAAAGCTGTGTGGCATCACTGAGCCAGGTCTTGGTTACGTGGCAGCTACATAGAATCATTAGGGATTGGAAGGGACCCTGAAAGATCATCCAGTCCAATCCCCCTGCCACAGCAGGATCACCTAGACCAAGTCACACAGGAACACATCCAGGAGGGTCTTAAACGCCTCCAGAGAAGGAGACTCCACACCCTCCTGGGCAGCCATGACAAAATCAAGGACGGTGATACTAGCCATTGGCTTTGCAGGGAGCAATTAGACCCTCATTAGCTAATTGTGTGAAGGGTCTGCTGTTCCTGTGTGCAAGTGTGGATCCATCTTTCTGTGTGCATGGGGTTTTAATAAAGCAGCTGGTGCTCAGTGCTTGGGCAGAAGACTGTCAGCATAGGTTGAAGAACTGGCAGATAGCAGCTAAAGCTGCAGTTTGCACACAGGGCAGAGTTTTCAAAGCTACTAGCATCTTTCCCCCTGAACAAAGTCCAGAGATACTGATTTGTTCCTTACAGAATAAATAAACATGGCACAACCGTCGCTGAGCTCTCGAGGCTCTGCATACGTGAAAAACGGCTGGAGTGGGAGCGGAGGGAATTGTCGGCTGTTATTTTTAGGAGTGCCTTGTGTTGCGCCTCATTCTTTTTCCAAGGCTGCTCCTGGCTAACTTTCCCATGAGTTTTTAACCTCTTGCTCTTGTTCTCTTATGTAACAGGAAGCAAGCTGACAGGAACAAATAAAGCACAGCGTGTCTGATAGTCGCACTCAGAGTTAGCCCTGCCTTCATTCCTCCCCAAGCAGATCCATGTAGAGATTCAGATGTGCCTCTGCTCCTCTCCAGTTGTTTACCAAGGAGCAGCAACTTGTGTAGAGCGGCACCGAAGAGCAGCAAATATGAGAAAAGAGATCAGTTTGGTTTAAGATTGAGATTTGTGGCAGTGTCATGTCCTGGGACTGCGGATTTAAGTATCTGTTTGCTCTTTCTCCCACCCTCAAGGCAGGGGTTTTGTGCAAGCTTCAGGGAAGAGATGACCTCGGACGGATTGAGCTGGTCCAGAAGCTGGCCAAAGAAAACTGCCAGCCTTCGCAGGCAGATAGAAGACCTCTGGAGAAGGTAGAACAAGTAAGGCACTTCTGGTTTGGGGTGGTTTTTTGGTTGTGTCTTTCTAGTAGGGGAGGGAGATTTAGGTCACAAAACACTGAAGCAGCAAGGCTGATGGTCAGAATCCAGGGCACACATTAGTGATGGAGCTGTAGCCGCTCTCCTCTGGCATTTACACTTCTCTGAAGTGTGCTCAGCTCAGTAATGGCAAATGCACTTAAACTATTATTTTATCATTAACTGTCAGTGTTGTTAGTGTCCCACACACGTAGGAAGTGGCAGATGATTTCAGGATGCTTCCTACCAGCTTCTACTAATTTACTATGATATATGTGGATTTTGGGATGTGTTTAAATAATACCTAAGGTACGTGAGTCCTTCAAGTACTTACCCTGAGCTGTCTTCACATTACTTCTCTGCGGTGTATCTGGATGCGAGTGCTAGCTGGAAGTTTTCAGCACGAATTAAGAAGGATGGTCTCATGGGGAATTCAGCAGTTTCTTTTAAAAAATTGTGTTTTCAATCAAAAGTGACGCTGAAGAAAGCAGCATTCTGCTTAGTGCTTCTGAAAGCAGTTATTCAGTTGTTAATAGCTGGATTGAAACTTGACTGCTCTGCTTGCAGCACAATATATCCTAATTTTGTTGTCCTGGTAAAGATTTCTGTTCTGATTGCATCTTTATCCAGAGATACCCAGGATAATAGCTGCAAGAAATGACAAAAATCCCACCTAGTCCTCCTGTGCCTGGCTGTAATTTATATGTAATTTATTCAATTTTCTGCTCACTGGACGGTAGAAAAAGAGGCATCTGCTTTAGAAAAGGACTGCTCCTCAGCTCATCTGCACGCTCGCTCCTGCTGAAGTAAAACTACAGAATAAAAGACAACAATGATAACTTATTTGAGAGCATCACACTGCTCAGTCTGACAGTGGATAAGGTCTAGTCTGGTGTGTTTAAGCGTGTGGTTGTGTCAGTAGGTGTGCGTGAGGGTGGTCAGCCAGGCTCACAGCCCTGTGACTGGATTGTTCCTCAGCAGATCTGTTACCGTGGTCATCTGTCAGCATTTCCATTTGTCTTTAAACTGTATCAGCAAAGCACAATTAGCAGATGTGCTTAGGGGCTTAACTAAGGAAGGTTTGAAGCCTGGGAAGGTTTCTAGTTGTGTTTCAGGATTTGGAAGCAAGATCACAGATGCTGTTGGCATAGAGGGGGGTGTTGGGACTGATAGTCCAAAAATGTAGTGGATATTTTTGCTGCTTACTCTGGCCATTGCAAAGGCTGCTGTGGTGTCAGCTGCAGCTCTGTAGCTGTGCAGAGTGTAGTACAGTTCCAAAAATGGAAAGGAAAGAAGTGCTCAGCTTTTCTTTCCCTTTGAAAAGCGTGGTACTTAGCAATTGCTGCTGTTCAGGAGATGAGCGACTTCAGTTCAGCAGGAGCTAGAGCAAATGGTTTGTATCTGTACTGGGTGGTGTAACCTGTGGGCAAGGAAGCGCCCTTAGAACTAGGAGGTCATCCTCATGTGCCCTTTCTTTCTGGGAGGGGAATATCTTATGGCTAATGCTGCCCAGGAAGGTTGTGGAGTCTCCTTCACTGGAGATGTTTAAGACCCACCTGGATGTGTTCCTGTGTGACTTGGTCTAGGTGATCCTGCTGTGGCAGGGGGATTGGACTAGATGATCTTTTGAGGTCCCTTCCAACCCCTAATGATTCCATGAATAACAAATGATGTACTTCCTCACCCTGTTCTGCACTTTGCTGGTTGTTGTAAGGTGGGGTGGGACAGGGCTCTTCACTACTTTTCAAGCAGCCTGTGCCCAAATGAAGGAGAGATGTGCGGTCCTCAGTGTGGGTGTACTTGGTAAAGCTCCAGCCAGTCTACTGAAGATATTACTGGCCATGGGCAAGGTCTGTCCTAGGGTTCTCAGTTTAGCTGACTCAGATAACATACTTCTGCTGGNTGGCAGTGTCATGTCCTGGGACTGCGGATTTAAGTATCTGTTTGCTCTTTCTCCCACCCTCAAGGCAGGGGTTTTGTGCAAGCTTCAGGGAAGAGATGACCTCGGACGGATTGAGCTGGTCCAGAAGCTGGCCAAAGAAAACTGCCAGCCTTCGCAGGCAGATAGAAGACCTCTGGAGAAGGTAGAACAAGTAAGGCACTTCTGGTTTGGGGTGGTTTTTTGGTTGTGTCTTTCTAGTAGGGGAGGGAGATTTAGGTCACAAAACACTGAAGCAGCAAGGCTGATGGTCAGAATCCAGGGCACACATTAGTGATGGAGCTGTAGCCGCTCTCCTCTGGCATTTACACTTCTCTGAAGTGTGCTCAGCTCAGTAATGGCAAATGCACTTAAACTATTATTTTATCATTAACTGTCAGTGTTGTTAGTGTCCCACACACGTAGGAAGTGGCAGATGATTTCGGGATGCTTCCTACCAGCTTCTACTAATTTACTGTGATATATGTGGATTTTAGGATGTTTTTAAATAATACATAAGGTACGTGAGTCCTTCAAGTACTTACCCTGAGCTGTCTTCACATTACTTCTCTGCGGTGTATCTGGATGCGAGTGCTAGCTGGAAGTTTTCAGCACGAATTAAGAAGGATGGTCTCATGGGGAATTCAGCAGTTTCTTTTAAAAAATTGTGTTTTCAATCAAAAGTGACGCTGAAGAAAGCAGCATTCTGCTTAGTGCTTCTGAAAGCAGTTATTCAGTTGTTAATAGCTGGATTGAAACTTGACTGCTCTGCTTGCAGCACAATATATCCTAATTTTGTTGTCCTGGTAAAGATTTCTGTTCTGATTGCATCTTTATCCAGAGATACCCAGGATAATAGCTGCAAGAAATGACAAAAATCCCACCTAGTCCTCCTGTGCCTGGCTGTAATTTATATGTAATTTATTCAATTTTCTGCTCACTGGACGGTAGAAAAAGAGGCATCTGCTTTAGAAAAGGACTGCTCCTCAGCTCATCTGCACGCTCGCTCCTGCTGAAGTAAAACTACAGAATAAAAGACAACAATGATAACTTATTTGAGAGCATCACACTGCTCAGTCTGACAGTGGATAAGGTCTAGTCTGGTGTGTTTAAGCGTGTGGTTGTGTCAGTAGGTGTGCGTGAGGGTGGTCAGCCAGGCTCACAGCCCTGTGACTGGATTGTTCCTCAGCAGATCTGTTACCGTGGTCATCTGTCAGCATTTCCATTTGTCTTTAAACTGTATCAGCAAAGCACAATTAGCAGATGTGCTTAGGGGCTTAACTAAGGAAGGTTTGAAGCCTGGGAAGGTTTCTAGTTGTGTTTCAGGATTTGGAAGCAAGATCACAGATGCTGTTGGCATAGAGGGGGGTGTTGGGACTGATAGTCCAAAAATGTAGTGGATATTTTTGCTGCTTACTCTGGCCATTGCAAAGGCTGCTGTGGTGTCAGCTGCAGCTCTGTAGCTGTGCAGAGTGTAGTACAGTTCCAAAAATGGAAAGGAAAGAAGTGCTCAGCTTTTCTTTCCCTTTGAAAAGCGTGGTACTTAGCAATTGCTGCTGTTCAGGAGATGAGCGACTTCAGTTCAGCAGGAGCTAGAGCAAATGGTTTGTATCTGTACTGGGTGGTGTAACCTGTGGGCAAGGAAGCGCCCTTAGAACTAGGAGGTCATCCTCATGTGCCCTTTCTTTCTGGGAGGGGAATATCTTATGGCTAATGCTGCCCAGGAAGGTTGTGGAGTCTCCTTCACTGGAGATGTTTAAGACCCACCTGGATGTGTTCCTGTGTGACTTGGTCTAGGTGATCCTGCTGTGGCAGGGGGATTGGACTAGATGATCTTTTGAGGTCCCTTCCAACCCCTAATGATTCCATGAATAACAAATGATGTACTTCCTCACCCTGTTCTGCACTTTGCTGGTTGTTGTAAGGTGGGGTGGGACAGGGCTCTTCACTACTTTTCAAGCAGCCTGTGCCCAAATGAAGGAGAGATGTGCGGTCCTCAGTGTGGGTGTACTTGGTAAAGCTCCAGCCAGTCTACTGAAGATATTACTGGCCATGGGCAAGGTCTGTCCTAGGGTTCTCAGTTTAGCTGACTCAGATAACATACTTCTGCTGGACAAAGAATTATGCTCTGCTGTGGTGGGGCTGTGGGTCGCTTACGTTCAGGAAGCTGTGAGCTTCCATCCCTTCCTCTCCCTCCCTTCCTCCCTTGCGGTCCAAGAGCTGCTCTGGTGCGTGTGCAGGTGACAGGATTTGGCTGGCTGGGCAGAGTTTGCTGCTCTGGCAGCTGTTCCCTTTCTTCTGCAAGAAGAAAAGCAGGCTGGGTTGTGGCTGACGTTGCTCAGGAGCCGGCTTTCAGACCTTCCTATCTCATCCTGCTGTTCCAGCCCTGATAGCAGATTCACTGGCATCAGCTTACTGCCCGGTCCCTTGGGCTCACTGTAAATGTCAGAGGAAGAGCATGTTCAGGGTGTGGTGTCCTCACAGAACTCCATGTGGCATGCCCACCTTTCTTTTTCATTAGTTTTGGAAGCGTGGCTTACTCTTGTTTTCTTGGAAGCAGAGGGTAATGGGCAGTTGATGTAGGTGGAGCAGCCCTGCACGAGATCCCTCGTATGCTGCCGTTTCTCTTCACGTTTGTTGTCTGGGTAAAAAAATTATGCAGAAAAAATCATACCATTTCAAAAGCTTTGTGCACAGGCTGAGTTGTGTGTGAGGTGCTGCAAGCTTGCTGCGACCAACTTTGGCTGATGTTGGAACTGAAGCTTGCTCTTCTGTAGCCCTCAGTGTCATGTTCCTCTCTGGCGAATATAAAGTGTTCTGACTAGTCTTTCTCACAGCCTTGTGGAGGAATAGACAGAGTTTGGGCCACAACAACCCCCTGCAACACTACAGGCTTGGGATGGTGTGGCTGGAGAGCTGTCTGGCAGAGGGGGACCTGGGGGTTCTAATAGACAGGACAATGAATATGAGCCAGCAGTGTGGCCAAGGAGGCCAATGGCATCCTGGCTTGTATTAGAAGTAATGTGACCAGCAAGAGTAGGGAGGTTGCCATCCCCCTGTATTCGGCACTGGTGAGGCCACATCTTGAGTGCTGTGTCCAGTTTTGGGCATCTCAGTACAAGAGAGATGTGGAGGTGCTGGAGAGGGTGCAGAGGAGGGCAGCTAAGCTGGTGAAGGGCCTGGAGAATAAATCTGATGAGGAGAGACTGAGAGAGCTGGGGCTCTTTGGTTTGAATAATGTCATTTTCCCCATTTCCACTTGCTGATGTGTTGGAATAAGGATCTTAATTAAGGCACTGGACTTCCCATATGTGTTAGCTTTCTAAAACTTTTAGTTTTGCTGATGAACAGAAAGTAAACCACAGCAAATAAGCTTCTAAATAGGCAGATAAGCTTATTCTTCGTCCTGTTGCATGCTGACACTGAGATTCAGTGTATCAATAAATAACTAAAATTAAATGGTTTTGTAAAATGCACAGAATTTATTTTAATATCAGCTGTAGGCTGGAGTAAAAATAACTGTGCAAGCTTGCAGTTCTATTTTCATTACTACATGCAAATCACACTCATAAGCTTAGGGAAATGTAAAGCTGGGCATTTGTACTTCTGTGTTATTTAAATATTTCATTCCTTTACAACAATTGATTTGACAGAAAATGAATCAAAAATCTATATTGAAACAGCAACATATAGAATGATTCTGTTTTTTTGAGAGGTTTGCCTGCTGTTTGCATGAATCATAATGTAAAAAGCAACCTCCCTCAGTTTGCAGAAACAAATGATGTAGTTTGTCACAGAATCACAGAACAATAGGGATTGGAAGGGACCTTGAAAGACTTTCCAGTCCAATCCCCCTGCCACAGCAGCATCACCTAGACCAAGTCACACAGGAACACATCCAGGTGTATTTTAAACATCTCCAGAGAGGGAGACTCCACAAGTCTGGGCAGCCCCTTCCAGTGCTCTGTCACCATCACCATGAAGAAGTTCTTTATATTGATGTGGAACCTTCTCTGTTCCACCTCACGCCCATTGCCCCTCGTCCTATCATTAGATGACACTGAGCAGAGCCTGGATCCATCCTCCTGACACCCACCCTTCACTTATTTATAGACATTAATGAGGTCACCCCTCAGTCTCCTCTTCTCCAAGCTCAAGAGACCTAGCTCCCTCAGCCTTTCCTCATAACAGAGGTGTTCTCTTCATAGCTTTTTTCTCCTCAAGCATACATTCGAGATGCATTTCAGGTGCATTTGAGGCATGGCTGCACTACACCATGTTTTTTTTAGAACTGCTTTCAAATAACTACAGGCTCCATTAAATATTGACTTGGTAATAGATGTGACACTGCTTGTACAACATGTCCATTTATTCTTTCAATGGAGCATTCAGCTGATTAAATAAATCAAGTCTGTTCATTAACATCATTGCCACAGCAACGTCGTACACGTGCTTTTCACCTCAGCAACGTGAGACAATGTTCTTCAGACCACAGGGGTGTAGCCAGATCAACGGAATGAGCTCTGTGCAAATTGGCAGTGATGTTCAAAGGAAGTTTGAGATTCTCTGATGGGATCAGTAGAGCACTCAGGAACATGGATTCACTTCTTCAGCTACATAAATTATACTCTGGGCGGGGGCTCTTCCAGTGCTTACCTGCATCGGTGGGGAGGTGAGCGTTCCTGAGGTGGAGGCACAGAAGTTGGTGAAGAGTTTCAGATGTGATGTCTGAGATTCAGGTTTTGATCTGAGGCCACCCTTCTGATCCCTGCACTGACAAATGTGTTTATCAGTTAGAGTTGTGTCCTGTGTAAAAGTGTGTAAGTGCAGCTGGAACGTATTGATTCTGTGACTTGGCCAGTTCAGGAAGGAAGAGCTACCTGGTAGCAGGGCAGGTGTGTTTTCAGAAGGACAACAGATACTGAAGAGCAGTTTTGTTCATTTGTTGGCTACTAACTTTTGTATTCACTGGTCTCATTAGACAGATTATTTATTATTGGTTGAGCAGGTTAGCTGTTAGGCTGAAGCTGTGAAAGGGCTCAGAAGAGGAGATTAACAATTTAGAGCTTTGGGTTGTATGGATTACTCATGCTGTGGGAATTTCTTGAGGAAAGTCTAGCCACGACACATCAGGGTTATTTTAGGGTGCACCTACCTGTCCTGCAAAGGAGACAAGAAGGAGCATGAGGACATGTCCAGTTTTTGTTAGCTCGGCAAAGCTGCCGAGTTGATTTCAGAAGCTATTTGATCAGTGGATCAAATGGATGTAGTAACTGAGGGCTAGTTAAAGTTCTGCTTAGGCACACGATGGTGTAGATGTCTGAAATCACTGAAAGAGAACGGATTGAGCAAGTCAGCACAAGAGTTTGTTATTTCCTTTCCTACGTCTCGGATCTGGCAGCATGAGCAGCGAGAGCTCTACCAGGGTAAGATGATAGTATGTACCTTTGACATAGTCTTCAACTACATGCCAAGAGAAAAATGAGCCCATCAATAAAGTTGTCAGTTTGTAGCTGTGTTGAGTAAGTGTCAGTAATTACACGGTAGTAGGTACATGCCGTGCAGGTAACCTGAAGTTCAAGGCTCTGGTCTGAATCAGGAGGAGCAGAGACTTGAGTCTAGTTCTGTCATGTTCTGGAGAGGGTGTCCTGTTCCAGACAGTCCATCTTTCATCTGCTGGAATGAATGCATAGCCTCAGGTGATCATCTGTTCTTCATAAGCCAATCTCTTTGTCTTCTGAGAAGAAAATACTTCTGCAGGTCCTAGGAAATGTTGTTCCTGGTGCAGAACAGGCCCGGGCATCTTTTTGAAATACAAGAAGTTTGTCAAATGTAAGGATACTCTTTCTCAGGTGTAGGACTGGGGTTGTTTGGCTGCTAGAAAAAGCTGTTCCAGTCTCTTGCAATTATTTTGTTAGAGGAAGTAGAGCACCTCCCTTATGAGGAAAGGCTGAGGGAGCTGGGTCTCTTGAGCTTGGAGGAGACTGAGGGGTGACCTCATTAATGTTGATAAATATGTGAAGGGTGGGTGTCAGGAGGATGGATCCAGGCTCTACTCAGTGTCACCTGGTGATAGGACAAGGGGCAATGGGTGTGAGCTGGACCATAGGAGGTTCCATATAAATATCAGAAGGAACTTCATGGTGAGGGTGACAGAGCAGTGGAACAGGCTGCCCAGGGGGGTTGTGTAGTTTAAAACCATCTGGATGTGCTCCTGTGTGACTTGGTCTGGGTGATCCTGCTGTGTCAGGGGGATTGGACTGGATGATCTTTCGAGGTCCCTTCCAATCCCTAATGATTCTGTGATTCTGTAATAATTAGAAAAGTGTTTTTATTTACGATGTAATTCTTAGAGGGTTTGCAGTTCCTCTTGTTGAGTCTACTTAATGTGGCTAAAGCTTTGGAGGAGCTTTGTGGTCTTTTCCAGAAGTGCAAAGCAGCTGTGAGATGATTGTGCTCGCGTGATACGTAAGCACAGAGCAGGAACGTGCTGAGTGGGAAGCTTACTCTTTTCCTTTGAGCCAAGTTACGTGTTCCCATAACACTTTCTTTCCTCCAAGTGCTTGGCCTAGTGCTGAAAAGAAAAGAAAACCTAATTTGCTCATCTTTGATTTATTCTGTAACATTAAGTGACTTTGTATAGGAGGAAATTCCACACAGACATTTTGCAGGCTGGGCTTTCTTTGGTTTGGAACAGTGACTCATTCTTGTGTGGGACAATACCTTAGCTACGGGGCTGAAAGGGGTGAAAGGGGCACAACCTGGGAACCAGAACACTGAATTTCTATTTTTGATCCCCCTGGATATTTACTATGTAACCTTCACCAAATCACCTCACTTCTTGGCACCTTTGTTTGCCCAGGTGTAAAATGGGGTCTTAAACACTTAGGACCTAGAAGTGATGCTGTCAAACCTGCAGTGGTTCATGAATACTGATTAATTTCTTTGGGATCCTCATTAATGTCTATAAATATGTGAAGGGTGGGTGTCAGGAGGATGGACCAGGCTCTGCTCAATGTCATCTAGTGGTAGGACGAGGGGCAGTGGGTGTGAGCTGAAACACAGGAGGTTCCACATCAATATGAGAATGAACTTCTTCCTGGTGATGGTGACAGAGCATTGGAACAGGCTGCCCAGGGGAGTCTCCTTCACTGGAGATGTTTAAAACCTGCCTGGAGGTGTTCCTGTGTGACTTGGTCTGGGTGATCCTGCTGTGAAGAAATAACCGAGATAACTGGAAGACTTTGCTGAAAGCCAGAAGCTCATGGCTGTTCACCACATCACCCTCTTTGGAAGTTCTCTCAGGTCTAGTATCCTGTCCAGAGATCAGTCACGTAAAAAAGATTCAGTGCTTCAGATTCTTTTTCCCTCTCTCTTATTCTCCTGAATAATTTCAGGAAGAATCTTCAGTTTCATTCAAGAGGGGATTTGGGCCAGTCATGCAGAAGATGTGTGACTAGTGTCATTAAGCAGGTGAACATTTTTCTGCATGTCAAGCCTTGTTCCTGTTCGGAGCAGAAGCTGCAGTGGAGCCAATTCTGTAGTGAGATCTGCAGCCTGTGCTAAGGCCAATGTGATTCCTGGGGCAGGATGTGCTGGACTCAGAGATGCCTTCCTTGATTTCAGGTGCTGCTGAACCCACCTGCAGGAGCAACCTAGCTGGGCTAAATGCTGCCAGCTTTGTTCCTGCAGGCAGGTTCTGGAGAACACCTGGAAGACCCAGCCTCACGTTCAGCTGCCTCTCTGTGTCAGTCTGGTACCTCTGCTGTGGCTTTTTGGAAAAGGGGCAGCTGCAAAGCTTCTATCTCTGCTTCTGTTGCCAAATCTCCTCCACAGCAAGTAACGACGGTGTGACCTTGTACTTTTTCCAGGCTTCTTTGTGTCCCCCAGGATTTGTTTCGATCATCAGACATCTCTCAGATCTCCAAGCCTTGTCCTTTTGCTGCAGCCATTCTGTCACTCACCGTGCATTTCATTTTAAAGCTGAATTAATCTTAAAGCTTAATTTTAAGGTTTTCATTCAGCTCCTGCTGATGTTAATAGATATTTTTTGGTGAGGGCAGGGTCTAGCCCTTCGTGTCTAATGCTTCTGTCATGCCCAGAGCCTTGGAGGGTGGTGGCATTTTGCAGGATGTGCTTGACACACAGTCACCTGTGGAGAATGCTGATTTGGTAGCCGTGAATACACCTCTTGCATTCACTTTTCCCATGTGTGTGTGTGTGTGGCAGCTCAAAGAGCCAAGGAGTGAAAACCCAGGTGATTAGTGGTATTTTTGCTGACTGGTTCCCTCTAAATCAAAGCAGGTGCTCCCCTCGCCTGCCTCCATTAGTGTTCCTGCTGCTGTGTGCAGCACCTCCCGTGTTCTAACTGGCATGAAGATGAGGTCTGAAGTGCATCTGCATGGATTTTATTTCAGCTACCCAAGGAAAAGTTTTAATTAAAATGTTTCACGTGCCAACATGAACCAGGGTTTGAAATTAGCAGCGACCTTGAGGCCTTCCTTGAAGCTATTTTCTAGTGCTCTGTGGCAGGCAGTTCCTGGTGCTTTTGCCACTGGTGATGTGTGGGAGCAGCAGCAGTGGCTGCTTTCCTTGCAGGAAAGAGCACTTTAGCCTCCTTCAGTGCCTTGGAGAAGAATAGAATGACCTAACTCAGGAAGAGCTTGAATAGCAGCTGGTATTTCCTTTAACAGCTTGCTGAAGATCAAACCATAGATGGATTTCCAATCCCCGAACAAGGCTAAACCCTGTGCAGGGGGTGATGTTTGATCAAGGGAAAGGCATACAGCTGACATCCCTTTGTTGGCTGTGCCCTAGCTCTGTCCCCTGCCAGCCTGACTGACACTGTTGTGTCACCTGGAGTGGCTGGACTGAGGGTGCCATCCCTTAGCTCATCTCCATCTTCTGTGGGAGGACAGCAGCATTTGTATGAAACCTCGTGCTGAGAGGAGCAAAGGAGGTCCCTCTCTTTTTTGGGGGAGCAGGAGACAAGCACAAAATGAGACTGTGCATCACCTTTTCAATTTGGTTGCAGTATCACAGCATCTGATGCATTTGAAGAGGTACTAACATCTATCAGATGAAAACAGGCTCTGTCTTGGCTCCTTTTCAAACACTTTTGATATTGCAACTCGGGGATTATTCACCACAGGAACCTTGAAAATATATATGGGTCCAGCTACAGGAGTTACATCAATGTAGTGTTTGCAAGTACATTTTTGTGGCCATATTTAGCAGAGTGGGAGAATTCTCAGGGACGAAGGCACTAATCAGAGCTGTCTGGAAAGAAGAGGCCAGAAGTTCAGTTTGCACAAGCAAAACACGCTTGTTCAGGTTTCAGATCAAGAGCCAGACCCCTGAAGGCTGGGTTCTCTTGTTTGGGTGCTATGTGGCTGTGAAGTGTACGCTCTGGCTTTGTCTCCTCCTGTGTGAAACCTGAATCTTTTCACAGGAATCAACACATTGATTCAGTCTGTCTAGCAGTGAACTAATCATTGGGCTCTATCGATCTCTTTTGGTTTTCTAGATGATGAACTTGTGTAAAGGAAGTGTGTAGCTTCAAAGGCAGACTCCCTTTGCAGTGAGTTTTTTACTGCTGTTCCCTGCAGAGGCAGAAGTCAATGAAGACTGGGTGGAAGATAGTCCTACCTGCTTTATCACAGAACATCAGGGATTGGAAGGGACCTCAAAAGATCATCCAGTCCAATCCCCCTGCCACAGCAGGATCACCTAGACCAAGTCACACAGGAACACGTCCAGGCAGGTTTTAAACATCTCCAGAGAAGGAGACTCCACAACCTCCCTGGGCAGCCCCTTCCAGTGCTCTGTCACCCTCACTGTGAAGAAGGTCCTTCTCATATTGATGTGGAACCTCCTGTGTTCCAGCTCTCATCCATTGCCCCTCGTCCTGTCACTAGATGACACTGAGCAGAGCCTGGCTCCATCCTCCTGACACCCACCCTTCACATATTTAGAAACATTAATGAGGTCACCCGGCATTGCAAGATTTTCCAGAGGAGTTTGAACAGTTCCCAGTGCCCCACTGGGAACCCATCAAATCTTGCACATTGCCAGTGATGCATCTGAAGCCTGTCTGAGATTTCTCCAAGAATATGGCAGAATCCTCCTCTACTGAGAAACTAGGGGTGCTCATGGTCAAAAAAGAAAAGCTGATCCCTTCTGAGGACTGCTTGTGGAACCTTTCTCCACATGGTAGACATCACCAGTCACTTACACGTAGTCTCAGCTGATAACATAAAGCAGCTGCTTTCTCCTGGTGACCCATCTGTTCTGACACTCCTCTCTTCCTCTTTTTTTTTTCAGATTGCATTAGGTTTTCATCTAGCTTCTTCTGAAAAGTTTCAATCTCCTGTTCAGTTCTTCAGATCAAAACCTGAATCTCAGACATCACATCTGAAACCTCTCACCAGCTTCTGTGCTCGTACTTCAGGGGTATCAGGGCTGTGAATGTCACTGTTCCCCTGCTTTCCATTCAGCACTTGCTTGAGAAAATGTAGGCTGATCTTGCAGATAACTCTTTGTTGGTACATCTTGCCATAGCTGATTCCCTGAGGAGGAAGTGTAGGTGGTGGGAAGAGTTGGGGTGTCAGATGGGAACTCAGGAGCTCCCTGTCCTGTGCAGGCGTCTTCATTTGATCATCTCATCAAATGTCTCTGTGTCTCAGATTCTTGTTTGTACCTGGAAGTGCCACTCCTCTGCTTTCAAAAGCATTGTGAACCCAGGCTTTCAGGATGCTCTCCCACACCAGTGTGATGTTTCAGTAGTTAGGGTGCACTGGCTGCAAAATGATGCTACAGATAGGTTGAAGCAGCTTCACTTTTAAAGCCTGAACAGTTATTGTGGAACCTCTAGATCTTCTGGGTGGGATATGTTTTCAAAGGCGTAGTTCTAGCCTTCATTTCAGGGGACCCCTATAAATCAGCCTCTCCCATTTAATTTCAGACATTTCCTTGCAGGAACCCATGCTCCAGTTTTACAACAGAACTGTGGGTGGCTGTGCTAATCTGTGTGGGATCCGCAGCCATGCACACAGCAGAGTTACTCTGTTCTTGCACTGGGTGGCCATATGCTCCCTGTAATTCGTCTGTTCTCACTCTCCCACCCTCAGCTGTTACCCAGACATGCATATGTAGATGTACAGACAGGACTTGTTCTTCCCTGGTGCAAAACTTAGGGAAAAAAAAGACTATGATTCCACTTCAGCACTTTCCTGTTCAGCTGCTGTAGCCAATGCACTTAAATCATAGAATCATTAGGGACTGGAAGGGACCCCAAAAGATCATCTAGTCCAATCCCCCTGTCACAGAGGATCACTTCACTGGAGAAGTTACAGAATCAGAATACTGGCTGGTTAAACACTTACTGGTTAAACACTTGACACACACAGTTTTCATCGCAGAGACGTGTAAACAGTAAATATTTGCACAAAAGCCTTAACATATACACAGAAACCATTAAATGTTTTAAAATGCTGTTAGTTTTCAGTTTGTGTGTTCAGTGGATACTAAGGATCCTCTAAGAGTAGAAGCAGTAAAAAGAAATAGCACTTTTGTGATGGCAGAAATCCACATCTTACCTGCTTTAAGAAGAAATGGAGGTTTTGGTGTTCCAGCAGAAGTACCAGCACGCTGCTTGGACTTCGTAACGTGAAAAGTTAGATGATCTCGTAGTCGATTTGAATCCTTGTGGTTCATTAACGTTGTGGTTTCTGCTGTTCCAGTGCTGTCATGCATGGAAAGATCTGCATCAAATGCTTGGCTGCCCAGCCTTCTTGCAAAAAAATCCCATTGATGAAGCAGAAGCCCCCTCCTTGCCCTGGGATTCCTCATTTGGGCACTTACGCTAACGCGGCACAAAGTGCCATCTCAGTAGATGGGTAGGACTTCTGCTTTGAGAACAAATAATTTGTTCCAATCCTTTTAACTTCTGAGTTGCCAGGCACAAGTTAAGTGCTTGCTGCAGCCAAACTTCCTCATTCTCCCGTCTTAGCTAATATATTTAATGAACTTTGTTAGGGGCAAGGAGCTAGGAGCTAGCTCTAAATAGACTCAGGCTTTTATGAAATTGAAAGCCCTGAAGAGATGCTTCATCATGGGAAGTCACTGCCAAATGTCGTGTGAGCTTTTGCATTCCTGGCACACACAAGGTACAGAAACGTTCTCATTCTTTAGCATCTTGACATTCAGCTTCTTGACTTCTGTTGCTTTTTCCCACTTTTTGCTGGAAGAGTGTTTTCCATTCAAGTGCATGGTTTTGAATTTGCTTCTATCGACTAAACGTTTGCGATGATGTAGAGATGTAGATAATTGGAAGCTTAGCTCGTGCTGTACAGAAACATCTTCATGAGATCAGATGAAAACCTGCGTTTTATTTTAGCATACTGTAATTTTTAATGAGCTGAAGCTTAAAATCTGATGAACTGGCAGTGATTTTATGATGTGATGTTCAAACAGAATGTGTCCTCGTACCAAATGAATGTAAATGACTGTGGACTAGCATCACTGTGGTTTTTGTTTTGACCTTGAAGACCACAGTAGCTGAGTGTTTCCCACATTGCTAACCTTGATGCCCAGTCATTGGAAAAAACCCAATACTGAAGGCAGGCAGTGCTTTTAGTTCGGCTGTCGTAGAGGAGCAGTTAAAAGTTTATGGGGGTGGAAGGGGAATTGTCTTCAAGATCTTCAGCTAGCCTGAAAATTCTGGTGGCAGCAGCATTTTGAATTACCTTTATCCTCAAGCTTTCCTTCTGTGCTGGGAAAGCCTCACGTGGCTGAAAGAAAAGGTGAGTAGGGGATGAGGTTTAAGTCGTGTCAGAAGCGTGGGGATGCCTGGGAAGTTGTTAATCACATCACAGAATCACTCTGCCTGGAAAAGACACCTGGGATCATTGAGTCTGACCACCTTACAAGTTCACCCCTAGACCATATCCCTCAACACCTCATCCAAACCATCTTTAAACGCATCCAGGGATGGCGACTCAACCACCTCCCTGGGAAGCCCTTCCAGTGCCTGACTACTCTTTCTGTTTGCTCATGAAACATCCTGTGGTGCTGCATTGTTTTGGTAGGTCAAGTAAGCAGCTGTGTGTAAAGGTTGTGCTTCTTGTGCCAAGTAAATGCTCATGAGTGTAAGGTCTCATCCCCTCTTTGCTGCTGATCAATAGGCAGACACTGTGCAGGCTAAGGCTAGATGAAGCAGGGAGCTTTGCTCAGGGATAGTTTCTTCTGGAGTTAACAGCAGTATAAGACACAGACAACGAGGGGGGGTTTGTCTTTACTGATTGTGTGGTTGCACTGTTAACTGCCAGCTCATTACTTACACTGGTGAAAGTCCTAACAGAGATCTTCAGGAGCATCAGATTATGATCACTTCCATTTTAAGGGAGCAGACGAAAGTGTAATCAGCTTCTGCTCAGGATTAGGATCAGCTGAAAAATATAATGGATTTGAAAAGCTAACAGAAACCTAATGTTTTAGATACCCAGAATTTTAAAGACTTTGTCTTTTTTATGAAGCGAAACCATTGTGGACTCAGAGTATTTCTGATTGTGGTCTCCGATATCTGTGTTAAAATTCAGGGCATCCATAAGGCTCAAGTCCTCCTGACCTAGTGTGTAGTTATGATGATGCATAAAATAAATCATCACAATTACTGAGGCTGTCTCAAGCACTTAGTAACTCAGGCATTTGCTTCTTGAAACACGGAAGGGATCATTAGTTATTTCCCCGGAGTCCTTGGATAGTGTAACCCTCTCCACAGGGTTCTATTAGGGAGTTAAGACCTGGCCATTTGTTCACACATCTCATTTTCTCTTTCTTTTCCTCAGCTGCCCTGTGACAGCTGATGAATACCAGAGTGTGCCTCTTCTTTACCCACAGCATCTTCCTGACCTGTTCAAGTTCACGTCAGGCAGCAAGTGACTAGCTGGGTGGGAAGGAAGGGCCCAGCATTGCCTAAGGAAACAGGCTTAAGGAAGGACTTATGAGACACTCGACTTTCTGAGACATAAAAATAATTCCCTGAATAAGGAGAAAGGACTTGATGAGATGATATCTCAGGCTTGCACAGGAGCATAAACCTGTCTAAAGCTATATAACTTGTATAAAGCTGTGAAGGTCAGAAACGAAGCCAAAAATGAGGGAAGGCAGGATCAGAGATGCACAAAGACTTTGTTTTTATTTAGGTGACATCAGTAGTTGCTGGCAAGGTCTAGGTGGTCTGGGCTGTGCTGTCTGGTGGTGATGAGATGTAGTGAGAGGAGAAGAATGGATTCAGAAGATAGGTGTCAGTGGAACCCTTGCTGGCTGAGGAAACCACTGTGTGATATTAGAAGATGGTGAGTGGTATGTTAGGGTTGTTCTCTGTCTCTTTCTGTAGGCAACATCCCTTCATAGTTCTCAGGAGGTCAGGAAGCAGGGGATATTTTGGGAGATGAGACAGGGGGTGATCCAGGGGAGCCAGCTTACTTGAGAATCTGGTGATGATGCTGCTTCTCCTGCTGATGAATAGAAACGGTGGGGAGGGAAGACTTCCATGGGTGTGATAGTGGCTGGAGAAGAAGACCTAAAAAAGGGCAGCAAGGAAATGCAGTCAAAGCCCAGCAGCGAATGGATATGTGATGCTTTGTGGATGGGAATGAGAGTAGAGCAATAAATGAAGAGTTATCTTCATTTAAGACCAGGGAGGCACTCTCAGTGAGAGGTTGTATGTTAGCTGCTGCTATCTGAGCCCTGCAAGACACGCAGCAGCACGGTTCAGGGTAGATCAGATGTCCTTGTTTTGGGGGTGGCAACATCCATCTTCTGAATGGTGGAGCTTATGACTGGAGGCTGTAACAGCCCCAGCTGCCCCAGTGCTATGTGCTGCTGCCTGTCTGGCAGCTCTCCATGCTGTCAGGAAGACTTTTTTCCTAGTGCTGTTGTGAAGAGTCTTCTGATGCCAAGGTACAAAGCAGGCAAAACGTTCATCACTTAATCTAATTTTCAGCATCAATTCAATAACAGATGCAGTTAAATTACCCCGTGAAAAACCATTTTTGGTTACTTCCATCAACTTTTGCAGAGGAGAGCAGAATTGTGCATATTCCTCCACAAACGAGCCATTCTGTGCGGAGGAGGACACACAAGCACATGGCCATTTCCTCAAGATGCCTTGAATCTCATTGCAGACACCAAGTGATTTACCAGTTGCCATGGAGATGGATGATGGATTTTTTCCGTTTTCTTAACTTGAATAAATGTGGAGATTGCCCTTGGTATAACTTACCTCCTTCCTAAAGTTGGGCACGACTGCATTACCTAAAGAAACTCTGAACATTCGTACTGAAGCACATTTTTAGATCAAGAGCTAAGAAGCAGGTGCATCGTTCCATCTGAAACGAAAGTCACTGAATATGTGATCATTTAAAGTAAGAACATGGGAAAGAGATATCAAATGCTGCTTCATAAAGGTACCAGCATAGGTTGGGGACTGACCTGTTGGAGAGCAGTGTAGGAGAAAAGGACCTGGGCGTCCTGGTGGACAGCAGGATGGCCATGAGCCAGCAGTGTGCTCTTGTGGCCAGGAAGGCCAACACCATCCTGGGGTGGATCAGAAGGGGGTGGTTAGCAGATGGAGAGAGGTTCTTCTCTTCCTCTGCTCTGCACTGGTGAGACCACATCTAGTTCTAGTTCTGGACCCCTCAGTTCAAGCACACAGAACTGCTGGAGAGATTCCAGTGCAGAGCCACGAAGATGATGGAGTAGAACACCTCCCTGATGAGGCAAGGCCTGAGGGAGCTGGGTGTCTTTAGCTTGGAGAAATGGAGACTGAGGGGTGACCTCGTTAATGTTGGTAAATATGTGAAGGATGGGTATCAGGAGGATGGAGCCAGGCTCTGCTCAGTGTCGTCTAGTGATAGGACAAGGGGCTTTCCCACTTCACTTACTCTTTTCAAAAGGAAACTGCTTTTGTTAAACACAGATAACAAACCTTTCCCCAAAATGAAACAGGAAAAAGCACCTTTATTCTGCTCCTGTGCTTCTAACATTAGAGAAAACCATCCTGTAAGGAAGCAGCCCAGTTTCTTTCTATAGTGTACAGTGTTTTTTTCTATGGTATAGTTCCATGTCACCTGTGGACATCAGTGAGCGTTGGACCCTACATAATAACCCCAGAATCAAACCTCCTGCTAGATGGAGGAAGTGAGCTGAAATTTTTCTTCCCACTCCTTTTCCCTTTCTTTTTGGCAGCCTTTCTGCAGGCTTTGCAATTTCTCTCTGCTTAGAATACTTATCAAGTCTTTGATCAGTGGCTTATCTAATTTTGAATGATTTGCATGCCTGAATTAATTAGCAAGAAAAGGACCGTTAGAAAGCTTCAGGAGAAAGGCTGGTCATCCCAGGTTATTTTGGAGGGGGTTAAAAACCATCATCCAAACCCAAGAAAAACATTTTCATAGTGATTCATCCTTTTCTCAAAAGAAATCTCTGCGTTGTATCTAGCTTATCTGAAAACAACCATCAGAACACAGGATATGAGCTTTATTTTGTGATGGCTACTGTTGGGCTAGAAATTAAATAGATGTCTTTTATTTTAAAGATTAGCTTTGGATTTATTTTTACACCCTTAATCAGTGCTTTTACACACTTCCTATTAGAAGCCTGTGCTAAATGCCAGTGCCTTTGAAAGTTTGCTTCTGGAGGTTCTGAGAACGTTCTCAGTTTTACGGTATCTGCAGCATTTTGTGAGGCCAGAACCAGCTCCTGGCCTTTGTTGTCTCCTGAAAAATCAGTCACATGCTTCTGTGAGCATAATCCTTCAACATGAAGATACAGGCCTTACAGTGATGGTCGTGATGAGCAGCTCCTCAGCTCAATAGACAAGTTTCAGTCTCCAAGTCTGTAGTGTGGGTAGTGTATATATTTTTTTAAACTAAGAGTAATGGCATCTTCAGCACTGAGAGGTGCTGTGGACATAAGGCAAGAGACTAAGTTTTCCCTGGCAGACAGTGAGTGAATAAGTTTCTTCTGTTTAAATTGCATTTTACTTCACACCAAGTATGAACTGGAGTGAAAGGCAAGGATCAGCAATCTTGTCTGTTTGACTTAGAAGCTGTTTGTGTCCAACACTGGCAATTAGGGCACTGTAATGCTGACGGTGTCCTACAGCTACTGCCATTTCTCTTCCAGTTCCTTCAGGAGACCTTATTTATCACTACATCCATTATAAATGTTGTGAGGCCTTTGTGCAACAGTCCTTCACAAAGTCAATATTAATCTACATGAATAAATTAAATCCACCAATATTAGTGAGCCATCGTCTGCAGTTCTTGTGTGAAAGCAGAAGCCAAGTTCCAGCCCTGTTGGGTATTAATCAACTTTTTATCTAGCTCTGCTGGGTATTAATCAAGTTTTTATCTAGCTCCCTTCATATCACTGTAATTTCTTGAATCTCAGTCTTCTGATGTTAAGATTATTCTCAAATACAGTTTCTGTGCATCCAGCCAGTCATCTGCTCCTCCTTCCTCGAGGCATATGGTGACAGCAGCATGTGTTGTCACTTCTGGGTGAAGGCTGTATTCCTCCTCAAGTCCTCAGCAGCCCTCTCCCCTTCCTGGCCAAGACATAAACCCTGCAGTTTTCGTACCATTTTCCTCATGCTTGCAGTGCAGCTAAGGTTTCATCCGCTGCCACCAGCATCACAAGCCTGAGGACTGAGCTGCTGCTTCGTCTACATAGGGAAGGGAGATCCGTCAGGTGCTTATATTTCATCCTATAAAAAGCTTTACATTCCTGGGGGGGGAGGCTCCCATTCTGATTCTGCTGAAATGATTACAATTACAATAATAAAACATAATAATGCAACAATTAATGACCAATTATTAATGATATTAACAATTATCATTACATTAGTGATTATTAATCATTAATGATGAAAATATTACTATTGTAATAATTGGGGCAGGAATAAAGATTTAATTTTCTTGATATCAAGAGAGATTCTCCTGCCCCTGTACTCTGCCCTGGTGAGACTGCATCTGGAATATTGTGTCCAGTTCTGGGCTCCTCAGTTTAGGAGAGAGTCCAGGGCAGAGCTGCGAAGATGATGGAGTAGAAGACCTCCCTTTAGAGGAGAGGCTGAGGGAGCTGGGTCTCTTCAGCTTCGAGGAGACTGAGGGGTGACCTCATTAATGTCTATAAATATGTGAGGGGTGGGTGTCAGGAGGATGGAGCCAGGCTCTGCTCAGTGTCATCTAGTGATAGGACAAGGGGCAATGGGTGTGAGCTGGAACATAGGAGGTTCCACATCAATAAGAGCAGGACCTTCTTCCCAATGAAGAAGGTGACAGAGGGTGGAACAGGCAACAAGGGTGACAGAGCAGTGGAACAGGCAACCCAGGGAGGTTGTGGAGTCTCCTTCACTGAAGATGTTTAAGACCCACCTGGATGTGTTCCTATGTGGCTTGATCTAGATGATCCTGCTGTGGCAGGGGGATTAGACTGGATGACCTTTTGAGGTCCCTTCTAATCCCTGATGTTCTGTGATTCTGTGATATTTACTCCAGAAACCTTGGAGACCCGGACCTCAAGGCTCAATGAGCTCCTGGAAAGCAGGAGGGTGCAGTAGCCCTGCCAGTCTGGGCTGGGCATCATGTGCAGGTGGTACATGAACAGGCTGTTTTCAAACTGACCTGTCCCAGCACTGTTTCAGTAGTTTTTGGTAGAAAAAAAAGTTGCATTGGAAGTTTTCCAACCAGCTCCACACCCCAGCACATTATTTGCAAGCCCATGGGAAGGGATGGTTGGCACCTGACCCTTTTGTTCTGCAGTCATGAGATCTTCCCACGCTGTGGTGCAGACTTTTCTGCAAATGGACTTGCTCTGGGTGTGCAGTTCTTCCCTGTCCTGGTGTTTTTGAAGTAAGTGCTGTCCTGCCAGCTGTGAAAGATTGATAACAATATTAATACCATCCTCACGTCTTCTGTCTCTCCCCCTATTCCCTCCCCCTTTCTTTTTCCCCTCTGCTTTTGCACAGTTACAGGGAGAAGGTTTCCTCAGTTGTCCTTGACAAGGTGGCAGCTCTCTGTCAGCTGTCAGACTTATCTCCTAATAGCTCTGGAGAACATGTGCTGCAAGAAAGGGAAAACCAAAATGCGCAGCATTCAGGTGTCTTAAAAAGACACTTTTCATTATCCACCAAAGGCTTTTTGGGTGATAAAGTCATGCTGTTGTGACACCAGTAATGGGTTTTTCTCATTTTAGGAAGTGTACTCTTCTCCCAGTGTTAGATGTATCGTTTCCTTCCATTAAGTCCAGTCCATAAGGTGTTCTCGCTTAGATGATGATACCTGGGAGGTACCTGGAGGCCAGTCATGGATTGAGACAACTCAGTCTTGATTTAGGATATTCTGAGGTGCCAACCTGCTGTGAAGTAGTGTGTAAAAGGACTCTTCTGGATGAGGCTCTGGCGAGCCTGATCTAGGGTGGGGTGTCTCTGCCCATTGCAGGGGACTTGTAACTGGATGATCCTGTGGTCCCTTCTAACCCTGACTGACTGTATGACTTGGTGTAGGTGATGCTGCTCTGGCAGGGGCATTGGACTAGATGATCTTTTCAGGTCCCTTCCAATCCCTAATGATTTCTTGATTCTATGGTTCTCTTGCTCCTTTTCACAGAATCGCAGAACATTAGGGATTGGAAGGGACCTGAAAAGATCATCTAGTCCAATGCCCCTGCCAGAGCAGCATCACCTACACCAAGTCACACAGGAACACATCCAGGTGACTTTAAACATCTCCAAAGAAGGAGACTCCACAACCCCCCTGGGCAGCCTGTTCCAGTGCTCTGTCACCCTCACTGGGAAGAAGTTCCTTCTCATATCGATGTGGAACCTCCTCTGCTCCAGCTCACACCCATTGCCCCTTGTCCTATCAGTAGATGACACTGCGCAGAGCCTGGCTCCATCCTCCTGACACCCGCCCATCACATAGTTAGAAACATTAATCTCTAACTACACAGATTTATTTCTTTTGAATGTTCTGAAGTGCCCTGCCCAGCCAAGCCCCAGCGCAGTGGGAGCGTTGCCGGGGAACGTTGCCCGACCGAGCTCTTGTTTTTGCCCCCGGACCCAACTGCAGCCTTTCCGCTCACGTAAGGACTCCCGTTTAGCACTGCCCTTTTCCCATGAGCGCTTGCTTTCTTCTTCCTAATAGGCAAAGCAGAAATAATCCTACTCTCAGCAGTTTTGGGATTACAGGCAAAAATTGAGTGCCTTGATGTATGACTGTGTGGGGATATTAATCTTTTCCCTGATGCCTGTTGTCTGTCATCTCCGTCTTGCCAGCACTGTCCTTATGACCCCTCTACAAGGGTAACTTGTTATTAACGTCGTCTCTGCCGCAGATGCTCGGCTTGCGGATGACAGCACCAACAGCTTTTCTACAAGGGCCTGTTCTGCACATTACCAGGTACAATACTCAGAACCAGCCCTGGCAGCAAAGGATTTTGATTTTGATTTCTGTGATGTGGCTTCTGTTCATTTTGCCAGCGTTTGCAAAGTTGCTAGATGCAGAGGAGGTTGTGTTGAGCTGAGTGTTGACTCTTTGTTTTGCATGTCTGAGACAGATAGCTCAGCATGAGTCCACTGGGAAGATGTGGTACAATCCCAGGGTGCCCTTTGCAGGGGCAAGAGGTGGTCAAATAATTTAAAGTGTTTTGTACACTAGCCTGAAGCTGCTGAGAATCCTAGAATGACTGCAGTGGGAAGGGCTGGGCTTGATGATCGCAGGGGTCTTTTCCAACCTGAATGTGTGATTCTGTGACCTTAGAGATAGAATCATAGAATCATTAGGGATTGGAAGGAACCTCAAAAGATCATCTAGTCCAATCCCCTGACACAGCAGGATCACCTAGACCAAGTCACACAGGAACACATCCAGGTGGGTCTTAAACGTCTCCAGAGAAGGAGACTCCACAACTCCCCTGGGCAGCCTGTTCCAGTGCTCTGTCACCCTCACTGGGAAGAAGTTCCTTCTCACATTGATGTGGAACCTCCTCTGTTCCAGCTTACAACCATTGCCCCTCCTCCTATCACTAGATGACATAGAGATCATCTACTGCAACCTCCCTGCTGTGGTCAGGCACATCTCCCAACTAGACTTGATTGCTCAAAACCTCATCCAACTTGGCCTTGAACACCTCAAGGGAGGTGGCGTCCACAACTGCGCCAGACAATCTATTCCAGAGTTGCTTCACCCTTGTGCTGAAGAATTCTTCATAGAATCATAGAATCATGAGGGATTGGAAGGGACCTTGAAAGATCATCCAGTCCAATCCCCCTGCCACAGCAGGATCACCTAGACCAAGTCATAATCACCTAGACCAAGTCATCTTCCTAAGATCTAGTCTAAGCCTGCTCTCCTTCAGTTTAAAACCATTCCCTCTTGTCCTGTTGCTAAAATCACTCTATAAGGCAATTTAATGTCATTAGTGGATTTTGGTTGCTCCCAGTGTGCTGTGGATTATCACGTTTATGAAAGTAGATTTAACAACTGCAGAGGGAAACAAAAATATTCAAGCAATGAAGAACTGGGGAAAAGTTCATGAGATGAGAACAACGTGCTCTGTGTAAGCTATGAGCAGTGCTTTATAGCAAAATAAAATCACCTGGCTTTATGTAAAGATTTTTTATGTCCTTAAGAATCACAGAATTACTGAGGCTGAAAAAGACCTCTGAGATCATCAGGTTCAGCCTATAATCCTATGAAAATGAGCACATGAAAAGCTGCTGTTGATTTTCTTGCAGTCCTGTAAGGTAATTTTCCCCTTGAAAACTGGCCAAGCGTGGTGATCGTGCAACTGCAGAGCCAGGGCAAGCGGCTTGTGTTGCGGTGTTTTCAAGTAGGACCAGTAGGACATTAGCTGGCTACTACTTTCCTTTTTCTAGAGTACTTGGTCTGGGTGACCCTGCTGTGGTAGGGGGATTGGACTAGATGATCTTTTGAGGTCCCTTCCAATCCCTAATGATTCTATGATAAGGAGAGGGTAACCACAGCATGAGAAATACCAGTAGTTTCCTCCTTCTCCAGCTTGGATAAGCTGTGCTGGTGGCTCTGGAAAGCTTTTTTCCTGCGGTACTTGAATGTGAATCAAGCCCATTAGTGCAAATTTGAGTCTGTGTCACAACTGAAACACAGCAACACGCTCTGAGATGGATTGTCTGTGATGAGAGAAGTTGCTGCCCATCCCCACTTTAATTGTGATGTGTTGGCTTCCATTTTCTTGTCAAGTAGAAGGGGATAGCCTGGAAAGGATAGAGTCATTTTTGTACAACTATTTGTACTTGGGTGACTTTAAATCTATTTCTGCAGTCTCCACAATAAGTGATTCCAGGGAAAATCATAGTGAAGTGTAAGCAGGCTTTGATAAATGCTGTCTGAGTGCCTCTTGCAGGAGGAGCTGTTAATAGAATGGTGTAAGATTGTTTTTAACCTTCTTTTGTGTTTGTAATAGAAATATGGTTGTATTTTATAGCTAGGGCTGATCTTACTGTCTCCTGCTAGCACTGACAAATGCCTCACATTGTGAGGCTTCATTTCTCCTTGCTCTAAGAGTTGTTGTATCTTATCTGCTCATTCTGAAACGTGCCTGCCTCAGACGATGTAATTTTGGATGAAGAATGCAGCCCACGTGGTTAAGGAGCTGCTGTGGGTATGGCTGGTGGTAAACGCTGTTCTGCTGTGTTCAGAAACCTTCTGGCAGTAGTCCTCCAAAAAGCTCGTGTGCTCTTGTACTTCTGAAGTAGGATCTGAAATCCCTTTGGGGAGAAGTCTTTGGGTTTTGTGCCATCTTCATGAATACCCACACAAATCTGGTCCAGGTTAGGGGCCAAAAACTGCAGCTTGTACGTGCTCTGCAGAGGGATTTTAGAGCATGCTTCAGCCTGATCTAAGAGAGGTTTTCTTTGGAGCTGTAGCTCTTGGCTCCCCCAGCCAGGATGTGAGATAAGAAGAGCCTGCACGCACCGGTGAGCTGCAGCAGCTGTAACTCTGTGACTTATCACAGGATCACAGAACATTAGGGATTGGAAGGGACCTCGAAAGATCATCCAGTCCAACCCCCCCACCACAGCAGCATCACTAGACCAAGTCACACAGGAACATATCCAGGTGGGTTTGAAACGTCTCCAGAGAAGGAGACTCCTCAACCTCCCTGGGCAGCCCCTTCCAGTGCTCTGTCACCCTCACTGGGAAGAAGTTCCTTCTGATATTGATGTGGAACCTCCTCTGTTCCAGCTGACATCCACTGCCCCTCGTCCTATCACTAGATGACACTGAGCAGAGCCTGACTCCATCCTCCTGACACCCACCCTTCACATATTTATAGACATTAATGAGGTCACCCCTCAGTCACCTCTTCTCCAAGCTGAAGAGACGCAGCTCCCTCAGCCTTTCCTCATGAGGGAGGTGTTCCACCTCCTTCATCATCCTCGTTGCTCTACGAGGGTCCTGTTGTTTTGCACTTCTCTGTCACCTATTTGAGCACTGCAGTGGAAGCCTGTGTTTACACTTGTGCTTCTGAGTCCCCTCCCAGCCTCCTGTCTTGTGTTTCACAGCTCTTACGTGGAAATACTCATGTGTGCACGGGGAAGCTCCATGGATTCCTTAGGGGAGGAGAGTGTCCTCTTCAGAACATGAACAGCCCCAGGAATTCTGCATGTGTGCCTTTTCTTGTACCTCTCGAGGGCATGCCCTGGCACCAGCATCAAAGGGCAGAAATGATAAGCCTTATCTGATTGCACCGAGTCAGTTTTACCAAATTATGCTATGAAAACAAAATGTTCCTGCACTCCATAGGCCCCAGAGGAAGCAAATTCTTTGTTATTTGCTGTGTTTTTGAAGCAGATAGCCTGTGTAAAGTTTGCTTGCTTGTCTGTGCCCAAAGATCATTCTTTTTGCCTTTGCTCACTTGTGTTTTGCAGCAGGAAAGTCTGTCTGCAGACTGAATTTTCCATGCTCCATTAAGTTTATAGGTGCTGCACAGGTCATCTCTTAGTCACTGTTTTACTTCTTTATCCATTAAAACCCACAAAGAGGAGCCTCTCTAGATCTAGGTGGTCCTGCTCCTGTGGCAAGGGGATTGGGCTAGATGATCTTTTGAGGTCCCTTCCAATCCCTAATGTTCTATGATACTGTGATCTGGGGTTTCCTAAGGTAGCTCTGGGTCTGGCATCTTTCTTAAAGAAGAGCAAGAGGAGAGATTTTGAGGAGAGGAGTTCTCTCTGTGCTGGGTTTGCGTTGCTGCTTAGGAGTGCTTCACCTAACAGATGCTTCAGTAATGGACAAGGTGAAGACATAAAGCTCTGCCTAGGTGTCCTGTCCTGTGGAGGAATGATGTGAAAACAGTTTCCTCCCAGCAGGCTTCTGGATCTTCTGTGTCCATTGCAGAGTGTACTGGTTTTGCTGCGAGAAAGTAGAGCAGCTTCTCAACACTATTTCTAGCAGTGGACATTTCCCTTAGGAAGAAGGAAGGCAGCACCAACTGGGAGTTTGTTCCTCTTTCCTCTTTTAATTGTTTAAAAGGCCAAACCCAGGAATTCAAGGGACGTGGAAATATACCTGACAGATAGCAAAGTTATCAGTCTCTTTGACCAGAGATCAGTGTCTTCCCTGTACATTGCAGATCACTGAGGAACCCAGTGTCTTTCATGAGGAAAGACTGTTTTCAGCACTCCTGTGCCTCTGCTTTCTTCTGCCCCAGCAGTAATTCCAAGGGTCATACTCCCACCCTTGCAGAGTGTGACGTGTGCAAGTTAAGGACTTCCAGCTGTTTCATTCCTATAAGCATATAAATATTTATATCACCCCAGGGTTCCTTTCATGCTGAAAAGAAAGGTAGCATTTGTCTCCCGTTAAAATATATTACCCAGGAGATAAATGGCTTTTCTCAGTATCAGGGAGATGGATGAGACGAGTGGAAAATTGACCACTGAGTCCAGAGGGCCTTCCTGTGCTTCCTTGAAACTCCTGGGAAGTGATGGAGATAGTGCTGTGTTTAGCTAGTAAGAGATGATTAATTAAAAGCTCTAATAAACGTGAGATATAATGCTTGATGCACGTGGAGCATCGCGGACGCTAGCTAAATTTTCTCATCATAGGTGATCAGAATCACAGGATGGTTTGAGTTGGGACAGACTTTAAAGTTCACGTTGTTCCAGCTTGCTAACCGAGGGCTAGAACACCTTGCACTAGCCCAGGTTGCCCAAAGCCTGGTCTTGAATGCTTGTTTCCATAGATGGAGCATGCACTGCTCTGGGCAGCCTGTGCCAGTGTCTCACCACCCTCACAGGAAATAATTTCTTCCTTACATCTAGTCTAAATCTACCCTCTTTCAGGCTGAAAATGCTACCCCTCACCCTATCACTACAACTCCATGATAGAGAAGACATCCCCACCTTTCCTTTAGCTCCACCTGAGAAATGGTAGGTGCTTAGGTCCTCGTGCAGACCTCCCCAAAGCTTTCTGTTCTCTGGGCTGAACAACACCAACTTTCTCCTCCTATGACACCAGGGATTGATTGTAACGTCAAAGCAGGATGTAAATGGTGCTTTTGGTGGGACAGCTGAAACAGGGGTCTGCACAAGTGACTTGCCAGACATGAAGAGACACCGTGATTCACCTCTGTGGAATCTCTGGTGCTCTACCCTGTCCTGTCCCACCTCTGTGATAACACAAATGGTTTTGGAGGGAGCTGGGCTATTTAGTCTGAAGAAGAGGAGGCTGAGGGAAGACCATATTGCTGTCTGCAACTACTAGAAAAGAGGTTGTAGAGGGGTGGGTGTTGGCCTGTTTCCACAAGGGATAGGATGAGAGAACATGGCCTCAAGTTGCATCAGGAGAAGTTTAGGTAAAACTCCTTTGCTGAAAGTGCCATCAGGCATTGGAACAGGCTGCCTAGGGAGGAGGTTGTGTGTAAAGGTTGTGCAGATACAGAGTTTTGGGACGTGGTTTAGCAGTGGGCTTGGTGCAGCTGGGTTGGTGGTTGGACTTCATGATCTTAAAGGTTCTTTCCAACCTAAATTATTCTATGATTCTATAACACAGGCTGCTCAGAGTAATTCCCCACCCTCTGTGCTGGTACAAACTAGACATCAAATAGGAAGCATGGGAAGGCTTGAAGCCGAGGTCCTGGTGAACTGCAAATCTGCTGTTGATCTGCAGTGTGACCCTGCAATAATCTCTGTGCCCCATCCTCCTGACCTTAAAGTGAGAGAGATGGTACCACTGAGCCGCTGTGCTCCTACGTGGTCAGTGCAGGTTGCTTAAGCAAGGGTCTGAAAAAGTGGGACAATACACAGGGCTTCTCCTTGTGTTTTGCTTTATTCACATTATTTGCTGTTGCTTGTAGAAGAATAACAGTATGAAGAAATTCTTTGTTCCTTTCCTTTCTGCTTGGAACGAATTGTTTTAGGTGATGAAAAACCAAACTGAAAAATACTTGGTTTTGCAGTTTTTGTCTTCTCTAACAAAATATATTGATTTTTCATTCAAAAATGACAAACAGGCGAAAACAAGAGGAAGAGCCTCACCAAAATCTCACTCTTGGGGCACTTTACGCAGTCGTTACCCAGAGATGGTTTGGGAAGTGTTTCTGCTTGGTGAGGAGCTGAAGGGGGAACATCATCCTCTGGAGAGCAACCATTGCTGTGCCTTTTGAGAGGGAGGGAGCTTTCACCCTCCTTGCTGCGAATGGGTGTCATATATAGGGGTGCACTTAAAGTCTGTCCCCCTGTGTGTGGAAATAGATGGCTTGTGCACATACAGCATCACACAGATGCCCCATACGTGCTGTGGGTTGGAACATCAGCAAGCAGAGGGATGTGAGGGTCGGGGCTATTTCAGAGAGCGACAGAGAAAATAAAGCACAGAGCAATTAAGAGATTTATTTGTTGGGATAAACCTCTGTGTTATTAAACTGCTTTAACGCTGCTGCCATTTCTTGTTCTTCCCCTCACTCTTTTGCTGCTTCTTTCATAGCAGCTTTTCAGATATGTAGGCAACAAAAAAAGCCCCGTGGCCGGTGAGAGGGAAGATTACAATTATGCATCAGGGCTGCTCAGTAGTGTCCCCTGGGAGCGTTACAATGACTATCTGACATTAATTGGCTCAGTACCTGGATGTCTGACCTTGCAGAAATTTAATAGATCAACTCTACGCATTGTTTACTGAGAAAGAAAACTTCTCCAGGGCAGGGGCTGCGTCTTTGGGTGAGTCTGGACCACAGTGGCAGCCAGAAGCAGCTGTCAGACTCACTGCATCTTGGAATAAGAAGTAAATTAATAGAAAGAGGGATCATAAAGGGGCTCCTTTTCCTTCTGTCACCAGATACTGCCCCTCAGCAGTTTGTGGCCCCCTCGAAGTCTTTGTCGCTGTGCACTTGATGCAGAAATGCTGTTTTCTTCTTCAAGTAGGGCACGTATTGCCTTCTTATATCGTTCGTTGTGTCAAACACATGTAACTGAACCAGGTCGGAATTTGAGGAACCGCGCTTGCATCGAAACAGCCGCCTCCTTTGTGTCGCTCGCCCTGCTGTGACTCACTCTGTCAGGAGGGTCTCTCGGGGGGCTGCGGGCTATTCCAGTCAGCAGCAAACCCCCATCTCCTGCGCTGCTGTCAGCGGGCTTCAGCCGTGCACACGCACACGGGCGATGAGGAGGAGAGAGGGAGACGGTCAGTGTGTCCAAATCGCAGCTTTAGCCGGGGTTCGCACACGGGGTGCTCCCTGGGCTCAACTTTTGGTGGTGGGGTGTGTGTGTGTGTTTGCTTCCCGAGTTGTTCCAGAGGAGGGAGATTTGTGCGCGGAGGGTGTTCAGGGATGCTCGGGGATTCCCTGCGCTCCTGTCCCGCTGTCTTTGTTGAAGCGCAAGAGAGAACGTTCGCAGGAGCCTCCTTCTCCTGTCCGGTGGCGGGGTCCCCGCGGCGGCTCCTGACCGCTCTCTGTCTCTCTGTCTCTTTCCCCCTCACCCCCAGCAGGCGGCCGATGGAGGCGGCAGCGGCGGGCGGCGGCGGGCGGCGGCGGGCGCGGCGCTGGTGCTGCGGGAGGTGTGGTCACGCAGCCCGGCCCCCGAGCGGCGCGCGAGGTAAGGCTGCCNGGCCGCTGCCCACCTTTGACGTGCCGTACTTCAAGTACATCGACGAGGAGGATGAGGAGGACGAGTGGAGCAGCCGCTCGCAGTCCTCTACCGAGGATGACTCCGGGGACTCTCTGCTTTCCGACAGATACGTGGTGGTGTCGGGCACGCCGGAGAAGATTTTGGAGCATCTCCTCAGCGACCTGCACCTGGAAGCCGCTCAGGACAAAGAGACGGGTAAGGAGCGAGCCCGGTGGGAGGCGGCGGCCCCGGTGGGGAGTGGGGTGGGGAGAGGTGCCGGTGCCCGCAGAGCTCGGTCCCGAGCACCCCTGGCACCTAGCCTGATGTTCAAGCCAGGCAGCGCGGGGAGGAGGTGGCAAAGCCCCGGGGCAGGGACGCTGGCAAATAGCGGAGCCGCCCGCATTTAGCAGCAACTTGACCGGTTTGATTTGGGCTTTCGCTGCCGCCTGGGCTGCGCTGGCTGCGGCTTTGTACAGCCCTGTGCCCGTTCGGGCAGAGGCTGCTGTTCCTCGTAACCTGCGGCTGTGCCTGCATTGATCAGAGCACCTGTCGTGCACTTCAGTCTCCTGGCTCATTCCTCGCCTGGGCACATGTATTTCATAAGTGCGGCTTGTGAATTTCCTCTCATAGCCCAGCCTCATGCCGTACTTGTGTGTCTTCGGCCGGAGACTGTAGTTCGCTCCTGCCTAGAGCAATTATTATATTGATCGGGCTACTTGACATGCGGTTTAATTTTCAGCTGGATCTCCTGGCTGCACGCACAGCTTGCTGTCACCTAGAGCTCCCGGGGTAGTTTATCAGAAGTGCCTGCAACCTGCAATTCATAGATAGTTTTAATGGAAGAGGCCAGGCTGGTGAGGTCCCGAATACTGAAGAGCTGAGGAAGGCAGCTGGCTGTAAATGGAGCTGTGCATTTGATAGTTCCCAATAGGGTGAAAACGCACCCTCCTGTCGCCTGAATATATTCTTCTATAAATGAGATTACTGGGAATAAACACACTTTAATCCTTTTAAGTGACTGAAAATATAAATAACATCAGCGATTCCCAGAGGAACGTCAGGATTGGGTTCTCGGAACAAGTCATTAGTTTAATATGGGACAATAGGCATACTCCTAGTGCTGATGTGTGAATGCCCTGAAGAAACGTGCAGAGTGTGTGCTGGTGATATTAGTACCGTGTTCCTAGCGCTGCTTTTGTCTGCCTAGACACTGATATTTAGTTCAGAGAGGTGCTGGCATTGCTCTCGAACTAATTCCGGGTGTAATTTACCTGAGCCAGCTCTTAGGCAGTGTTGTGCAGACCCTTCCCTTGGCCCTTTAAGGTCAAATGTTGGACCCAGAATAAGTTTGCGCATTAACGTTGGTACATGCAGACTGAGGGACATTGGCTGCCTGTCTTTATGCTCTGCTCGATCTCGTTTCCTAAGCTCACAGTGTTGCTGGAAAACAATGAGACTAGCGATATGCATTCTATATTAGCGATTGTAAATGCAAAGCGCTCCTTCTGTAAAGCATTAGGTAGACGCCGTGTACATCCTCACAGGTACTACCTTTTCTTTTCTCTCCCTGCCGCCGTTGGCAGGCTGTTCTATCATTGTTACCGAGAGGGGCTGGTGAACTGCTCTCAAAACAAATGCTAAACCACTACTTTGCAGGTTGTTAGCAGATGGTGGTGTATTTAAAGGCTGATTGGCTTCCCCTCTTCTGCCTTATCCTAACTCATTTTAGAAAGAAACAATTAACTCTGCCCTGTAGCCAGGGTTAACTGGGATCCCAAGGATGGAACAAAGTAGCTGTGGCTTCAGTTTTCCGCCACCACAAAGAAGTGTGTGAAACCCTGGCCAGCGGCCCTTGGCTTCCTCGGGCATAGTTCTCCTGATTTTACTAATTTGGTAATAGAGAACTTTCTGAAAATTAAAAACACGCGTTTCCCAATGGTTTATGTGGCAGATGCCCCTGTAATGTTTTGGGTTTTTTTATCAGTCTGTTTTGCAGACTCAGAGACATTTGGCATGAGGGAGTAGGGGGTATTGACTGTACACGCTCACATCTTTGTGTGTGCACCTGAAGGCATCCTTCAGATGTTCGTGTGCTTGGACTTGCTGTGCTTTGTATTTTTTCTGGTTCCAGTCTAGCCCATCTCAGGGGATGGCTTTGTTGTGGAGTCCTGCAGGCTTGTGTTTTAGCTCACATGGCTTTGCAGAACATAAAGGGATGATGTTGCTGTACCCAGCTGCTGCCCCTGTTGTCCATTTACCAGTTCTAGGATCACTTCTCTGACCTCCTGCTTTCCCTGCAGCCCCCAACCTAATTTGCTTATTTGTGTCTGTGAAGAACAGGAGGAAGAGCTGTTGTTACATGTGCTGGTGTGCAGAGGGACTGTTGTTCTAAACGACCCTTTGCACCCTTTCCCAAGGAGGGGTGCTCTGCTTGTTTTCATTCCCACCCTTTGTGTAACAAATCATCACTGCAACCCTGCTGTAGTCATTAAAAGCATCCACTGCCTCCTGGGGTTAGCGTGATCATGGAGCACCATGCTCTATAAGCACCGACATGACTGAGTGATGTGCCCTGTATTGTTCCCAGCCACCCTACACGTTCTAGCCCAAGTCAGCAGGTACCACTTAGTGCATCTGGGAGAGCTGCTTTCGGGGAGTATATGTGGGTTCTCATGAAATCATCTTAAACCTGTCCTTGTCACTAACAAAGGCTTGCCAGCCTTCCAGCTCAAAGGGAGAAAGGTTTAATCTCGCTGAGCTATTCTAACTGTAATGTACCAGCCTCCAAGGAGACTTCATGTTCCCTGCCATGAAATGGATGGAAATGTTAAGTTTCTGCAATGAAGTGCTTTTCTGATTAATCTCTGAGGCTGTTGGAATCACTGGGGGATCTCAGCTGACTGTGTACTTTGGAGGGCAGTTTGAAGCTTTAAGAATCGAACAGACTTGAGTTGAAATGGAAAGAAATTGAACACTTCAAATACGTCAATATTGAGGCAGAAAAAGCCAGGTAAACCTCCTGGGCTAATCCTCATCAAGGGTGGGGATTTGAACAAGTAATCTTTTAAGAGGCCAAGTCTCAGGATCTCTAATCTCTTCCCATTAACTACAACATTTCTTTCAGGGTTATCTCTTTCTGCAAAAGTTTTTTCTTTCTTGGGCATTAGCAGCATTTCCTTCCCTCAGTATTACTCTGATCTGGTCTTAGGAGTATCTTCTGAGTAGCCTCTATTCAAACATGCTGTCTTGCCTTGTGGTTGTTGCATTCAACATCTGCCAGCCTCTGGAATGATACAGTGATGACCATATCTACTGCTACTTCTCCAGCCTTGCCTGGATCCCTCAGACCATTGTCTGCAGACCACTGGGCCACCCCTCTCAGACAGCTTAAGCAGAACATTGCTGAAGCAAAGTGTGATCTTCCTCACCACATCTGATGACATTGCCTGTCTTTTACCTCCCTACTGTGGGATTCATTTTAGGAATGATGTAGGGAGAAGAAAAGATATATTTGTGAAGGTCTTGGAGAGCAAGAAGCAGTAAGGGGTTGAGATCTGGAGAAAAGATGTGAATGAGAAATGGTGTGGCTGGAGCAATGGGATGGTGCTGATGTTAAGTGTCTTTCTAGTGGACTGGGTGAAAGGAATTGTGGCAAATGGGGAGGCATGGTGTGTTTTTTGTTAGTTTCTCTTGGAAGTTAGGATGGCAAAAGGTAAAAGTCCTGGAGAACAGTTAATAGGACAGGAAAAAAAGTAGCAGATGTAGAATGATGTTGCTAAACCAGGTGCAGAAAGGTCTGAGTATGGTCTGGATTTCTTAGGAACAGGAGGAGAAGTGTGCAATTAGATTAGTGGGAACTCTCCCCTGTGACACAGAAGCAGTTTTAACTTTAGGGATGGAGCCAGGCTCTTCTCAGTGGCATCTAATGATAGGACAAGGGGCAGTGGGTGTGAGATGGAACATGAGAGGTTCCACATAAATAATGTGAGGGTGACAGAGCACTGGAACAGGCTGCCTGGAGGAGTTGTGGAGTCTCCTTCCCTGGAGAAGTTTAAAACCCTTGGTTATGTTCCTGTGCAACTTGATCTAGGTGATCCTGCTGTGGTGGGAGGATTGGACTAGACGATCTTGCGAGGTCCCTTCCAGTCCCTAACGTTCTGTGGTTCTGTGATAGTGCAGCACCTAGGAGGAACGTTCAGACAATACTTGTCCCAGAGGTGCTGTGTAGTCAGGGTTACTGCTGTCTAATCCATTCTATTTCTACACTTCCACCAGTGACAGTGCTTTGATGTTGGGTAAAAGCACCTTCAGGAGCTGTACGTGACCTTTGGGGAGAAATGGTACTTTTCTTCCATGACTGATCCAAGTCAGCTGCTGAGTGATGTTTGCAAAAAAGGGCTTCAGCTCTGCTTTTTGTAGGTGCTGTCTTGTAATAATACAAGAAAAAGTATTTCACCACTTTTTGATATTTTATGTTCATCTGTTGACTGTGCAGGGTGTTGTGAGGACTTTTTCTCCCTGTGCTTTATTAATGCTTGTTAGAACAGATACTCCTGTGAGTGCCACACAAGCAACGTGAGGGTGTCTGATTGATGCTTTTGGGTTGGTGTCCAGGTGAATAAATATTTGCCCAGCCTTTTGTGACCCTATCTTCTAGCATTTTGGATGGAGGTGCCTGCTAGCCCTTCCTCATCGCAGCCCTTTACAATGAAATGTTGTCTGTTGTAAATTTGAAGAATGTTGTAAACTTTTCCTGAAAGTTTTAGGAAGATTTGATGAACTAAATGCACTAAACGTGTATTACTGCCATTCCCCTAGGACAGGATTTAAAGTCTAGCAAAGTTGAGAAGGGGCTTCTTCACAGTGAGGGTGACAGAGCACTGGAAAGGGCTGCCCAGTGGGGTTGTGAAGTCTCCTTCTCTAGAGGCATTTAAAGCCTTCCTGGACGTGTTCCTGTGCTACTTGGTCTAGATGATCCTGCTGTGGCAGGGGGATTGGACTGGATGGTCTTTCGAGGTCCCTTCCAATCCCTGATGTTCCATGTGGTTCTGGGTGTGGAGTTGGTTCAGCAACATCTGCATAGGAATAGTAAGAAGAGCACAAAAGCTAAGATAATAACTTATCTTGGTGTTTGGAACCCGGGGAGGTTCTTTCACAGGAGCAGTCTGTACTCTCTTAAGCTGCAGTGTCAGTAGAAGTCATTTTAGAATGAATCAATAAAATGAATCATAACAAATCAACCAGGATCAGATGTTGCTCCCCAAAGACTTCTAAAGGAACTCAGATATGAAATTGCTGAACTCCTAACAGTAGTGTGTCATTTATCGTGTAAATCAGCTTTAGTGGCAGAGGAAGGTGAAAAATATGACTCCAAGTAAAAAGAGCTCTTCTATTTGGGGAATGTCTAGACATCAAGGCTGTCATTTTACCAATACATTAGTCAAACACAAACTGGCTCTCTAGTCAAAAGAAGCAACTTGGTCTTCTCCAACCACTCATCCCTGCTGCTGCACTGGTCCCCCTCTGCTTCTGCAGCCTGTTGTGCAGGTCTATAGCAGACATGAGCAGGGACCTGTTCTGGTTGGTACTAAGGTAGGAAATAACAAAATGATTCGTTTTAAGACTGATCAGTCTCTTTATTCACTAAATCTGTCAGTGGTGTGAAGTTCACACCGGCACAGGGAGAGGGTGTCAGGGAGAGGGAGATGTGTAGGTGAAGACAAGCAGGAGAGAAGGACTGGTGCCTTTAGGAGCTACACTTGCTTGCAGGACTTTCATCAGATGCACAAGTGCAGCACAAAATTATGACTTTATGCTGGGAAGTTGGGTGGCAGCACAGTAAAAGCAGAAGGAAGAACTGCATGCAGAAATACCAGACTGAGGGAAGGGAACTGTTGGGTTGCTTGGGGTTTTTTTGCAGAGATAAGTCAGATCTTGTGTAGCCTGCAGAGATTTGAAGCACTATGAGGGCATATCTGGTCTGGTCTGCCTGTAGCTGGTACTTGTATTTCCAGAAAGCTTTCTATAAAGTACCTTGCCAAAAATCACTGAAGAATTTTAAAGATCTTTTTGATAAGGAAGAAGATGCTTTTCTGAACTGGTGATGACTTAAGAGAGAGAAAATGAGAGGTAAGAGTGAACTGACAGTGTTTAAAATGGAGAAAAGTTGCTGACAAGGCCCTGCTGAGTATGGGATGAAAGTAACAGGATGTGCTGATAATAATTAAATCCTTGAGGGTCTCATGATAAATATCTCCTTCTCTGGAGACATTTAAAACCCGCCTGGGTGTGTTCCTGTGTGACTTGGTCTAGGTGACCCTGCTGTGGCAGGGGGATTGGACTGGATGATCTTTCAAGGTCCCTTCCAATCCCTGATGTTCTGTGATTCTGTGGAGCCATGCTTTCACCTTAGGTGGCCACGCAAGATAATGTTCTTGTGTCTCCTGTTATCCTGCCTCTGACCACCTGTTTGGGCTGTTGCATTATCCTGTTGTTGTTCTGACAGACTTGCTTGTGTGTCCACAAGGTGAGTTAGATCAGGAAGCTAGTCCAGCTCAAAAATAGCCTCATAAAAGTGAAGAATGGGCAAGTGTAGGAATGGGAAAGTAATTTGGAAGTGAGTCCCCTCAAACCAGCCCTGTGGCTGAAGGAAGATCAAAGGAGTGGAAGTTGGTGTGACTGCGTGATGAAATTGCAGATGAGATCCAAGTTTGAAAAGTGCAAAGCAATGCGTTTTCTAACAGAGAGAAAGGCAAATCCTTATTGCACATATTCACAGAGGTGCTGAATTGGCTAATATCCTCCTGAAAATAGGTCTTTGGAGATAGTGTGGATAGTTGTTGGAAATTTTTGATCAGCGTTGTGTAGGGAGCGTGAGTTGGGAAAGATGATTCTCATGGTGTGGGTACTGTTGTGTTGCACGGTGGAATTACTTGGCTGATGACTAATCAAGAAGTGTTATTCTGTCATATGAGGCACAGCTAAACTGCAAAGATTTTGTGGAAGCCAAAGATTGGAAGGCTCGAAAAACTAATCGGGCAAAATCCTGCCAAAACCTCCCATCGCTGCCGTGATGTCACTACAACTTCCCTTGTAGAAAACGTAAGCTCTAGCTGTAGAAGGTAGGAGGACGTGTCAGAGGTGGATAACTCTGTATTTGTCTTGTAATTTATTTTTCATGTCCCTGGATGTCCTCTCTTGGCTTCTGTCAAAGACCTGGCTCTGTTTTATGGAGACTTTGGTCTGACCCAGGGTATCGCGTGCAGCGCACTGCAGTCAGGATCTAATGTTTTGAGAAGTCACTGCTTCCTTCAGACAGGATGAGCAAGTTACCAGTCCAGTTGGCAGCAGAGTGTGAGTGTTTTCTGCTGAATGGCTGGTGGAGCCTGGAGCTTGGGACAAGAGGAAGGCCTAGGGATAGAACAGGGTTGGAACCAAGTCTGCCAACACTGACTCTGGCTTCTGCTCAGACTGGAAGATTTGACATCCTCCAGTTGTCTTCTCGTTCGTTGCTATGCAGCCCTTTCTCCTCTGCTGTGCTTGGTTTGACCTTGTGCTGAGTAGCCCTAAGAATCTTGGTAGGAAATGTTTGCTTCCCCTCTGGCAGGATTGTTTGCTGTCACAGCAGTGGGCTGAATGAGCTTGCAGAAGGAGTACCTCTGGGATCCACCGCTGTGCAGACAGCGTGTCACACGCCGTGTGCCTGAGCTGATAAGAAATGCCAGTCAGGAGACAATATCTAAGGTGCTGTCTCCTAGCAAGAGCTCAGACACTGATTTCTGTGAAATGAGGACTTGGAGCCTGGAAATGGTTTTGGGGCTTGTTAGGGGGTTTTTTTTGCACTTAGGAGCTAATGCTTGTTTAGGTAAAAGTCAGTGTCCAGGGATGCTGCTCCTGGATTGCCTCACTGTTATATCCAGTGACTGGGGAACTAGAGGAACCACAGAATCACAGGATTGTCTTACCATGACATCAGTGACTGGGGAGCTAGAGGAATCACAGGAAATTAGGGGTCGGAGGGGATCTCAAAAGTTCATCTAGTCCAACCCCCCTTCCAGAGCAGGAGCACCTACAGTAGGTCACACAGGAATGTGTCCAGGTGGGTTTTGAATGTCTTCAGGAAGCTCAGGAAATGATGAACATCCTTAAGGGTCAGACTCTGTTGATGCTGCTAGTGTTTTGCTCAGCTCATCGCCGTAGATACTTCTCGCGGTGGAAGCATGCCCAGCCAAGTAGAACCTTCCAGGCATGGAGGTGGCCTTCAGACAAACACATGGCTTCAGAATGCCCAGACACCCAGACCTAAACAGGTCTTTTGGACTCTGTGCATGAGTAGCTTGGGGTGATGGTGGGGCTCCAAGTGTTTACTGTGGTTTTGTGTTTGAGTCAAGCCTTCAGAAGGAAAAGCAAATGATGTGTGATGATCAGTTACATGACAGAATTCTTAGTTCCTCAGTCTTTTCTCTGTTAATTGTGTGGTTCATTATAGGCAGTTGTCACCTTTCCATACGTGTGAAAGTGATAAGGAACCATCATGAAAGCCCAGTGTAAAACCATTTCTGTGAAGATGCCCATTGTAGACCAGGAGTAGTTTTGATGATCTTAGTGGCAGAAGGAGATTGGGAGAGCTTTTTTGAGAGTGAAGATCAGTAATTTTCTTTTGACAGAGAAAAAGGCTTTTAGGGTTTTTTTAAGTCATAAAAGTGTTCGTTTGTACTGCAAATTAGACTTGGGTGATAAAAAGACTCTTAGGAGTTACTTGCAAGACAAATTGCTTTGGCGCTGGAAGTTTGGTTTGGAGGAGGTTTGGAAGGTTTTTGGAAAGCTAATGTGATCATAAAGGGTTTTAATCAGTTATTTGTAAAATCACTTTTGCCCTCATGACCTTCACAGTCTAGGTCGTACAAGTTCTCACATCAGTGGTGTAAAATAAATTGTATGTGGTCACATATATCTCTAAATGAATAGATGCCTTAAGTAGCTGAGATTGTGAAGACACATGTTTGTGTGTCTGAGGAATATTTCTGTAGAGCTTTTTTCAGAAAGCATCAGCCACTTTCAAGTCAGTCAGGGCAGCTGAGCCAAGTTAGCTAACAGGTATATCCTGGATCATGGAGGAAAGTTTGGAAAGAGGGGGGTGTGTGGGGTGTCTCTGGCTGATCCAGCTCCTTCTCCTGCTCCTGAGGACTGCTTCCTCCTCTATTTTGACCACTGAACACTTGGTGGGATTTTGTGTCCTTCATATTTTTTTGGCTGGTTCATTAAATCAATTTTAATTTCAGCCTGTGGGTCTTTGTTTCTCAGTCCCCCTTCTTGCCTGGGGAGGGGTCATCAAATGATGGAGCAACTGCTGTGGTTTTAGCCCTGGAGATGGGTTAACTGTAGATAGAGGGTCCTAAAGCCTTGTGCATGAGGACAGGCTGGGAATGACCTGCTTGAGAGCAGCTGTGAGGAAAAGGACCTAAGGGTGCTGGTGGACCACAGGCTGATCATGAGCCAGCAATGTGCCCTTGTAGCGTAGCCAAGGAGGCAAATGATCTCTTGGGGTGCATTAAGAAGAGTGTGGCCAGTGGGTCAAGGGAGATTATCCTTCCCCTCTGCCCTGGTTAGGTCACATCTGGAAAACTGCATCCAGTTCTTGGCTCCTCAGCTCTAGAGGGACAGGAAGCTACTGGAGAGGGTCCAGCACAGAGCCACTAAGATGATCAGGAAGCTGAAGCCTCTTCCTTGTGAGGAGAGGCTGAAAGTGCTGAGGCAGTCTGGCGTGGAGAGGAGACTGAAGGAGGTCACATAATTGCTTAACAAATATCTAAAGAGTGAGTGTCAGGATGGTGGGATCAGGCTCTTCTTGGTGGTGCCCAGCCATTTGCCAAGGCACAATGGGCATATGTTGGAACACAGGAGTTTCAGCATAAGGAAAACTTGTTTGTGGTGAGGGTAACAGTGCTGGAACAGGCTGCCCAGAGAGCTTGTGGAGTCTCCTTCTCTGGAGACATTCAAAACCCATGTTCCTGTGTGATCTGCTCTAGGTGATCCTGCTCTTGCAGGGGTTTTGGACTAAACTATCTCCAGAGGTCCCTTCCAAGCCCTACCACACCATGATTCTATGATGATAAAGGCCACTGCACGGTGGTGATGCCAGAGATCTTCCTTGACAAGGGAGATGTCATCTCAGAAGTACACCAACCACTTGAACTGATTCCCTGTCTGGCTTCAGTGCTGCGGTGCAGGTTGGGTCAGTTCCACGGCGGCAGATCTGGAGGCAAAGCAGAACCAATTATGGTTAGCCATGGGAGCCACAAAGGCAAAGAAGGTAGCATCAGTGTAGCAAAAAGTAGCCAAACCCTTAAATGTAACAGTCTGAACTGGTAACTCTTGAGGACTTGTGTCTGCTGGAGGTCATTCTGCCACAGCAGCAGGAAGTTCCTCGCTGTGAGAGTGGTGAGAGCCTGGAAGGGGTTGCCCGGCGAGGTAGTTGAGGCCCCATCCTTGGAGGTGTTTAAGGCTGGGCTAGATGAGGCTCTGGCCAGCCTGATCTAGGGTGGGGTGTCCCTGCCTATGGTAGGGGAGTTGGAACTGGATCATCCTGTGGTCCCTTCTAACCCAGACCAACTGTATGACTTGGTCTGGGTGATGCTGCTGTGGCAGGGGGATTGGACTGGATGATCTTTTGAGGTCCCTTCCAATCCCTAACGATTCTATGATTCTATGATGATGATCAAAGCACCAAATATGAAAAGTGTGGAGAGGACAACCCTTACTGTGCCAACATTCTAAGTCCTCACAGCCCCCGGATACAGCTCTGTCTTCATGTTTTCCCAGAAGGTGACACTCAGATACCTCAAAGCTGCTGTTTCTAGCAGGAGAAAAGTGAGAGCTGATTTTTAGGAGAAGCATGAGAGGAAAGCAACAGATGGCGTGTGGGCTGGCAGGTCACTTAACTGTGAGAGTAGGAACTGGAAACGCAAAACCAGTGCTCCTGCTTCTTGTGAAGTGTTTGTGTGGACTGGTTCTGCAGTGGGAGGCGCAGACCATGTGGTCTTCCCCAACCTAACCGGTTAAAAAACTGGCCATGTTTTCTGTAAGTCCTCCTTTGGGTTTCTCTTCCACAAGGTGATTCACCACCTGCTGCTACACGGAGGGGTAGTTGCCCCTTAATGACTCCTGTTGTGCTGTTAGCACCTAGTGGATGGCTGTTAAGTCAGAAGCTCTTCTCAGAATACAGCAAACCACTCCTCCGCGAGGGCCAACCCCTTGTGCCCTGAAATCCAGATGTTTTCTGAAAGGAAGTTTTCACAGGATGGGGAAGTCTTTACGTGAGAACGCTGAAACCATGAAACTGAACATTTACGTGCTGGCTGCATCTTGGAGTCCAAGAACACAATTGACACACTGTCCTCAGGGTTTGGTTCCAGCGTTTCCATTGCTCAGGGTTGCTGTAACACAATGATTTTCTTGTGAGATGAGCATTTTCTGAGGAGTATAAAGAGCGTGTTTATTCCCCACCCACAGGGTGGAAGGGTGGGATCACTGAGGACCTGTGCTTTGAGGTTGTGCTTTAAGAAACTGCGAGAAATCTGTTCTTCAAAGCTGCTTTTTTCCCCTTGTGAACTGAACTGACTCTTATGCTGTTAATTACTCCTTCCCCACAGTCCTTCTCAACATGCCCGGGGTTCAAACAGTTTCATGGAGGTAGTAGCCTTGGTCCTTCTTGCTTGGTGAGCAAGAGCAGGACTGGGTTTGGCTGTAGCCAAACTACATTTCATAGAATCATTAGGGATTGGAAGGGACCTCGAAAGATCATCCAGTCCGATCCCCCTGCCACAGCAGGATCACCCAGAGCAAGTCACACAGGGGCACACCTCCGTGTTGTGCTGCGTGTCGCTGGCTTTGGGTGATGCTTCGTTGCACAGTGTGCTGGTGCAGTCCATCTCTTTCCCACCGTGTGCTTTCTGTACATCCCAGCACTCAAAGGACACTAAGGGAAGTTAAGAACTGAAAGTCACACTGCAAGACCTGTTTGTGCACCATTAACTGGAGTAGATTTCTGCCCGTTTCCCAGTCTGAAGGCTCCTAAGACCTCCCTTAATAGCTGCCAACACTGGGCTGCATTACAGCAGCGAATGCCTCTGCTTGCGGTGCAGCTGAATAAGTGCAGTGGCTTGAGAGAGCCTGTCTGCAGCACTGGTGAACTGGTGCCAGCACGCTCTGGATTATCAAGTGCAGCAGAGCTTGACTCTGCCTTGCCCTAATGCTGGCAGCTGCCTACTCTGTCATGTCCATGGCAAAAAAGAGGGTGAAGAGCAGCTGTGGCAGCAGCTACTGAAGGCCAGATTTTCTGTGTGCCGCATGAGGTTGGCAGGGAACTCTGCTGTGGTTTGTGTTCTTGCTAGAGCTTGTTTTTAGTGAGAAAGCCAGAAGATGTGCTGTGGGATGTAGGAGTAAATGGATGTAGTAGGAATACCCTCATGAAAGCAGAGTGCCCTATGATAACAGAGCAGGATGTTCTCCATTCAGAGGCTCCGTGCATTCACTGCAACTTGTAAGCTCATAATGCAGCCTTGAAATGCTGTCACTTGATCCAGTTTGGTGTCATTGGGGTGTACGTACGCCTCTGAGGAGAGTCTTGTGTGATGGGTGTTGGAGACAATCCTGCTTGGTTTTTCAGAGTCAGTTCCTATCCTTTCAGAGACTGAAATAGGAGTGGAATTACAGCACTTTGACAGCCAAAGGTTTCTTGTGAGATGTCAGTCACCCTCGTGGAGTACAGCTCATTCTGGCAGAAGGAGCTTTTCCAAATAGCATCAGTTACTGTGATAAAGTAAATTGCTGATCCCATCTTTTAGACAAGGTGAAAAATACTGAGGTGAGCTGGAGCTGTGGCAGCAGCTCCCATCACTGTCTTCTGAACGAGGCTGAGATCATAAGATGACCTTGTCTCGGTTCAGAAATGCGTGTGAGATCCTCCTGAAACCAAATCAGTGCTGGCTCTCTGAAAGGAAGATGCGATACCTTGTTTTCAAGGACACGGTGCAAAAACATCCTGGGAGGGAAGGACAGGGGAAATAGATCAATGTACAGAAAGTGGCAGCGCTGATGGATCTAATTTTGATGGGAGCTAATCATAAAAAGAACTTAGTCTCTCGTGTGACAGCATTTGAAATGAATTGTGATTTTATTCCTTTGCTTGAGCTTCAGTTTTGATGGGGATATAAATTGACAGAATTGGGGATGTGATCATGGGGAAATCATGCTGTCTGACCTGGGACTGCTGGAGGCCTTTATACCTTGTCTTCTATAGCTTTTTAGTTTCTTCCCTTTTTTCTGCACCCTACACCTGCTCCTGACATCACTCTTTCTCCTGTCTGTAATGCTCTACCATTCCCCAAACAGCCCTTCTTCAACCCTCACTAGCCCCATCCTTAGATTCTAGGGCTGATTGAACTCTCTCTTCTAGGAACCATTGCTGCTAAAAGCAGAAAGCCAGATACTGACTTTGCTCTCTCTCAGTCATGGAGTCAGAGCCCTGGTGTCTCTCCAATAATGAAACCCTTGTTGGGGTTCATTCCCTGCTCCGACGGGGGCCTTGTCTATGGGATTTTGTTTGTTGTCATTGTTCATACATCAGGGGCCACGCACAGTCACAAGCTGGAAGCAAACAAACAGCAGCGAAAAACAACCACAAACAAATAGTGTTTGTCAGATCCCTGTTGGCAAGGAGTTGTCTTTCAGAGTCTTAAAGCAGCAGCCAGCGTGCAGCATGGCCTCAAAGCATGGAAACCACCAGCAATGGGAAAATGCAAACAAGTGGTGGCTGAGTAATTCTTAGGATGGACAGACAGACCTCTGAGCTGACTGTGAGAAGCAGCACTGGCTGTGCGCAGTCTTCTCGCTGTCGTCTCCCCTCCCAAACCACAAAAGGGATGGTCCCCACCAAGCAGGACCTTGGAAGCAAGGAAGTGCTGTCTGCTTCCTCCTTGTCCTGCTTGTGCCACCGCTGTGGGCCACTTGGACCACACAGCGTTTGCAAATGCATTGAAGATGACAGCTATGAGTTTTGTCCAGTGGGTCTGTGTTGTGGTCAGGGAGCCCTTCCCCAGGGCAGTGTGAGAATTTGGGGATCCATTGCTGTTGGGGTCCTCCAAGAAAATGCCAACAGCTTTGCAAGAAACTGCTCTACTGGGTTTTCTTGGCCAAATGGAGAGCATTTAGATCTTCGTAGAGGGCTCATGTCGGTCTGAGCTGATGGAGATTACAGCAAAGAGAAGTAATATAAAATCATAGAAAGTTCTAGGTTGGAAGGGACCTTCAATGGTACCAATAGAAATATTCACCTGATGTTCTTCTGTGACAAGGTGACCCATTAGTGGATGAGGGAAAGGCTGTGGATGTTGTCTACTTAGACTTTAATAAAACCTTTGGCACTGTTTCCCACAGCAATCTCCCGGAGGAAGGGGCTGCTCAAGGATTGGGTGGGTGAACACTTCACTGATGAAAAACATTTTGGGATGTCTGGGCCCAAACAGTGGTGGTCAAAGGAGTCAAACCTGGCTGGTGTCAGGTCGCAGGTGGTGACCTGACTATGGTCTTGACTTTTCTGAAATCCATTCTGAGAAGGAATGGGATCTAATTAGGTGGTGACCAAGACCCAGGCAGAGCTCTCGTGTAAACATGTGGATATCAGTGTCTCCTGCTGCAGGGAATGTCTGAGCTTCTCACTTGTACTGGAGGGTGACAGCAACAGCTGTTTGTGGTGCAAGCAGGATCTGCTCAGCGTGGTGGTGGAGCTGAAAGAGGAACTAAAGAGGCTGAGGAGCATCAGGGAGTGTGAGAGGGAGACAGACTGATGGAGCCACAGCCTGCTATTCCTAAAGCAAAGGTGGCACAGGGAGGCTCCACAAGACATTCTAGTGTGCTAATGCCTCTCTGGCTCTCCTGTGGGGTTTGCAAGACAGATTCCTTTCTCCTCTTTGCCCCTTGCTCAGCAGAGCCCATAACACATCTCAGCCGTTCAGTACCTTTGGCCGGTCACCTCTATAGGTCGGAAGACGTTGGCAAGTGAGTTGCTGCTTTTGTGTTCACATGACAGTGGGTCACAGCTGCATATGCAGGACCCTAACCTAGTCTGTGTGCTCCAAGAATGCCCCAGCACTTGAGCTAGTGCCCTGCTGTTTCACATGCCGGAACGGTCTGCGTGTTAACGCCGGCTTGTGCGGAGATGTGGACCAAACCCAGCAGTTCCTGCTCGGATGCAAATGCCATCATTCCCTTGGTGGAGGCAGTTCTGCCAAATCTACAAAAGCCAGGAGCCTTTTGCCAGCAGAGGCTTGGTTGTGCAAGGCTTCCCTGAGGAGATGCTGTGATGTTGACTGCACATGCTCCGGTGCCACATGTTGGGGAGCTTGCACTGCTTAGCATATTTATGTTAATGTGGCTCCCAGGGGCAACGGAGATTCTTCTTATATCTCCTTCCCCAGTACGAAGCACAAAGAAATTTCCCCTTGCTGCTTCGTAGGGGGAAAATAATAGATCAAAGCTTTTTGCTAAACACTTTTTAAAACACACAGCGCAGAGCTGTACATTCCGGTTCCCTTAAGGGACCTGTCCCTCTGCTATGGAAAGCAGCTGGCAGCAGGCAGTGGGGATGGCACCGTGCGCTCAAGTCTAGGCGTCGAACCGGACCTGCAGAGCTTCAGGTGTGGCCTTGCCAAGTGTGGTCTGACCTGTCCTCCTACTGTGGGAGCTATTCACTGCGTCGCAGTCATCGTGACCTGCTGGGCTGGATGACATCCAAATACCGTGGGTTTTGCAACCTGCCATTAGGTACTGAAGTTGCAACCTTTTGGGTTAATAGTCTTTAATTTGAAAACAATCCCTGTGAGGTTGAGGTTTTTTAACGTGTATATGTGATTTTGGGGTTGCAAGCAGAACATTGGAGTGTGTGTTCTCAGAAATGTCGTTGAGAGCTGCGATCTCTTAAAGCGTCTAAAGTTGCATCGCTTTATGGATCCAGTTCTTAAACTCATTCTTTTTTGGAGATGGGGTGACATTTTTTATATTGATCTCTGATTATTTTTTCATATTAGAAGATGACTAAAGGATATTTTCCCATTGAGCAATGAGAAAGACAGGCTGGTCTCAAGACTTCTTCAATTCAGTATGGATGTTGGACAACAAGGGTGAAAAGAGTGAGGATGAAGTGCATCTTCCTTAACAATAGCTTCGAGAAAATTGGATGTCTAGTCTAGGCCTGCAGATCAAGAGAGGTTCTTCTCCCCCTCTACTCTGCCCTGGTGAGACCACATCTGGAGTATTGTGTCCAGTTCTGCAGGGGGATTGGACTAGATGATCTTTTGAGGTCCCTTCCAGTCCGTAGTGTGTGATTCTGTGATTCTCAGTTCAAGAGGGATGTGGAGCTGCTGGAGAGAGTCCAGCGAAGGGCAACGAGAGTGGTGAAGGAGGTCGAGCACCACCCTTATGAGGAGAGGCTGATGGAGCTGGGTCTCTTTAGCTTGGAGAAGAGGAGACTGAGGGGTGACCTAATTAATGTCTGTAAATATGTGAAGGGTAGGTGTCAGGAGGTGGTAGGTCCAGCTTTCAGTGGCAGAGGGGCAGGTAATGGAGCCTCTCTTGACTCCTGTAGGATGTCTCTCCGCAAGGAAGTGCTGCCACCAGGCAAGAAAAGGTCCTACTGGATCCACTGAGGCAGGTGGCAGTTGGAAGTTGTGTTGTTGTGGGGTCTGGGCTGGATAATGTTGTCTCTTTAGGTGTCTGGAGAAGAGGGTGATGTCAGGGATGTAGTTCTGCTTGGGCAGGGGTGTTGGACTAGATGATCTCTCGAGGTCGCTTCCAGTCCCTAATGTTCTGTGATTCTGTGAAGTCCAAGTGCAAGACAGAAGCAGAACAGTGGAAACTTCCCTGGCATTTGCTTGTATGACTTTCACACGCCAGTGACTGGGGTGCCAGACACTGCCTCCTGGATGTGAAAGCCCATGAGGGCAGAGCAGCAGCCCATCTCTGCTGCCCTGTAAGGGGAAGGATGAAAGGGAACCATTAAATCCTGTGTCTGTGATCCTGCTGCTGCAGGCATTCCTGGTCTGGCTGGCTTGTTTGAAAAAGTCGATGGAAAGAGAGGTGTGTTTTCTCCTAAAGTGCTTTGAGAGGTGTCTGATGTGAACAAGGAGTGGTTCCCTTCTGTGGCGAGGCTCGTGGTGGGGCTTCACACGTACATTAACAAACTCCAGGCTACTGTCCAGTGAAGTGTCCCTGCCTGGAGAGCCTCGGTGGTTTAGCTGCAGTAGTCAAGGGCTCTTGTTAACAAGCAGCAGCACTGTCTTTGGGTGACTGCTACAGGCAGTATTTCTAACACTTCAAAATGTATGAGGCGGTGGCGGGTTTGTCCAATACTTTCAAATAACCTCAGCTATTATAGCTGCACATTAATCACCAGGGCTTCCTCCTACCTGAGGGGGAAAGAAAGAGCTTTAGATTTCTGTGGAAAAATTAGTGCCTCATTAAAGCCAGACAAGTCTGACATTTGCTTTCTGTCTGTGGTTTCAGGGCTTTTTGTCCCTCAAGCAAAATACGAAGCTGCCTGAGTACGTGTGACAGCAGCAACTGGAATGCAGCTTTAGGAGGATCTCTGACCTTACCAGACAGAGTGTGCTTGATTCATTCTGCAGATGTTAAAACACCCCCAGAAATTTCTGGGCGATGACCTTAGAAATTATGCTACTTCTGACTTTAGTGCTCTTAATAAGAAATCTGCTTGTGCAGGTTAAACATCTTGCCCTTACGTGTGATTTTTTTCCCAGCCTAATGCCAGAAAGAAATTACTTGCTCTCTGTTCCTTTGTGCATTGATTCCTCGGTGCTTCAGCAGCCCAACATAACTATTGTAATTGTTCTAAGACATTAGCAGCACATTATGTATTGATGTTCATTTCCCATTGACCTTTCTTTCTCAACCCAAGTGTCATTTTTTGCCTCACGCTGTGCCCGCTGTGGCAGAGCATCATTGCAGGGTTTGATTTGGAATTAAGGGCTAATCCTGAGCATCGTTGCCAGCTGCTGACTGCAGGGAGATCCAGGACCACTCAGCACCCTCTCAGACGTGAGAGCACCATGCCAGATCGCAGTTTGCAGTTAGACTGGACTTAGACTTTAGAGTGGATGTGAGGAGGAAGTTCTTCACCTCTTCACCATGAGAGTGGTGAGAGCCTGGAATGGGTTGCCCAGGGAGGTGGTGGAGGCCCCATCCCTTGAGGTGTTTAAGGCCGGGCTGGATGGGGCTCTGGCCAGCCTGATCTAGGGTGGGGTGTTGAAACTGGATGATGGTTCCTTCCAACCCTGAGTGATTCTGATTCCATGGCTTCTCCAGTGAGGTGATCCTGCTGTGGCAGGGGGATTGGACTAGATAGATGATCTTTCAAGGTCCCTTCCAATCCCTGATGATTCTATGACTTGGTCTAGGTGATCCTGCTGTGGCAGGGGGGTTGGACTAGATGATCTTTCGAGGTGCCTTCCAATCCCTGATGATTCTATGACTTGGTCTAGATGATCCTGCTGTGGCAGGGGGATTGGACTAGATGATCTTTCGAGGTGCCTTCCAATCCCTGATGATTCTATGATTTACTGTTTGTGCTTCGAGACATCCTGGCATTTTTACTAAATGGCTGTGGAATTACAGATTATCAAGACACTCCTCTCTCTGGGAAGAGTTCCCTCAAATCATTTACCCATTTCTGCAGACCAGGCAGTTTTCTGATGAGGACTCTCTGGACATGTGTTTGTGTTGCTGGAAGGTTTCGGAGCACGGCGCGGCATTATGTGAACCGAGACCTGCAAAAGCCTGCGTGCAGCAGCGTCTGCCTTCAGGTGTGATTGTCCTGATTTCTAATTGTACTGGAAGGAGTAAGAGGGTCTGACAAGAATTGATCAAGCTTAAGAGCTCTGAGCACTAAGAGGCTGGAAAACCTGCAAATGCCTTGCTGCAGCCCCCGTTTAGTGTCATTTGAACTCGGCGAGTGAATATTTAAAATAGCAAAGGATGTCTGCTCCCTACAGAACAGTGAGTAATCAGCATCCATTTCACTCAGGCACAGGGAGCTCATCTGTCTGTTTGCCCAGCTGTAACCCCACCTCATAGGGCTGCTTAATGATTGTAAGAAAAGCAATTTTTAGCTAATTCTGAGCAGTTGTGGTGGGGGTAACCCCTTCAGTGAATATTTTCTTGAGAACAAATTGTTGCCTGGATGTGCTTTTGGAGTCGCCTTAGCACTATTGGTCAGACACAGGAAGATAAAAGCCCCAAAATGCTCACTTGGTTTTGGTTTGGGGTCCCCCTACCCCCCAAATGCACTCTGGGGGACGAGCCTCACTAAATGTTAGATCCTCCAAGGTAGGGGTGATGCAGTGAGTAGAAATGAAAGCCACTGGTGATTATTGAGTGGCCATCCCTGTTTACAAGTGGTAGAGATCTGGAGCTTAGGGACATGGGTTAGTGGTGGCCTTGGGACAGTTGAGTTTACAACTGGACTCGATGCTCTTACAAGGTCTTTTCCAGCCTGAGCAATTCTATGATCATTTAAATTCAGAATTCTGGCTAATAGTGATAAGGAGATGTCAGGAGCTGACCACTCAGTTATCTCAGTGTCTTTAGCATTTCCCTTTTGTGATGATGACAGGGTCTTAGAATTTTTTTATGTTGTCCAAATATACATTTATTTCCATTGGTCTTACTCAAAATAATCCACCACCCTCCCCAAAACCCCAGAGAAAGTCTTGTTGCCCCATGAAATTCAAGTTTGAAAAACACACACGTGGCCACCTTCCATGCTGGTGGAGCTCCTGCCTGCTGGTACGTTATCCTCTGTTCTAATGTGCTTCAGGCTGAAGAAAAATCTCATTATCTTCTGTTTCATATGTTTCTGAACTACAAATGGAGCAGTGAGGGTGTCTAGCAGTTTCCTCAGCTTGGAAAGCAGAGTGTTTAGACAGTAATATTTTAAATTCAGGATATGAATTCTCATCCCTAGTCTCCTTCTCTCATGGTGGAAATTGCAGTGGCTGTGTAGCACGAGCAGGGAGTGCTGAACTGATGCTACAGAATTACTGCTAAGAGTAGTTTTAACCTACAAATTAACTGTGGGTTCCAGTGGCTTGTGTTCACTCAGGCAGTCCTTTTCCCCCCTCCTTCTTCTCTTCAATCTCCATACGTGTTTTGCCTCTGCCAGCAAATCATAGAATCATTAGGGATTGGAAGGGACCTCGAAAGATCATAATCCTTGGAGAAAGCTGAATAACTACTTTGCATTAAGTGGAGAGAGACTTGCATCCCAGCACTTGATCTATATTTTGTAATAATCCAGTTTGGAGTGGAACACGAGTCTGGAAAACCTAAATCTTCTAGTAATTCTTGCGCAGGGGGTTTGTGCAGCACGAAGTGGAAGAGATTTTGGTTCTGAATGGTGATGTTGGAAAAGAAACCCAGCCTAGATTACCTGTTTTTTCTTTCCAGTTTAGCAGATTCACCCTCAGTACAGTCTCCCAAAGTCCCAGTGCATGGCACTGTCTGCAGATAAGGGCACGTAGGGTGTATCTCTGTGTGCTCCTCTGTCCAGGGGAAGCTCCCTTTTGCAAACCTTGTAATTATAGGAAAGAAGACGTGAATTGCACATTTCAGATCCTACTGATCCCCTTGTTTTGCAGAGCATTTGTTCTTATGAATAGTATTTAATATTAATATTTATTAATATTTAATATTTAATATTTAAATGAGCGTGCAGTGGAAGGAAAAGAGAGTGGAAACAGAAATACTGCCGAGTGGGAAGAATAGGGTCTGAAAAATGACTCTGTTAAGTCCAACATCCAAAAGAGAACAGCTCTTGTCATCTCAGCAGCCACAAGTTCATCACTGAAGGTGGGAGGACTCGTTTGGCTTATCTTCTCACTTTTTCTTTTGGTCAGTAGCCAGTGAGAAGCAGCAAAGCAAAAACTGTTGAGGATGTAGCAGAGTGGTCAGAAAACCAGGACAAACTAGAATTTGTCTTCAAGTTATCTCTTGTGGGTATAAAGGGATTAGTGACTCAGGGCTGGCATTAGGAATAATTATATCTGGCTTAGCTGGAGGAAGTGTCTAATTTTAGCATTGGAGAAGTAGGTGTGTTCTGAGCAGAGCCCGAGGTATTGACCGTGTTTGCAGTGTGATGTCTGTACAGCACTGTTTGAGCTGCCATGGCCTGAAGGCACTGGTTGGTGCACACACACACACGTAAATCCTGTGTGAGTACATGCTGTAGTATATCCTATACTATTTGCCTACTTCTCCTTCTTTCCTAACTCTAAAAACCTTTTAGGACTAACCCTTTGATGTGGGAGTGATGGAGAGGCCAAACTGAAGTATTTGCTGCTCAAAAGCAATCCTGGGAAGCCCATTCCAGTTCCTGACCACCCTTTCTGTGACAAAGTTTTCCTAATTTCCAGTCTAAACCTCCCCTGTTGTAACTTAAACCCCTTCCCTCTTGTTCTATCACTAATTGCTTGTGAGAAGAGACCAGCACCAACCTCTCTACAACGTAGGTAGTTGCAGAGCGCTATGAGGTCTCCTCTCAGCCTCCTCTTCTTCAAACTAAAGAGCCCCAGCTCTTTCAGTCTTTCCTTATAAGATGTATTCTCTAGGTCCTTCATCAAGTACTTACTGGTCCCAGTAAAGCTGATGCCTGTGCTGGCTTGTTCCACCCGAGGAAAGGAGGGGACATGCTGCCCATGAGAAAACCTACCTCAGCAGAAGCTGGCCTGAGTTATTCAATAACAAACAAGAGCAGTGCCTGCTGTTTTAGGTTTAATGCTTAAAATGCTTGGAACTGTTTTTGAAGAGAAGCGTTCCGTGGCTGCGAGCCAGCGGCACGCTGTGTCGTAATTCCTTAGCCAAACGCAGGAAAATCACGAGGAGCACAGAAAAATTAGATTGATGGCTGGAAGAATGTGATTACATGAAGCTTTCATGGGCCAAAAGGACGTAGCAGAGCACCACAGGCTTTTGCCCTTCCAGTGGGAGCTTTTTATTCTGCCTGTTTGCTACAGATACCAGCAAAACTTTTCCTGTGGGAATGATGGGGAAGTTGGTCACAAATTTATGCAGATAGTGGGACACAGAGTCAAATTTAAAAGCTGAGATACACATTTCACTGCTGCTCTGAGTGGGGGCATGGTGCCCTGCAAGTCATTCATGGTTCGAATGGAATAGCTTTCTTCTGCTTAACTCGTAAGTCAACTGTGACTACAAAGAAGGAAACCCAGGCAGACTTATCTTCATGACTATCAACCCAACTGGTACCATTACAGCCCTTCCTCAATCAAATTTATGGCTTCTCGTGGCCATTAGCAACAAGGTGAAGAATTCCCTGTGAATAAATTCTCTCATGGTTAGCCTTTCCCTCTCTTCATAGGCTGAAACCAGCAAATCATCCTTTGTGGGGACGCACTAATGTCCAAGAGGATCTGAGAAGTGCCACTGTTTGCATGGAACAAATGAGTTTTGAAGAATCAGTGCACCCTCGGGTTTTGTGTCCTTCCTGTGGCACGAGAAAGCGTTCTGGACTGATTTGGAGTTCCAGTGCGTTTCAGAAGAAGCTCCAGAAGATACTTACAGTGAATCACAGAATCATTAGGGATTGGAAGGGACTCAAGAGATCATCCAGTCCAATCCTCCTGCCACAGCAGCATCACCTAGACCAAGTCGCTCAGGAACACATCCAGGCAGGTTTAAACATCTCCAGACAGAAGGACTTCAGGGAAATCCCTACAAGCCAGTGCAGGCATTTAAAAATACAAACATTATTGCCAAATCTTTAGGTGACTTATGATAATAGGGATTTAATGTAGCAAAAGCACTTTCACTGCTTACTTGTTGAAGTCATTTAATGGCTGAGTGATGCTATTAATGGACCAAATGTAGAAACCAGATCCTTTTTTTGCTCAAAATGTTCCTTTAGGGTTTAAATTTCTAAACAAGTTCTGAAAGGACATCGTAGAGATGTTGGTGCTGCTTTCTTCTCACAGATAATTAGCAACAGAAGCAGAGGGAGGGACTTCAAGCTCCTGCAGGATAGGTTTAGATTGGACATCAGGAAAAACTTCTTCATGGAAAGGTTGGTCAGGCACTGGAATGGGCTGCCCAGGGTGGTGGTTGAGTCCCCCATCTCTGGATGAGTTTAAAAGATGCTTAGATGTGGTGTTGGGAGATCTGGTTCAAGGGTTAACATGTAGAGTAGGGCTGATGGTTGGACTTGATGATCCCAAGTGTCTTTTCCAACCTGAATGATTCTATGATTCTAAAAGGCAGAGACTGTGAGTAGATGGATGAATGACTGAGCACGTAGAGAGAGGGAGAGGAGCCAAGGACTTACAACTGTTCAGTTATTTTGAACAAGCATAGGCTCTTAATGTTCCCTTCACTATTTTTTTGGGATAAAAAAGCATTCTTAGTGTCTGTAGCATAGCAAAACAAAAGTCATACCAAAGTCAGCCTGTCTCTCAACCCTACACTGTGGGATGCTGTGACAACTGAAGGCAGATGATCAGGTGATAACAACAAGCTCTTAAGCTGGGATTTTGGCACAAGTCAGTGTGATAAAGTTTTGAACAGCTGCAGAAGTCCATGGGTAGGCATTGCAGTTCTGCTTCATCGGGTGCATCGTTTCTGTGCTGAACACACGGCCACGTGTGGCTGAAGCTTGTTTGTCACCGATACAGAGTAGACACTTGGGCAGATAATACCTTGGAAGTGTGTTTTTGACTTGATGAGGATCACTGCCCAGTCACACAGTTTAGTGAAGAACGCAGACGTGATTCTCGATTCCACCGGCAGCAATTTCCAAATAAATGTTTGCGAAACCCCCATCTTCAACAGCTGCCTTGTAGCACCCCAAAGATGTGCAGCAGAATGAATAGCTGCCCTTTCAGATGGAGAGCAGGCTGTTTACAAGGTCTTTTCATTTACTGAGACAAAATCTTCTTTTCAGGCAGTGATAATACTTTCCACAGTTTTTAACAATATTGGTGAAATATAAAGAATGGAATTGTCTTGTTTCTGAACGCAAGGGCTCTGCGTCTTTAGATCAGGGCTCGTTCTGGGCCAGCTGTGTTAAATGCATTGATCTAGCTAGATTTTCATTTTTCTTTGAAGCACAATGGAAGTATTTTGAGTCCTTCGCTCACAGGGTGGAAAGTCATTATCTATCCATCCGTGTGATAACCGCATGATGCCCGGCTTTGAACGCTACCCTGCGCCGTAGCTGTGGGGTCAGTGGGTTACTGGCAAGAAAGCCCAAGTCTGAAAGTGGTCTAAATTATTGTGGAATTGCAGCTCTGCCCTGAAAAGCTGCTGGGATGCTCTCACTTGCACACTTGTACACACACACACACCAGCTTGGACTGGAACAGATTACAAACAGATAGAAATCAGGATGCAGGAATCAGGGATCAGCTTTATCTTTCTCATGTGGGCTATGGGTTGGCCTGAAGTCATTGCAGATGTAAATCCCCCATTTCAGTTGCTGCTGAGTGACTGGTACTAGCTGGTAGCAACTAGTTATACTGGTAAAGTATGTTTTTGCTCTGTGGTATAACCAGAACTACTCCAGCTTCTGCCTGTGTCCCTGTTCTTATCTGCAGCCCATTTTTGTAGCACAGATAGAAACCAGGTGGAGGAAGTATCCCCTTCCATGATGCAGTCGGACAGACCTTAGAGAAAACCTCTCGGTGCTGACAGTTCCCACCAGACTGAAGATTTGAACGTGTTTATTTCATGGTTCTCAACCCCTGTGCACAGATGTTAGTGGCAGTACATGACAAGCACAGTTTCCTGTGTTTGCTTGCTAAGAACTTCCCTTCTGAGTTTGCGGAACAGCTTCGCTGGTGGAAAGGTCGCTTCGCACACGGCAGAGCCAACCTGGGTGGTGGTGGTTGTGATGAGGAGTCTCTTACTGATTCCTCAACGGTGGCTCATTTTGGGCATAGTTGGGCTTGTTGGCTCTTTGAGAACTGAGGATGTGCTTGTTAAAAAAGGGGTCTCATCCCTGCCGTGGCTATGTGTTGTTAACTGTTTGAAATGGAGTTGGATATGTTCTATATGCTTTGGACCTTTTCAGGGGGGTTGTCCTGCTCTTGCCATGCACACTACCAAGAGTAGATACTCTCTTTCCTCTTTCATGAATGTTTTGTACCCTGAGCCTCTTTGTCTCTTCCTTTGCAGAAACTCTCCTGGATGACTTCCTTCTCACGTACACAGTCTTCATGACAACGGATGACCTGTGCCAGGCCCTTCTGAGGCAATATCCTTTGGTTAAGAGTTGTGTTGGGGTAGGGGTAACGTGCTTCCACCAAGGTTGATGCGTTGCTGAGTGCCGTGTGAGATGCAGTAGATTGCTCACTTGGGACAGTCTTGCTCTTCAATTACTGGTATTATTGACATACAAGCCTGCATGGTTCTTTGGTGGTCGCATGAAAAATGGTGAGAAAAGAGAACAATGTCTAGTCTGGCATGCTTAGCAGGTGCATCACACCCCTGGAAATGCATAAGCAAGTCCAAACAGAGCAGTAGGAGTTACCAGGACTCTAGGGAAAAAAATGCATACAAGGGATTGCAAGAATTTGGATTGTTTTACTGGGAAAAGCAAGATTCTGTCACTGTAAGAAAGTTTCTGTGAGACACCAGGAACTTCTGGAAAGTTTTTATATGAATCACAGGACATTAGGGATTGGAAGGGACCTCGAAAGATCATCTAGTCCAATCCCACTGCCAGAGCAGGATCACCTAGACCAAGTAACACAGGAACACATCCAGGCAGGTCTTAAACATCTTCAGAGGAGACTCCACAACCCCCATGGGCAGCCCCTTCCAGTGCTCTGTCACCCTCACTGGGAAGAAGGTCCTTCTCATACTGATGTGGAACCTCCTCTGTTCCAGCTCACACCCACTGCCCCTCGTCCTGTCATTAGATGCCACAGAGCAGAGCCTGGCTCCATCCTCCTGACACCCACCCCTCACATATTTATAGTCATTAATGGGGTCACCCCTCAGTCTCCTCTTCTCCAAGCTCAAGAGACCCAGCTCCTTCAGCCTATGAAGAAAATAAATTCCAGAGTGAAGAAATGTGTAAGGCAGCAGAGTCTTTGATACTGGAGAATATTAAGGAGCAACTAGAAAATATGTCCAAGGATAACTTACAGACAGCAGATGCTATTGAGCATCTCTTACAGCAAGACTTGGATGGACTAGTTTAGCTGATCTTTAAGGTCTTTTCTTATCTAGTCCAATGTTCACTGGGCTTTTTGATACTTGGAATTTGATTCAAAAATGGACCTTATTAAAGTTCAGCTTTCTGAGATGGGTTGTGGAGGAAGAGATTCAAACAGGAACTATGAAATGCAAATTTTATATGAGTTCCTCGAGTTGACATGTGCTTGTAAATATGTATGTGTGTGTGTGAATGTCTGTCTGTATTTACTTATGAAAGCCTTTAGAATTTGCATAGCTAAGAAATCAATGAACAGGAAATTCCTGCTCTGAAGCTTGGTGTCCAAAGATAAGGCTGCTGCTGAATAAGCCTCTACCCAGTGCATATACATCCACCTGGATGCGTCCCTCTTGGTCTAGGTGATCCTGCTGTGGCAGGAGGATTGGACTGGATGGTCTTTTGAGGTCCCTTCCAATCCCTAATGTCCTGTGACTCTGTGCTTCACACTTCACAGGGGTGCCTGACAGATGCATCGAAACAGACCCCAAACTCACAGCAGCGATGGAATCTTACGTCTTGTTTTGTTTTGTTTAAGTAAACCTTAAAAACTGCTGCAAGCCAGCATTTGATGTGGAGTTAAGACCTGTGTGTTATTGTATTACACGTACTATTACAGGTTGCCTGTGTCTGTGTCACACATTTCAAATGTGAAAAGGAAGGAAAACATGAAGAATAAGTATTTTACACTCTCTGTTCCTTTTATCATGCGAAGCAGCCTGTAGGTCTAACTCGGTCTGAAATGAAAGGATTTTTTTCTTGCACTTCCAATTACTTCCATAAGCCAAGGAGCATTGTTGAATGAACTTAGAGCTGTAAAAAGAACTTGCTTTTCTTGTTTCTTTTTGTTTTGGTGGTGAAAACACGACCTTCTTACCTAATAAAAGTCAGAATAGCGAAGGGACAGGAACAATGTGCAAAGTGGGTGTCTGCTGTCGTTCTGTGTCTCTGCTTTGTCCGTGGTGGATTAGATTTACCTTTAAAAAAATTAATAGTGTTGTTTCTGCAGGCAGTGTAGTTTGTGCAGGGGAAAGAAGGCAACTTCTTCTCCCTGGGTTTTTCCATTGTTAATGATGCATTGTCCTCCTTCCCATGGAACATTCACATTGGCATCGGTGGTGCAGGACAAAGGCTCGTTGGCTGTTCTGCAGAAAAGATATGACTGAACATTGTGTAATCCCTTTTGAATTGATTTTGCTTTTATGGACTCGCCTCTCTAATCTAGAAAGGGAAAAAAATCACCCTGACACAGAGGATAAGCTGACGTTTCTATTACTGAGGATTTAATCCCATAAACTTTGTGGAGCTCCTGAAGCTCCAGGTGGGATAAAACACTTAAACCTGAGCAACACAGTGAAGAAAACCTTTTGTTAGCAAATGAGATGATTGCAAAGTCCTTTCCATGACTTAATTTTGATGTTTTAGTATTTATTCCTTAACCTGCTGTACCTATTGTGCCAAGAACCACCAGGGGAAAGAAGATGAGACTGACGTGTCCTGTAGGAAACGGAAAGTCTTGCATTTGGTGTCTCAGTGGACGTCCCTCTATAAAGACTGGTTACATGAGGATGAGCATTTAAAACAGTTTTTAAAGGTATTAAAGCACTTTCTGATGCAGTTCAGCACTGTTTCATTAACATACTGTGTCCAAAAAGCCCCAGCAGTAAAGTCTATGAAGCTGAGTTTTTCCTACTCGAATTTTCTCGATGACATCTACAATACCAAAGTGTGTCTTCCTTGAAGGCCTTTTGAGCCAGAGCCTGTAGGGTCAACACGTTCAGAGTCAAAAATGTTATTTCCAGATACAAAACTTGCAGAACTCTAGAAAATGTTAAGAAGAAATAAAATCATGAAGATGTGGAGGTTCCTTGGACAAGTGGAGCTCCTCCCTTATAAGGAGAGGCTGAGGGAGCTGGGTCTTTAAGCTTGGAGAAGAGGAGACTGAGGGATGACTTCATTAATGTCTATAAATATGTGAAGGGTGGGTGTCAAGAGGATGGAGCCAGGCTCTGCTCAGTGTCATCTAGTGACAGGACAAGGGGCAATGTTAATTGGTTTACATATAGGAGTATGTTGCTTACGAGAGACACCAACTCAAAGTGCAAGCAGACATGAGGAGAAAGTGAAGGCAAACATTCTCCACTTTAAAAGTCTTGATAACAAATAGGTTCATTTGGTGGTTGTTTGGCTGGGTTTGTTCTCGTGCTCTGACGTAACCCACGTTTCACGTGTCAGCCACAGCCTGACACCTTGTTTTAAATCTTCCCATTGGTAGACAAAAGTGTCAACGTTCTGCCCTCTTGCTTGGTGATGCCCCAGGGAATGTTCCTCCAAAGCTAAATATTGAGCAGCCTGGAAATCTAAGCAGAAACATTTCCTTCATATAGGTTTTGCATAAATAGAATGAGGACATTTGTCTGAGTAGACTAGTGCCTGAACTGGTCTGGACTGTTGCTGTGATGCCTTAGATTGATGTTTGAGTTACCAGATGTTTGCAGACACTGTTTTGTTTTGTAGACTATATACAGGAACGTGTTAGATGACGTGTATGAGTATCCCATTCTGGAGAAGGACCTGAAAGAATTTCAGAAGATACTTGGGATGCATCGTCGCCAGTAAGTGCTGATTGTATTTGGGATCGAGACTCCTTTTATTTAGAGTTTAACTTCTTGTTACCTTACTCCAATTCAGCAAAGTAGTGGGTAATATCAGCACTACATACATTTCCACAAATCAGCTCTTCCTTGACCTGGAGCTAGATTATTCAGTCTTCTGTGCTGTTGGGTGACCTGTGTGGTTCAAAAGCCATTCGTGTCAGTTTTGGTTGAGGTGACATGTAAGCAGAGTTAAAGTTCCTTCAGAAGGAAGTGCAGTGTGGCTTCAGATAGTACCTTCTTTTTCACTCTGTCCCTGTCTGCAGTATCAAGAAGCAAATCACTTTTGCATTAGTCATCTCTGAGTTACTATTTAACTAATTAATATCGTGTGCTCTTGTGGCCAAGAGGGCCACCAGCATCCTGGGGTGGATCAGAAGGGGAGTGGTTAGCAGATGGAGAGTGGTTCTTCTCCCCCTCTACTCTGCACTGCTAATGCCACATCTGGAGTGTTGTGTCCAGTTCTGGGCTTCTCAGTTCAAGAGGGATGTGGAGCTGCTGGAGGGAGTCCAATGTAGGGCAATGAGGATGATGGAGGAGGTGGAGCACCTCCCTTATGAGGAGAGGCTGAGGGAGCTGGGTCTCTTGAGCTTGGAGGAGACTGAGGGGTGACCTCATTACTGTCTATAAATAATTGAGGGGTGGGTGTCAGGAGGATGGAGCCAGGCTCTGCTCTGTGGCATCTAGTGATAGGACGAGGGGCGATGTCCAGGGTGTCAGCTGGAACAGAGGAGGTTCCACATCAATATGAGAAGGAACTTCTTCACAGTGAGGACGACAGAGCAATGGAAGGGGCTGCCCAGAGGGGTTGTGGAGTCTCCTTCTCTGGAGACGTTTAAAACCCACCTGGATGTGTTCCTGTGTGACTTGGTCTGGGTGATCCTGCTCTGGCAGTGGGATTGGACTGGATGATCTTTCGAGGTCCCTTCCAATCCCTAATGTTCTGTGATTCATAAAATTAAGTTTCCTTGGAACATTTGTAATGAAGGTATTTGTAAAAATGCTGCCTTGGTGTGTCTTCCCAGGAAATGGGAGTTTGTTTCTGGGCTTTGCCTGTTGGGGAGGTGGAAAGAGCTTGTGGGTGACCCCAGGGTCCGGACCGTGTCCCTGTTCTCTGACACCCTTGCTTTCCACTGTTTTGGTTGTGTGAGTCACACAAAAGCCTTCTGGCTGGGCCAGGAGCCCCTATCTTTCCATGAGGAAGCCCTGTGGTCTTTCCACAGTTAAAAACTTGTTGATGTAAACTTTTGCAATAGCTAAAGCTTCCTTTTCCCAGGCATTAGCTGGAGAGAATAACTGGTGTTTTGCTTCTCGTTTCAGCACCGTGGATGAGTATTCGCCTCACCGAAAGGTAACATGAACCACATGAGTGTTGCTGGCTGCTAGATGACTCCTCATCTCACTCTCTTCCCCTCTCCCCACTTACCTTTTCTTGACTTCTCAACTGAAAGTGACAGGTGGTCAAAAGCATCCCAGGATGCAGCAGTGAGGTTAGACCTGCAATGCTGCTTAAGGCCCTTGTTTTCCTGCCACTGCAGCCTGGATGTCAGCTCTGTGAGTGAACCTGCAGTGCCCATGACACTTATTAACATCTCAACCAGGTGCTTTGAGATGTTATCCCCACCAACCTGAAGAGCTGCAGTGACCTGGGCAAACCAGGCAGAGCACAGGCATTGACATGGGTGTCAAGTAGACGGAGTGAAACAAGGACAGAGACAGAAAGAGAAAAACATGAATCTGTTCATTTAACCAGAGGGAGAAGGTTTAGCCTGAGACAGTTGGTGTGTAAACTGCACAGAGGTGAACTGCTCTGCTCACCAAATTTGCTGGGCTGAAGCTGAAGGGTGTAATGAGCTTAAAATTTGACTGTGGCAATGCTGAAGGCAGAGGATGAGGTTGTAGTAAGTTGCTCCATGGGCTGATTGGTACGTAGGAGACACGTGTAAGGATGAGTGTATGAGAAACAGCCTCTGAACCTGACTACAGAGAACCTTGAGCAGTGCAGGCTGCCTAGTCTGGGCACGTCCTGCTTCCTCCAAGTCCCTGCTTTGGCCATTACTTAGTAAGGAAGCTCCCAAGATCCAAGAAAGGGTGGGAGGATCTCCTGTACAGGAACCCTTTCTGGCCAGGCGTACGTGCTGAGCGTTGTGTTCTGTGAATTCCTGCTTTGCAGGAGGCAGAGAAGCAGAGAGTTACTGTTCTCTTCTTTAATCAGTGGTCTTTTTTTTCTCCCTCCCTCCCTCTCACAGAATAAAACCTTTTTCCACCAGTTCAGCGTAAAGGAGAGCTGGCTGCAGCACAGAGGAACCATGAACGAGACAGAAGACAGTAAGTACATTTGAAAGAATGGAGGGAACCCTGCAAAACTGTTTCCCAGGGTTGCCCATGCAGTAAATGTTTTAGACTGACACACAGCTTCTGAACTGGACCATGGGGTCATAAAAGAGAGGTCTGATTGTGTAAGGTTACCTTTCTGCCTCCTACTTTGCAGGAGGGGTTCAACATGGTGCCTCGAGGGGTTTTTGCCCCGTGTGCTTTCTCCAGCAGCCCCACAGCAGAGCTCTGTGCCTCCCAGGAGCACGGGCAGCCTAGTCACCAAATCTTATTCCTGCTCCTCTTCATGCTTTCAGTCTCTTGACCTAGACCTCAGTTGCAAAAGGTGAATGAGCAAACCTGTCCCGTTAACAGGGCTGGGTTCTGCTGGTTCTGGGAGCCTCCCCTTAACTCTTATTCTCCTCAAAAACGTCTCTGTGAGGAGTGTGAGGTGCCACTTCACTCTACATCCACCCTTTCAAAATGCAGTTTCCCTTCATCACGACTCGTGCAATGACACGGGGAGGCTGTCACCCTCCTGCAATGGCTGTGTGAGGAGAGAAGCAGAGCAGGGAACACGGTGCACGCGAGCAGAGAACAGGCAGAAGGACCTCCTACCTGGCAGTCTTACCCTTTGACAAGCTCTCTTTCTTCCCTGCTGGGAGCGAGGCTTCTGAAGTTCACTCAGAGTCAGTAGTCTCATGAGCTCCTTTGTGACCACATGAAAACAGAGCTCTTTCAGGGCCACGTCTGTCTGCACAAGACACCCTGCTGATGCCTCCTTTCCACGCTTAAAATGCGGCTGTGTTTGAGGCTTGTCTTGTCGAGGCGCTTCTGAAAGATGAGAACCCCACACTCTTCGTCTTAAAGAGTCAGGCACAGCTTATGGCTGCTAGAGAGGGGACAGACCGCGTGGCTGTGGGGACAGGAAGCACAGGACCCAGCAAGGCCATTCCACTGGGTTCGACTGGTTGTGTCTCACTCCTTGAGACCACGAGCTGCAGAAGACTGCGTTAGAGAACGAAAGCTAAAGCGCAGTTGGGGATGGCAGAAACAGATGCTGAGAGTGGACATCCAAGTTGGTGAAGATGAAATGCTGCCGACCAACAGCAGCATTTGGCCCAGAGGATGTGTCTGTCTGAGCCACACCGTGCCACTTGACCTGAGGCATTTTATTCCCTAATAAAAGCTTGCAGCCCATAGCCATTTCCTCCCATTGCCAGTCCGTCGGGCATCTCACAGAGAAGCAGCCTGGGCTCCTGGAAGAAAAGGCACGGTCTGTACGTGTTGGAAAGGTCTTGGGGGAGACAGGCTTTGGCAGGATCAGATGGACATCCTTCAGGATCTGTCCTGTGGGTTGGTTTAGTTCAGCCTTAAAGGATATGGCAGTAGCCCAGTTATGAATTGACATCGCCGTCATTATCCTCTCCTAAATGTGAGAGAGGAGATTTCAAACAAGTTCACTCTAAGCAAGTTGTGTTTTGCTCTTCCTGTGGAGACCAGATATTCCTGTAAGATTCTTTAAAATTTACTGTTCCACCTAGTAATTTCAATTGCAGTTTGATGTCTCTATCTCTCATGAATTATATCCCTTCTGAAGAGAGATTCTGCCACAGGTTGAGGATTTACTGTCTGTCAGCAGAGACACGTTCAGACAAATGTATAAAATCCAATTACTTCTCTTCCCAAAGGGTAAAAGTTTCTCCTTCCTTCTCATCTTCATTTTTCCCTTTGCTGCCACACCAAAGAAGAGATAGTCTTGAAGACAGAGTTCTTGACTGCTTCTGGCATGGTCTCAGTTAATAGAAGTGCCCCAAAGCCACGGAAGCCTGTAGGACAAGCAAAGAGCTGTTGCTGCATACAGTTGTCAGTAACAACTACAGTTAAAATACAGCATTTCTGGAGAGGTGTTGTCCTCTTCAGCCCTACTGGTTGACTGGTGGACTTGAGGGAATTTCTCCAAACCACTCCCTTGTACATGTGCTGGGAAAGAGGTGTCAGAATGAACTGTGCATCGCTCTTTGGGCAGTCTCGAAGGTGCTGAAGTGTTTTGGCAGTGGGACTAGTTCAGGTGTCTAGACAGGTGGGCTAATGGGAGTGGTTGGAGACTGGGGAGCCCTCTTTGGAGGAAAATTCTTCCAGGCAGAACTGAAGGATGTCTCCAGAGAATACGAAATGTACTGAAGGGACAGTGATTTATCAGTGTATAAAAGGAAGGGAGGAAAGACAGCAACAGCTGAGTTTGCAAAGCTCTGCAGTAGAAGAGGTTGTCTCTGATAAATCCCCTCAGCAGAGGGTCACAAACGGGTGTTGCCTGGGGGGGCAGGTCTCTTTCCATTTGCTGGCTCCTCTCATCTCCCAGGGGGAAGAGGTGAAAAAGAGGGAGATGGTGATGTTTATACTCAGTTTCACGTCCCTTTGGGTCAGGGTGCAGCAGCCATCCTTCCCATGGGCAGCACCGTGGATGTGTTCCTGTGTGACTTGCTCTAGGTGATCCTGCTGTGGCAGGGGGATTGGACTGGCTGATCTTTCCAGCTCCCTTCCAATCCGCAGTGTTCTGCGAGGTCTGTGAGAGTGTCCCTTGCTGTGTCCAGTTGTCCCTGCCCGCCGCTGAGCGTGTCCCTCTTCCTTTGTGCAGTTTTCTGCCGTGTGCACATCACCGAGCACTCCTACGTCAGCGTGAAAGCTCAGGTGTCCACCTCAGCGCAGGAGATACTGAAGATTGTAGCGGAAAAGATCCAGTACCCGGAGGAGGAGTTGGCGCTGGTGACAGTCACCTTCTCTGGCGGTAAATAACTTCCCTTCACCTGATTCCTCACCTTCCAGTGCATCACGTAACGGGCAGGGCGGGGGCTGACATTCTGTGGTGCACAGATGCAGCTGTTCCTGTGTGGGCCCACAGCTGGATGACCACGGGGACAATGAGGAGCTGCTTCCCAGAGAGTCGTTTCCATGGCAACGGCTCATTCCCGGGTACAGCTGGATCCTGCATCTCCTCGCTGGAAAAGGGAGTGCAAAGGACTTTTGGTCTCCAGCAGCATTGCAACGCTTCATTTTCCCCCCACAGATAAATCCACTTTCACATTTAAATTCATTTGGAAGGCAACGAGGCATGGGCTGCTTTGAAAATATAAAAGGGAATAACAAATCCTATATGCACGGCCGTTTCCAGCTCGGGTAATGAATATTCCTTGGCAGAAAGGAAGGAGACATATATTTGCACAGCTGAGATGCTGAGAGCATCTAAGCATCATTTTGCTAAGCACTCCTGCTTACAATTAACATCCTTTGCCTGTTGTAGCATTTCTCACTGAGCTAAAGGCTTCTTGTCTGTTTTAAGGAAGACCAGACTGCTCATGACCCGATACTAAGGACCAGCCAAACCCCTAAGATTATTTTTGGTGGCTGGCAAGATCTCAAGCTCTTTGGTCAGATTGCTTTCCTCATTGTGGTGTCTTTTGGCTCTTAGAGAATTTAAAGGAAGCAATTTAACTAAGTGCATAGAGCTGCAAAGCTGGATCCACGAAGAGGGGCTAGAAGTGCCTGGTAGTTTGGCTGTGTTCTCAGATAATGTTAGTTGTTGTAGATCTCCTGGGACAAAGGAAGCACCTTTAGAACAACAATGCTCACTGCTACTGCTTTGTCAGCGTGGTCAAACATACACAAATATTGGGTTGTTGTGTTTCCTTCTTTGATTTGGAAATGGAAAGTCACATTTCCCCTCCCCATGCTGAGCACAGTTAAATAACCCAGTTATTTGCAGGGCACCAGTGTGGGTGGCAGGGAGATGCTGCCCTGCTCTGGCTGTTGAGGGCCTGGGCACAGAGCAGAGATACCATTGGCAGACATACTCTTTTTACCCTTCTGTATGCACAAAACTTCTGTCCCATGCATTTTACAGCACTGCAGAATCACTGTGTTTTCTTGTGCCAGGTCTCCAGAAGATTAGTTGGAGCCTGAAGTAAGAAAAACTTTTCCCAGGGCAGCTTTCCACCTGTGTTCTGGGCTTGGCTTTATTTTTCCCAACTTGTTTCTCTGGTGCATCCAGGATTGCCCAGTGCTGAACCAGGAGTCTCCTCCTCTGGAGATGTTTAAAACCCACCTGGATATGTTCCTTGTGCGACTTGGTCTAGGTGATCCTGCTGTGGCAGGGGGATTGGACTGGATGATCTTTCGAGGTCCCTTCCAATCCCTAATGATTCTATGATTCTATAATATGGCTTTACCAATGCATTTGTAATTTTCTCATATGCAGCTTTTACTCCTTCTCTGACAGTCTTGTGTTTTGTTTTCTGTTTCTACAGAGAAACATGAACTACAGCCAAATGACTTGGCTATCTCAAAATCTTTTGAGTCATCCAGTCGTATGTTCGTCTACCGAAAAGACCTGACTGATTCTTTGGTAAGGATTTGTGGGTTTTATTGGTCTGACTCCAGATCACGAGCGTCATATTCCTCTCAAAGGACATTTTCAATACAGTGCTTTTTGTTTGCTGAGCTGCTCTATACCTAGAAAACCCCCCTGTCATTACCAGTAGTTATTTGACTGATGGAGTTTGTCTCTACAGCTTAAATCTTTCAGTCTACATCAGCTTGGAAAAGTTGACTTCAGTTGTACAGGACTGGATGGGATGAGGATTATTCAGGGTTCATGTGACTTTCCCCCCTGCTCCATGTCTCTGTAACATTTAAAGTCACTGGTACATAGTCATACAAGGTGATGGGGTGACTCCTTGGAATTGTTCTGTCTAGAAATAAATGTTGTTTGAGTTCTGCCCAAATTACTGGACATGAGTGTGACCCCAGGTTTGTGGCAGTCAGTCTGTGGCTGGCATTTGTCATAGAATCATTAGGGATTGGAAGGGACCTCAAAAGATCATCTAATCCAATCCCCACTGCTGGAGCAGGGTCAGCCTACAGTACTGTCTCAAGATGTCCTACATGAGGCTCATCCCCATGACCCCAGGAATTCAGAGTCCCGTGCTCTACCAACTGAGCCATCGCTGGTGGTACGTCACAGAACCACAGAATGTCTCTGGTTGGAAGAGACCTTTAAGATGATCAAGTCCAACCTTTGACAGAGCACTGCCAGTCACCCCTAAATCATGTCCACTACATCCTCTCTTTGCACCCTCTTGCTGATACTGGGGAAGGGCAACAAGTCTACCTCATTCCTGAACACACATTATCTAAGACCTAAGTGAGGCAGGAACAGTCAGGATTATCAGAGGTCTATTCTTTCAGTAGTTGTCTCCTGATTGTGCGGGTGTTCCAAGGAAAGTGCAGGGACAGTCCTGCCACTGACTTTTGTGTGTTGTCAGTGCCACTGGGATCTGCACATTTATCCCAGCGATGAGAAATGTCTATTTACATGTTGTTGGATCAATGTGCCCCGAAGAGCTGACACACCACCGCCACTGCAATCTGTCATCCCCATTATCTCCAGCGTTCCAGTCACCTCTAAAGATGCAAATACTGAGGGAAGGTTTCCCGTGCAGACAGGTGACAGCCAATCTACTTTCATTAGTTATGTAATAAAAATTGCAAAACTTGCTGTAACTGTCACGATTATAGCAGCAAAGTAATGGCCTCGCTGATAAGAATAATCTTTCATCAGGGCAGCTGGCTCGTGTGCCAAGTGTCAGCCTGATGAAGTAAAGAAAAGAAATGAGAATTAAAACCTCTGAAAAGCCCAGCTAGTCATGGAAATGTCAAGTGACCCCTAGCACCAGCAGTGCCAGCACACTCCACAGCAATACGCCGAGTGCCTCCTGTGAACCAGGACCCGCAGTTCTTTACCGTGCGCTGATTACATTTGGAGTAGATTCATCACAAAATGTGTGGACTTGGGGTATTTGTGAAGGTGGATTGGTGGGCAAGTTGTGGGTATTTATTCTAAATCCAGTCTCTTTGCAGAATTATTCATTCCCTTTATCACACAAAACTTTCCTGGTGTTTTACTTCAGATTTTGTTTTCTGATGGTTCCAGGGATTTTGTTTTCATGATGCTGTTGGTGTTTTATATTCAAGGTTTAGAGAAAGAGAGAGAGAAAAGGCCGAACCCAACGGCAAATGATTGATCCTATTGACCCACTTCCTGTTTCAGACTATTCAGTAAAAAGCTGTAGCTCCTTGATTTTGATTAGTGCTGGGGGAAAACCCCCTCAGAGTGCACTTAGAGAAGATTACTTGCTCAGCTCTGCTTAGTACCTTGGACCAGCAGCTGTTTCATTGCAGAGCTCTTGGCGTTTGCTGAGGATTTCTTTTTGCCTCTTGGCCATTCATCTAGATCCCATTTGCTGAAAATGAGGAACTGCAGCAAAGGTCTGTGAGAATTCTAGGGATCAACACCTGGGATCTTGCCTTAGAGCTGACGAACTTCGACTGGAGCCTCTTCAATGCCATCCATGAGGTAAGGAGCGCTGACCATTTCTGCACTCACGCAGCACTGTGTCGTTGCGACGCGTCTGGGAGCAGCAGGACTCCTTGACGATGTGGTCATCATCGTGACCGCATGATTTGGAAGGTCTCAGTAGTGGGGGCACCAGAATCAGGTCCAAGAGATGTGTTGCAGTCCTTGCTACTGAAAAAAATTTGTCAAATATTTGTAACTTGGGGTTTCTCATCTGTTCCCTGTGGGTGACTTTTATGTACATTTGCCTCGAGAGAGTAGATGACCGTGATGATTCTCTGAGTGTGGTGCCTGTGCACATTATTGTTCCAGTAAATACAGGATTCCACAAATAGGTGTCCTTGATATCACTCGAACCACAAGAGAAATCATGGTTTACATGGTCACACTCTTGTTGTTGTTGTTGGGCTTCACTTAGATAAAAAGTACTGGGCAGGCTTTATGAGATTTGATAAGGAGCCACTTCAGCTCCCTGGGTTTTTTGGATGGGCTCTGCTGTGAGCTGCTGAGTAAAATACACAAGTACCAGTACAAAATGTCACGTGAAAGTATCAGTCACTGGAAAGCACGTTGACTTTCTGAGAAAGTGAGTGGGAAACACCCTTGCTCTCGTCAGGTGCTTTCCATGATCTTTTATTTCAGGTTCTTTCTTTTGAGTTAAACACTTGAAATCTAGATCTGGCTGTTTGGTGGGTTTTTTTGCACAGAAATCTCAAGACACCCCTCTGTTCATGCAAACATGGATCACAGAACATTAGGGATTGGAAGGGACCTTGAAAGATCATCCAGTCCAATCCCCCTGCCACAGCAGGATCACCTAGACCAAGTCACACAGGAACACATCCAGTTGGGTCTAACATGTCTCCAGAGAAGGAGACTCCACAACCCCTTTAGGCAGCCCATTCCAGTGCTCTGTCACCCTCACCAGGAAGAAGTTCCTACTCATATTGATGTGGAACCTCCTATGTTCCAGCTCATGCCCATTGCCCCTTGTGCTATCCCTAGATGACATTGAGAAGAGCCTGGCTCCATCCTCTTGACACCTACCCACCCTTCACTGTTCTATAATTCATCCTTAATAATGTTTATAAACATTAAAGAGGTCAATATGAACTTCATATTTTTAGTTCATAGTTTTAGAAAGAAGTTTATGTGGAAGTTTTTGAGATTCTATAATCATCTGTTATGGGTGCAAGCTGGAACATAGGAGGTTCCATATAAATATCAGAAGGAACTGCTTCACAGTGAGGGTGATGGAGCGCTGGAATGGGCTGCCCAGGGGAGTTGTGGAGTCTCCTTCTCTAGAGACATTTAAAACCCACCTGGATGTGTTCCTGTGTGACTTGGTCTAGGTGATCCTGCTGTGTCAGGGGGATTGGGCTGGATGATCTTTCGAGGTCCCTTCCAATCCCTAATGAGTCTATGTTACTGTTGCCTTTTCGTGTTGGAACAGAAGTGACACAACACAGAGACAGATCAGTTGTGTCTATACCTGGCTGTAGCCAGAAGTGAAGCTGCAGGAAACCTCACAAGAAAAGCTTGGCTAGCAGGACTTCCCATTTGCCTGTCTACTCTAATAAGTCAATCTAATAAGCTACTGAATCACTTGTGATTGGTTCATAGATAATGAAAACATAACCATTTGTAACCGCGTCTCGTTTCGGAAACGTTCTTAATAATTTATAATTCATTTACATGCAAATAGTTTTTATATCCCTAATGATAATGATGTCAATGTCTTCCAGCAAGAGCTGATATACTTCACGTTCAGCAGACAGGGCAACGCGGAAAACACCGAGAACCTCAGCCTGCTGCTTCAAAGATGCAATGAGGTCCAGCTTTGGGTTGCCACTGAGATACTCCTCTGCAGCCAGCTCTGCAAACGGGTCCAGCTAGTCAAAAAGTTCATCAAGATTGCTGCCCAGTAAGTCACTGAAGTTGCAATAAAAATCCTTGCATTCACAATGTTTGTTTCTTGAGCTAAGGAAGAAGAATTTGTCACCTTGTGTTCTAATAGTGTAGTGATCGCACCCAGATGGAACAGTCCATAGACAGGAGCAGCAAACACTGGCCAAAACTCACTGTGGTAGAGCAGAGGGCTGGGGCACCTCTCCTATGAGGCCAGACTGACAGAGTTGGGGCTGTTCAGTCTGGAGAAGAGGAGGCTCCCAGGTGACCTTATTGTGGCCTTCCAGTATCTGCAGGGGGCTACAAAAAGTCTGGGGAGGGGCTTTTTAGGATGTCAGGTAGCAACAGGACTGGGGGGATGGAGCAAAGCTGGAGATGGTTAGGTTTAGAGTGGGTGTGAGGAGGAAGTTCTTCACCATGAGAGTGGTGAGAGCCTGGAAGGGGTTGCCCAGGGAGGTGGTGGAGGCCCCATCCTTGGAAATGTTTAAGGCCAGGCTGGGTGAGGCTCTGGCCAACCTGATCTAGGGTGGGGTGTCCGTGCCCATGGAAGGGGAGTTGGAACTGGATGATCCTGTGGTCCCTTCTAACCCTGACTGACTCTATGACTTGGTCTGGGTGACCCTGCTGTGGCAGGGGGATTGGACTGGATGATCTTTTGAGGTCCCTTCCAGTCCCTAATGATTCTATGATTCTAAATGCTGCTCAAATCTTCCCCAGCAGTTTAGCCGCTATGTCTGCAGCTCCAGTTGATGGTGCAGAGCTGTGTCCTTCTTAGCAGAGGTGACCCAAGTTACAAAACTATCTGAGCAGGAGCAGTTTTTTACCAGAGAACATGGAAACAAACAAACTCATAGAACCTTGAAAGTCCTACCTCTAGCGAGGAAACTTGCTGCAGTAAGCTGTTGTCTCATGAAATCCATCCTCCCTGGAATACTCCTTGTTGGAGGAGAGCTTCTTCATTAATTAGATTTCATGGTCTATTACTATTGCTAAGTGCCCTGGCACTTGTTCTGTGCCTTGGAACAGAACACCATTGCGTGCTCTGCGGAGACAGTCATTTTCTCTGGTATCACTCCTATTTCAGTAACCGAGCAAATGGAGCCATTTCAATATGTGCTCTTTGCCTCTCTCTGCACTTGTTGGTCTTCTGCAGTATTTGAATTTGCATGTTCATGGGAAACGTGTAATTTGTTCCCTTCATTGACTGGGTTGATTTAATTCTCAAGGCACTTGCATAGAAGGGACTGTTCTCTGCCGAAGCAACGCCTGCGACGGAGTGAATTCTTCTAATCTCATCTAGTGTTACTCAAAAATGTGGCTTGGTTTGGTTTATAAGTTGTGTGGTGTTCAGCCTCACGTGTATCGTATCAGTGCCCCAGTTTGGTCCAGTTACATCAAAACTGATTGATCTCTGTGCCTTGCTTGCACCACAGTAGCACTCCTGTGTCCCAGGACAAGTTTAGCCCTGTCCCGTGTGAATAGGGATGTATTTGTCAGGAGACTAAAACGTTGCTCTGTTTGTCAGCTCTGAAAGGCTGATGTTGTAGAGACTAAATACCATCATCAGTAGAAGGTAGGCAGGATCTGCCAGGGTACTGCAGAAGCACCCATCTTCACAGCATTGGAACGTCTTCGTAGGTACCAGAACTGGCTGCCCAGGGAAGTGGTGGAATTGTTATCCCTGGAAGTGTTTAGAAGCTGAGTAGGTAGAGAGCACTTGAGGCCATGGCCAGGTGGTTAGGGGGATGCCAGGATGAAGGCTGGGCTTGATCCTGGATGTCCTTTCCAGCCCTAATGATTCTCTGATTCTGTATGTGATGGTGAGGTCATGGATACACACACCACTGGGTGTGCAGATTTCTTGGAGGGGTGTGTGTGTGTTTTATTCAGAAAAGCAGGTTTTTGAAAGAAGACACTGTTGTGTCTTAGCAGCTTTGGAAGAGCTGATGAAAGAGGGTGAAGAACAGAGTGCTAAGCACAGGACTCTCATCCTGAGGCGTGAGCCATGCAGTCCTGGTTATATTGTTTATGACTAAAGCTGAGACCTGTGGAGCTGCTCCCTGTTCTCTGCTCTTAGATTTGGCCTGGAGTCTGCATTTCTTAGCTTTTAGCTTGTTGACCAAGTACTGGGACTGAGTTCTTGTGTTGAATGTTGGTGTGCTTCACTGTTGAGGACCAAACCCCTGGGCAGTCCCTTCCAGGGCTCTGTCACCCTCACTGTGAAGATGTTCCCTCTCATATTGATGTGGAACCTCCTGTCTTCCAGCTCACACCCACTGCCCCTTGTCCTGTCACTAGATGACACTGCGAAGAGCCTGGCTCCATCCTCCTGACACCCATCTTTCACATATTTATAATTCTAAGTGAACTCAAGTGGTTTCATTTGTACTTTATATCAAAAGAGGATTCTCACTCTCACACACGTGCACACACATGTTATAGTGGTCTTCAGAAATCTACGAGAGAAAGAAGAGTCTTCTTCTTTGGAAAGGGCTTCATACTTCAGGATTTCAAACTTCCTAGAAACAAGAAGTTTGGAAAGGACTTGATACTTCAGGATTTCAAACTTCCTAGAAATAAGAAGTTTGGAGTAGAAATAAGCAGGGTCTGACCATGGAGTGGGCTGCCCAGGGGGGTTGTGGAGTCTCCTTCTCTGGAGACGTTTAAAACCCACCTGGATGTGTTCCTGTGTGACTTGGTCTAGGTGATCCTGCTGTGGCAGGGGGATTGGACTGGATGATCTTGCGAGGTCCCTTCCAATCCCGAATGTTCTGTAATGTTCTGTGTACAGCAAAATGTCAAAGAACAGAGGTATCGCACGAATTCCCTGGGGGGCTGTTTTGGAACTAGTGCTAACCGCAGCTAATTTACGGGGATGTGTAAATTGAACATTAAGCAGATTTCCAGACAATAAAAATGACGAGGAGTTGTAAATGCGTTGGAGGGTAGGAGGAAAGAATGATCTAAGCAGTCTAGCGGCGTGTGCAAACAACAGTAGGCTAAGATTTAATTTAGATAGATGCAGGGTGATTCAGCTAGGGAATGCTAATACTGAGCTGAAAAAATAAATGCCTGATTGTAAAGAACAGTCCCGTGACAGAGGTCCTTGGGTGATAATAGAAGACAAATTACAGGCAAGGACAAATGGTGATGCTGTTCCAAGTAAATGATTTGATATTTGTTTTATACTTGCGTAGGATAAAGGTGTAAGGACTTAGAGCCAAAGCAGTAATTATGCTTCTCCTCGCTGTCTCTCTACATCTCTTGGTAAGAAGGAAGCACACCAGAGAAAAGATAAAGTACACAGAATTCAATGAAAGGTAATAACAATATGGAAAAGTAGATTGCAGGCCGTGGCCACACGGAAAAATTGAAGGGACCGATGATGGACAATCTACAGAGAAGATGAAAAAGGGGATAACAATATTTACAATACAACAGAATAGAGTTCAAGGAATTATTCTGTATGGGAAATGACAGCTGAGAGTAACCTGACCATAGAAAAGGGAAAATTGCCTTTGACAGCAAAGGGGAAAAAAAGGAACCAACCTGCAGGCTGATGAAACAGAGTGTTTGCTAAAAGAATTCCTAGAGACCCCATCACCTAGACTGCGGGCGGTCACACGAGGACATTTAATGGGTTCATTATGTGGGAGATGATTGTATGCGAGTGTTGACGGTTGAGGTGGGACTCCATAACCTTGGATACCTGGGATTTCTCTCTGACTCTGAGGACAAAAGAGCAGAACACAACACTCCTACTTTTATTCCACAGCTGTAAAGCCCAAAGGAATCTGAATTCGTTCTTCGCCATTGTTATGGGTCTCAACACGGCATCTGTCAGCCGGCTGTCTCAGACCTGGGAGGTAAGACGGATCTTTTGTGTCTTGTAGATCCTACCAAAGCCACTTCTCACAAAGGTTGTATAGTGGTGAATTACCTTTTCCTTCTAATTACTGGGTTTTCATGCTGAACTCAAACATGGAGTGAGTGTCGGCGAAGAAACTTCTCTGTGACCCTTAGGTTCACAGATATTCAAAGAAAATGAAACGTTGCCTTCCAGCATCTTTAAATAAGAAGAAATCAAGAGACCTTACCCTCTTAAAAAAAATCAGGTAAATTGTGCTAGAATTTTAAATAGATCATAGAATCATTAGGGATTGGAAGGGACCTGGAAAGATCATCTAGTCCAGCCCCCCTGTCAGAGTCCCTAAAGGTGGCTCCAAACCAACGACACATTATGGAGTAGTCTAATTAAAAAAACAACTGTGCTCACACCCCACCTGATTAAAGTTCACCCTGCCACAACAACAAACCCCAAACTGTAGAAGCACACCCACTTTAATGCTGCTTCAGCAACTCTTTGGCAGCAGCTCGTCTGGAAGTGGGCCGTTAGTGGGGAGCGTCCTTGGGAACAGAGGTTAGCTGCTGAAGAACTGAACTGTTTGTGTTGTGGGGTTTTTTCCCCTTATCCAAGTGAATTCTTGAGTGGTGGGATCTCCAAGGTTACTGCATCTGCTGACGACAAAAGCTACATAAGGAGTAATTGAGTATGATGGGGTGAAGCCTTATTCATCCCACGTACCCCCAACACCTCAAGCAGGCAGTACTCAAACAAATGATCCCTTTCCTTGGAGATACTCTTGAGCACCAACAGGTGAAACCAAACAGCCATCAGAGACATCCAAACCTGTCTAACACCTTCCAGAGAGAAGTCTTCCCCCTTAGCTACAGTCTTGCCTGTGGGAACATCACAGAGAACGAGGGCAGCGACGGATTCTGTGGGGAGGAGTTTGCTGGGACTCTGATGGGCAAGGAGGAGCTAATAGTAAAGAACAGCTAGAGCTGACTTTTTAAAGCAGAATGCCTACCTGACCATGGTACAACCCCCCCACCCTTGCCTTTCTTATTTCTAAGGTGGTCCTCTAGGGAACACTTGCCCTTGCCTGCCCTCACAGGTTGCCTTCATCGTGTTTCTCTGGTCAGGGAGCACAAGGCACCGCTGTTGCGTCACAGGCACCTGGTGGCAATGGTGTAGGTCTCTCCCGTGCAGAAGACACAACTGCTGTGTGGTGAGACCTCTGCAGATAATGTGCTGCTGGTGAACTCTCACAGGAGGAGCAGGATACGCTGCTTGTCGCTAGAAGGAGGGTGTCTGCCTGTGACTATCTCCTGGTTCTGCGTGTGAAACATTTACGAAGCCATGTGCGTTCTTTTCATCTGTAAAACTTTACTCCCTGGAAATGTCAAAAGCAGAAGGTTATTTGCATCAGTGATCTGGCTTCTAGAAACTAGAGCAATGTTTATAAATTAATTACAATGACATCCACATGTAAATGAAACCACCTAAACTTGAGGAACCATTTAGACACTAAATGGTGGTGGCTTTGCACTTGAATTCTTAAACAAGTAGTTTGCTCCCAAGCATGTTCTCTTGCTTTTTCTTTTCTACAGTAGGCAGTGTTTTAATGAGCTGAACTTCCCCTGATTGAGGACATTGAAATGTGCAACTGCTGTTCCATGTTCAGTTCTTTCAGCACTTTAATCATACAGCACATCTACTTAATCTTAATTGTTCTGAGTCTCTTATCTCTTGGTAGCGTCACCGTGGCTGACAGGATCTAAGGACAAGACAGGATTGATACGGAGAGGGGAGGGATGTCTTTTTACTAGACTAAATGGTATGGGAGGAACAAATACACAGGATTCAAGGTCCACAGGTTGTTCTTAAAGTCTGAAATACCAGCAGCAAAGTTGAAATGGTAGAATGATTGTTTTAATGAGGTGCAGCCATTAAAGCATCTTGGAGATAAGGGAAGCAGATGCTTGTGAAGCCAAGTGTGTTGGGTAAGAATGTAGTTTGTGCTGTGGCAGCCTTGTCTACCTTCTGGTTTAATTAGGATGAGCTACCAGAGGTGGAGTAATCATTCTTTTTTAGGAAAGCTCTCTTTCTTTGGCACCAGTATGTGCTGGTGGTAACACTGGTCAGCACTGGAAGCAGCGTGTCAGACAGCCCTGCGTGTGCTGCCTGTCATTTTCTAGAACCCATGTTTTAAGGGAAGATTGAGTGGGGCTAATGGTTCAGCTTGGATGTGACCACAGTGTCTGAGTTCTGTGCTACTGCTTCTAGCTTGCTGTGGGTGTTACAGTGGGTGCAGTAGGTGTGGAAGCTGGGGAAGCAAACAGCTGCTAACGAGGGGTTTTCACAGGAGAGGGGTGCAGGTCTGCAAGGCAAGGCTGCAGGGTCTGGTGCCTCCCTGGCATCTCACTTGAACATCATCTCTAACTAGGGCTCTTGCTGTTGAACAGGGGAGGCTAAAAGCCTGTTGGTCCTTTGGGCAGGTGCTTCACCAGGGCAGTTTCACGATCAGAAACGCCTCAGCATCTCTCTGGCTAAATCAACTTTCCTGTTTTGTTCTCTGTTTTCCCCTCTTCAGAAAATTCCTGGGAAGTTCAAGAAACTTTTTACTGAACTTGAGAGTCTGACGGTAAGTTTGGTGTGGGCAGAAGAGTGCCCTCATTGCTTGTCTTTAGCTGCCTTCCCTCTTCCTAATTCACTTGGGGGCTACCTGTTACTGTCTGGAGCTGGAGCTTGGCATGTTGGATCCATTACTTGCAGACGGTCTCCAGTGCAGGTCTCCAAGCTCAGAGGGCTCTTCAGACATCAAAAGGAAGAAGGCCACATTCCTGGCAGGTGGAGGAAGGGCAGAGGGAGGAGGATGTAGTGCTGCTTCACCAGCATGAATTTGAATGCTCTCCTTTTGTTCTGGTGGTTAATCAGCCTTCATCCAACGCAGCGGGCTGTGGACCAGGGCAACGGGAGGCGAGCTGGAGCTTAAAAAACATCAAAAACCACAATCTGCAGCTCAGAGTCCGTGTCTCCATTATCAAAGCTGAACAAACAAGTGTTTCCTCCGGCTGTCATGGAAGTGGGTGCGTGATGAGATCCCTGCCTGGTGTGGGGAACACGATAGCCAGTCTTTAACAGCTGTCATGCTTCTGTGGGCTTAGTCCCTGCTAAATTCATGTGCTCTCAAGACTGTGTGTATGGAAGTGCTCATTTATATGGGCAATTGAGATGGCTGTTTGAATTACTGACACAGCACCACCCCAACTTCCTCTTATTTTCTTTGAAAATGGGCAGCGTGCTCCGGTGGTTGATCTGGGGGCAGTTTTTGTTGGGTTGTTCCTGTTGTTTTTGTTATTCAAGAAGTAAATCAGCAGCAGACTCTGAGCTACATTTTGTGCTAGGTAGTAAGTGGAAGAGGTTTTGCTGGTAGGAGTTTGTGTAGAAATTACAGAGCCCAAGTGAACCCATTGTGCAGCTGCTCTCATTTAGCACTGCTTCATCTAGCAGAGCATAATTGCTTTTGTTCTTTTAACTCTTTATGTTTCCTGTTCAGTTTAGTGAGGCACCTAGCTCAGAAAACCTTCATCTACCGCGTTTCCCAAAGAAGCCATTTGTGTCTAAATCCTGCTCAGATCATAAGCCTGTGATAGATTTGGAATTTCTTGTTTTATAGCCTATTGATTTTTCTCTCAATTACCCAAATGGTTTCGTAGGACCCTTCTCTGAACCACAAAGCTTACAGAGATGCCTTCAAGAAAATGAAATCTCCGAAAATCCCCTTCATGCCCTTGCTTCTGAAAGGTAACGTGAAGGCTTGGCTTCTCTTTTCCTTTTTTGCTGTGGGCAATTAAAATGACTGTAAGGTGATTTCTTTCCTTCAGGTGGCCTTATGGTAAGTGTGTGGTGGATCCAGTGGTAGGACTTGGTCTGCCTTTTAAGATCATAGAATCATTCAGGTTGGAAAAGATCCCTGGGATCATCGAATCCAACCACCAACCTGACTCCACAAGTTCACCCCTAAAACAGATCCCCCAACACCACATCTAAGCAGCTTTTGTACTCATCCAGGGATGGGGACTCAACCACCACCCTGGGCAGCCTGTCCCAGAGCCTGACCACTCTTTCCATGAAGAACCTCTTCCTGATGTCCAGTCCAACCCCACCCTGTTGAAGCCTGAAACTCTTCCCTCTTGTTCTGTCGCTAGTAACCTGTGAGAAGAGACCAGCACCAGCATCTCCACAGTGTCCTTTCAGGTAGTTGTAGATAGCGATGAGGTCTCCCCTCAGCCTCCTCTTCCTCAGACTCACCATCCCCAACTCTCAGTCTCTCCTCATCAGGTTGATTCTCCAGTCCTACTCATGGAGAGGGCGCCTTTCCCTGGGCAGTCTTTGTGCCTCAGATCTGTGGCACCAAGGTCATGTAACAGCCATGAAGGAAAGAACCCCGAGAGGCACACAAATTGTGACTGACTGTCTCCAAAAGCAGCAAGATGGGAGAAGATGGCAACTTCCACACAGGTTTTCAGGCTTCAGTACGTTGCTCTCAGTCAGGTGTGGCTCATCCGCGTGCTCGTCGGTGGAGAAACGAGACCTTGCAAGCCCTTGCAAGATGCTTGCTGGGGTGAACCACCCCAGTGTGACCCTGAGGGCAGAACCTGCCCTTTCTGTCCTGAGAAGAGGGGGTCTTCAAGTCTCTCCTAGGTCTGAAAGATATAAATAAAATCTTACTATTAAAACAGATTAAAAATGATGTTAAGACGCAACAATTTGCTTAACACAGTGAGCAGAGCAGCTAATTAACTGGCAGGTTTTAAATAGTCCGTTGTCTTGGAGTCCTTAATTATTAATTGCTTTGGTTTTGAACATGGCAAATCCAGCTGATTGCTCCTGTGTTCCAGAAGTGTTCTCTTTAGGCTGTTTATCCCAACCTGCTGCTGCGAGTTTAAAACGTTCGAAGACAGTCCTCCAGATCAGTCGGTGGCCATCAGAAGCCATCAGGCACTTGCCCTCGTTGCACTCATCAAAGGGGTTTGCATTAGTTCGGGTGGGCACAGTTATCAAGGCTTCCAAATCAGCAGTTTTAAGTGTTGTCAAGTCTGCCTTCCCTGCACACAAAGGCAGCAACTCGTAGCAGTGGTGTTCGCGCAGCGCTACGGCACGGTGGAACTTGCGTGCCAGCCGCACTCATGTCTCCAAGAGGTCTTGGAGAAGACTTTGCAGATTAATACAGTCATTTTCTTCAAGGGTAATTTTCTCTTCATCTGTAAGGAGATGTTGACAAGCTTGGTAATTTCCAGACTGTACAATCACAGAATCACAGACCGTTAGGGATTGGAAGGGACCTTGAAAGATCATCTACTCCAATCCCTCTGCCACAGCAGGATCACCAAGTCACACAGGAACATGTCCAGTCTCTCTAGAGAAGTAGACTCCACAATTCTCCTGGGCAGCCTGTTCCAGTGCTCTGTCACCCTCATTGGGAAGAAGTTCCTTCTCACATTGATGTGGAACTTCCTCTGTTCCTGCTCACACCCACTGCCCCTTGTCCTATCACTAGATGACATTGAGAAGAGCCTGGTTCCATCCTTCTGACACCCACCCCTCACATATTTATCAACATTAATAAGGTCACCCCTCAGTCTTTTTTCCAAGCTCAAGAGACCCAGCTCCTTCAGCTTTTCCTCATCAGGGAGATGCTCCACTCCCTTCATCATCTTTGTTGCTCTACACTGGACTCTCTCCAGCGGTTCTGTGTCCTCCTTGAACTGAGGGACCTAGAACTGGACACATTATTCCAGATACGGTCTCACCAGGACAGAGGCCAGGGAGGACCTCTTCTATGACAAAACACATTTGTACGGATGTTATTTCCAAGACCAAGAAAATCAACATCAAAAGCACAGGAATCATTAGTTAACAAACTAGTCTATGTCAACCCAAGAGGAACAACAGCAGTTTCAAGAAAAAACCTGACAGTCATTAATAACCCATTTTTAATTATGAAAAATAACCTTGGTGTGTTCTTTTAAAGCGAATCACATTTAAATGTGGAGACGGCGTTCGACAACCAGGCAGATTTTTCAGATGTACCCTCACAGCCCAGCTCGGATGCAATTTTCTGCTCTGCTGAATTTATCCAGGCTTTCAGTTGTTGGCTGCAAAGCAAATTCCTGTTTCTTGCACCTTCCAAGATCTACAAACTGCTGCCATTGACTAAAAAAAGCTGCGTGGAGGTTTCTGCTAAGGGCAGTTCTTTGCTAGATGTGACTGGTTGTTGTGAACTGCACTCACGTAGAGACAAGCCCTTTCCTAGTCTCTTCCCTGGGTGCCCCAAAACAGTCCATCAGAGGAGGTGTGGGGAGCCTGGTCCCTCCTTCGGGGCAGAGAGGTGTTGGAGGCATGGCCAGTCTATGCCATCCTGCCCCAACTGGCTCGCAGTTGAGCTTCAGTCCCCACAGGGGATCTGTCCCATGTCCTTGGTACTTTGTGCCCAAGATAGGTCACTCTTGGTGCCTTTACACCCACGAGAATAAAGGAGCAAATCACCTCAAGCTACTGTTTTAACTGTAGTCCCTACTTGGCAGCGTTTTGGCTGGTCTTCCCCCCTGCACTGGCTCCAGTTCATCACACTGTGCTCAGCTCCCTTCCTGGAGCCAAATATAGACCTTTCCTTTTCCTCTCTCCCACCTATTTGTTGTCTTTGCAAGTCCTCTCCAACAATGCCAAGTAAAAGTGCTTCTTCCCTCGCCACGACGCTTGCGTCCGGTTTGAACTTCGGGTTGGTGGCTTGTGCTTAACCTCCCTGGCTGGCCACTGCTGTGCTGTGTCTCTGGGGAGCACTTCAGGGTCATCGTGTCCTACAAAGGGGTGTCAGAGCCAGCCGCAGCATTTGGTCCCTCTGCCCTTGTGGAGATCCAGGCTCAAGGGCTGGCTCACAGCCAGTGTGGCCAGGCTGGGGCAGAGAGCAGATGTGGTTCCAGCCATCCTCTGTGTGGATGTGCAGCCCAGAAGCAACACAGACCAGGGTTAATAAGAAGTCTGTGCTCCCACTTGCAAGCCCTCTCGTTAAGATGTGTGCTTGATGTCACCTAATGAACTCTGTCATCATTACACCAGGCTCTGGTGACACTGGTGCAAGTCATTGTGTCCATCCTTAGTGGGACACTTCCCTCTTCGGTGGGTTTTTTTCTGTTTAGTCATTTAATGTCTCTATATTGAACAATAAACCAGTGAAAATTAACTATTTCTTTAATGTCTTTATATTGAACAATAAAACATTGACAATTAACTATTTTTCCTTTATTTTTTTCCAGATGTAACTTTCATCCATGAAGGAAACAAAACTTTTCTGGATAACCTTGTGAATTTTGAAAAGCTGGTGAGCTCATTTTGTCCTTCCTGTTTTTCCAAGAGATTCACACTGTCTTCTTCCCTTTCCCTTCCCATCTTGTTTGATGAAAATGTTTTCTTCTGGTTGGGAAAAAAAGATAAAGAGCAAGCAGGATAAACCAGCCAACAGTCTGTTTCCCTCCCTTTGCTCCTCTCCCTTCTGACTCCTTCCTTCCCCAGTTTGGTGGAAAATGGCTACGGCAGCGATGCTGGTGGTCGTCACACAGTCCATCCATTTGTTTCCCCAGTGAGATCTGTTTCAGTTGAATTCTCCTGCTTCAGCTTTAATCATTAGTTTTGGGTTTTCTTTCACTAAAGAAAAGACACCTGACATATGAATGAATCTGCCTGTAAACCCAACTGTGCTAACTTCTATGTGCCAGGGCACTGGCTGATGATCTGTCTTTGGCCACTTCTACTCTAGGCATCACGTGGCAACTACTCTTCCGTGATATAGCTGATGAAGATTTGACTTCTCCAATTTCTTTATTTGAGTATTATCGATTTAATAACGTATTTACATCAATAATTTAGTGCTCATTTAGATTTATTTTAATATGACACACATTTCTTTATGAATAACATTGTCACAGCTCTGAAAGCCAACCACAGTTTCTATCATCTGAAAGGTGGTGGGGCAGAGAAACTGTGATTATTTTTTTCTGTTGGCCTGCAGTGTTTGATCAAAAATGTTCTTCCCAATTACTGAGGATGTGCCGTGGGACTCGGCCCAGATGGTGGTGCCTGGTGAATTGTTACTAACTAGTTTCTCCATGTAGTTACACTTGTTTGAGGATGAGGGTGATGGAGCACTGGAAGGGGCTGCCCAGGGGGGTTGTGGAGTCTCCTTCACTGGAGATGTTTAAGACCCGCCTGGATGTGTTCCTGTGTGACTTGGTCTGGGTGATCCTGCTGATGCAGGGGGATTGGACTGGATGATCTTTCAAGGTCCCTTCCAATCCCCAATGATTCTATGAAAGCGCAGTGTAGCTGTTGATGAGTTGGCTGGTGGACTTCCTTTCACACCCTCTCGTAGCTACCTTGTCTTTTAACTTGCAAGCAGATGTAGACTTTGACTTTTGAACTTGAGCTCCTCTTTTCTGTGTTTTCCATTTGGTTTCTGTACCTTTTCTTATGGGGGAGTTTAGGAGAACAGGGATTTGCATTTAATGAAAGGCTTCCTTGTCCCAAGTCCATTAACCGTTTGACCTTTAGGTGTTTGCATAAAACTCATTAGCATGTTCTTCTTCACTGCCTCTTGGAGGTGCATCCAATTAACATGTAAATTAAACTAGCCCTCGATGCACAATAATTGTGACTCGAATCCCTCTGCTGGGCCGTGTATTTATTTAGTGAATGTGTAGGAACTGATTTTTATTCCAGTTTTAGTCAGACCTCGTTGTTTTGTTTGTTTGTTGTTTAATCGTGTGGATGTTTAATGTATGCTGAGCTTGCTGGGGTAGATCATCTTATCCTTTCTGTCACTGGGCTGTCTCCAGAGGCAGTGGGAGCGTTGCTAATTGACTTCAGCAAGCCAGCAGTTCATCTTTCCTATGCAGATGCTGACTGGGCACCTTGAATGGCAGGGGGGCAGAGCCTGAGGTGCTGGTGGTGGGGTGAGGGTGGTTCAAACACCCCCTCCAAGCGGATTAGTCAGATCACACCTTCAGGAATGTGCTGCTTCACGGAGCCCCGTGTGCATGTGAATGCAGTCAACAGCATAGCTGGAAGTGGGGGCTTAGGAGAGATTTGCACGTGAGTCAGTGCAGGGAACCTCAGCTTGTGTGTCAGCCGATTGATTTGGATGCTGTGATGTTTAGTCCGTGGGCACGAACTCATTACGGAGACCTTCACGCGTGGTCACGTAGGCATCAGCTCGTGTTTCATTTGTAATGACAAAGGCATTGTCCCAAAGAAGATTGTCCTCCAGGGCATTCGTTGGAGAAACCCGAGCTGACATTGACTCCTGCTCGATTTGGATCAAGCCCCCGAGTCTCACCTGCAAGTTTGCTGTTGCAGAAAGAGAAGAAAAGACTTATTCTACCGGAGCAGATTATTGCTCTGGGGAAGAGACTCGCTGTCACAGATGCTTGGAGCTCCTGCTCAGTAATTTCAAAGGAAGGGTGGGTTCTCCTGTCTCCAGTTGCATCAGGAGTTTGAAGCATTTCAACATTAAAAGTCTCACCTGAAGGAGGACTTGTCAGGCTGAGCTGCTGTTGTTTCCAATTATGTCAGTGGGTTTAACAAGAGGTGGCCCCTCTCCCTGCCATCCCCTCTCGTATTCTCGTACCATCACGGCCACAGCAACCCGACCGTGACTGACCTTGATTTGACGTGACGTGATTGCAGTGAAGGCAGAGTTCACTCAAAATACAAGGAAGGGAATTTGCAAAGAGAATGAAATGAAATGATCTGTTGTCTCGGGTGTGTTGCTTCCTTTCAGCAGAAGCTGGAGGGATTGCAGTGGTTTATTTACTCCGTGCTGGGTAAGCTCTAGTCTAAAATAGCTCAGTGTTTAGTGGAACACCCTCTTCCTTGGCTAGATCTGAAGGAACATGGTCTTGCACCCCCAGCTGGGCTTGCTTCCCTGAAATGTGGCTGCTTCAGTTTCTTTGCTGGGATTAGACATCACTTGTGTCTTAGCAACGAGAAGTTAAGCAGGAGGGTTAATCTGCTTAAGAGTAGGAGGACTTTACAGTGGGGTCTGGACAGTCTGGATCGATGGGCTCAGGCAAATTGTATGAGCTTCAGCAAGGCCAGGTGCTGGGTCCTGCACTTGGGTCACAACCTCATGCAGTGCTGCAGGAATCATAGAATAGGTTAGAAAAGACCCTTGGGATCATCGAGTCCAACCATCAGNGATTTTATGATTCTATCATGTCCAATCTAAACCTGCCCTGTAGGAGCTTGAAACCCTTCCCTCTGGTTCTGTTGCTAATTACCTGGGAGAACAGACCAGCTCCAACATCTCTACAATGTTCTTTCAGGTAGTTGTAGAGAGTGATGAGGTCTCCCCTTAGCCTCCTCTTCCTCAAACTATAAAGCCCCAACTCTCTCAATCTCTCCACAGAAGATTTGTTCTCCAGGCCCTTCAGCTTCGTTGCCCTTCTCTGCTCTCGCTCCAGCACCTCAATGCCTCCCTTGTACTGAGGTGCCCAAAACTGGACCCAGTACTCAAGGTGTGGCCTCACCAGTGCTGAGCACAAAGGGACAATCACCTCCCTACTCCTGCTGGTTGGGACCTTAAGCTGCACCAGGGAAAACCACAGCAGCAGCACTGGTGGAAGTTGTATCCGTCCCAGTACTCTCACTACTGATCATCACATCTGTGTAACCTCATTAGAACTTCATCTAATCAGTGTGGGGACATCATCACAAGAGATTGCATGACTTCATGGCAAATCAAACACAGCGGGTGACAGGAAAAATCATTTTGATTCTCTGATGAAAGGATGTGAAGTTTCCATTAAACAGGCTCTTGTGATAAGCTCCTCTGTGAAGGAGCCTTGTAGACCACTCCTAGGGTGCTGAGAGATGAGCTCTTCTGCCTCATTCTGGCCTTCAACGTGCTTTGCTCAAGGCAGCTAATCTTTTTCACCCCAGATTATTTTTGAGGGAGATGTGAGAAGAGCATCAGCTATTTGCTGGAGCTGTTAGATCATCCCTGGACTTAAATGAGTTCCTAGATGTGGTGAAGGATTGCCACAGCAGCAGTCAAGTACAGAGAAAAATAACAGCTCCAAGGCTTCATGGGCAGCACCTCGAGAACAAACCTCCAGGTCTGAGCCTGAATGAGAGACAAAAACTAAACAGCAGTTGCAACAATCTAAGCTGTTTTCTCTGCTTAATCTGAGTAAATATCCAGTTAGCCACAGGTTTTCTTAAAATCACATGCCTGCAGTGTGGTCTTAGCTGGTGCTTGCCTGCAGAGGTGTCACGAGTGCTTGGGAGCTGGGTCTCTTGAGCTTTGAGAAGAGGAGACTGAGGGGTGACCTCAGTAATGTCTATCAATATGTGAAGGGTGGGTGTCAGGAGGATGGAGCCAGGCTCTGCTCAGTGTCATCTGGTGATAGGACAAGGGGCAATGTGTGTGAGCTGGAGCAGAGGAGGTTCCACATAAATGAGAGAAGGACCTTCTTCCCATTGAGGGTGACAGAGCACTGGAAGGGGCTGCCCCGGGAGGTTGTGGAGTCTCCTTCTCTAGAAAGGTTTAAAACCCACTTGGATGTGTTCCTGTGCAACTTGGTCTAGGTGGTCATAGAATCATCAGGGATTGGAAGGGACCTTGAAAGATCATCCAGTCCAATCCCCCTGCATCAGCAGGATCACCCAGACCAAGTCACACAGGAACACATCCAGGTGGGTCTTAAACATCTCCAGTGAAGGAGACTCCACAACCACCCTGGGTGACTCTGCTGTGGCAGGGGGATTGGACTAGATGATCTTTTGAGGTCCCTTCCAACCCCTAATGATTCTGTGATGCACTGAAGCTGAGGGTTGAACACAGAGACACCCACCCACTCCACGGGATTTCCCTGCCATCAGCTTTCAGTTTAGTAACAGTCACAGGAACAAAAACCTCCCCCTGTTTGGCTGTTTTTCTTACCACGCTCCTTGGGCTCTTGGGGAGTGGCTCTTAATCCAGAACTGGGTGTAAGACCTTCAGTATCAGCAAGACCCTCTAAATAACCCAGTTGCTCGTGGCTTATCAGTAAGACCAAGCACAAAGGCTCTCTCCTGCTGTCTTCATACTGCAGCTGCTTCTCGTTCTCCTGTGCAGGGCTTGGAGATTCTTTCAGGCTTCTCTAGTGACAGAATCCATCTGGGACTTTGGCGCTGACGTCTGTGTCTTGTCTTTGCAGCACATGATTGCAGATACTGTCCGGTCGCTGAGACACTGCAGAAATAACCAGTTTGGTGAGTAGCCAGTTTGCTCCTTGTTTGGCCTTTGTACAGCCCAAGGGTTTTCTTCTGTTTTCTTCCCAGCTGTGCTGCAGCAGCAGCAGCAAAGTGTGGCTGGCAGTAATTTAACCAGCTGGCTAAAAGGTGAACATAGCAGTAGCCACGCTTGGATGAGGGTTTTATTTTATAAAATGTAGAAACCACTTCCACCTTTTTTATACAATATCTTCCTGCAAAAAGTCATCAATTCTAAATGCTGTGTAAGACCTGGGCCAGCTGCTCTTAGTAAAGGAGGCCTCTGATATGTGCTGCATGCTCCCAGCTACAACCAAGGTACCTCAGCTGCCTGCTAGTCTCTGTGTTTTGGTGATGGATTCACAACTGTCCTGGCTCCTGGTAGCTAAATGTTGGGATTCATCACTACAGCTTTTTGCTTGGCTCTTCACCAAGAGCAATTGCCTGCTTGCTTTGGGTTCTTGAAGACATTTTGCAGAATAGTAGAGGTCTTGAGAATTCTAAGGTTCTGGGGGTTCTTGAAAGTGGGGGCTAGGCAGAGGAGAGGGGGACGTGTTAGTACTTCTGCTAGAGGAAGCCTGCAAAGAGAGCTCTGCCTGCCTTAGACACTGGAGGAACAGCCACGAGTGCCTTAGCTGCACAAACGAGAGCCTTGACTAGCAACAGGACATGGGGTCAGGTTGTGCCAGCAGAGAATCAGGTTGGATATTAGGAAGAACTTCCTCCCAGCAAGAGTGGTGAAGCCTTGGGACAGGCTGCCCAGGGAGGGGATGGAGGCACTGTCCCTGGAGGTGCTAAAAAACCAGGTAGACCTGGTGTTTCAGGAGCTGGTTTAGTGATTAGGGGCTGTAGAGTGGACAGTTGGACTTGATGACCTTGAAGGTCTTTTCCAACCTTGATGATGATTCTGTGGCAGGGGGATTGGACTAGATGATCTGTCAAGGTCCCTTCCAATCCCTAATGCTCTGTGGTTGTGTGAGCAGGATGTGTCCTTTGTTTCTATCCTGTTAAAGCAGGTGCTGAAGGAAGCACTGACTAACCCAGGCTGTGCCTCTGCAGGTTCGAACGCCTCTCGTTTGACGCCAAAAAACGTAGCCCTGGTTCCCTTTAACGAGGTGATTTATTTCTTACACAGTTCCTCAGCAAATCGCTCGTCTCATTTTTGCCTTTTTGGTGTCCAAGTGGTTTTGCAAGTGCTGCAACATAAATCCAAGGTTAATGCCTGAGATTTATCATATAATCTGGTAGTTTGAAGTGTGTGATTGTTACTCTATTTTACCACAGACATGATTTATTGTAAGGCTGGCATTTACAGAGCAGTTTATACAGACATCCCTGTAGGCACTTTCCCCCCCTTAAATTCATTTAGGCATGAAATGAATCCACTGAATATTTATGGAGACTTTATGGACAGTTTCCTTTTTTACTGGGCTTATTTTGCTCTCCAGAATGTGATTCTGCCACATCAACTCCCAGATTGGCCTCAGAGCAGCAGGCATCTCACGATGGGAAAGAATTCAAACAAAACTAAGCAAGGGATGTGATTGTTTGGGAACAGTGTCGCGTGGATTAAGCTTTAAGACCAAAGTCTTTCTGGATCAGAAGCTTGTTAGGTTCCAAGTGACACTGAAACACCTTTTTAATGGAAATAAGACTAGTGATTCTGTGACTTGTGTCTCCTATATCCTGAAAACAAGTCACAGCATTTCCAAAATGAACCGAGCAGCTTGGGGAATGTTTGGTCGTTTCAGGTGTTGGTGAGAAGTGCAAGTGTTTTGCATTCTGTTTAGTGCAGCTGCTGAGACCTTGGAACTGAGAGGTCATCTCTGCGTCATGACACGGATTTATCACCGTGTCCTGTTCTCTCCCACATTTCTCCAGTGAGGTGGCTGCTCAGAGATAGCTCCTCCAAAGAGCTGCCTGGGAGCTCTGTTAGCAGCCACACGTGGAGCTGGCTGCACTGACGTCCCACGTTACCTACAGAGCATCGTACGGCACGTTTTGGGATCGACTGGGATGGCTGGTTCTGGGAAACCTCCTTGTGTAGTGGGAGAGCGTGGAGAAAGGGATGATAGTGAGACAAAGGAGGAGGGAGGGCACGAGCTGAGCTGGTCGGTGTCGCGGATTTTGAGGGGCTTTCTTCTTCAATTTATGGTGATGTTATTAAAAATTCCTTGAGGGGACAGACTGGAGCAGAGCTCTTCAGCCTTTGCTTGTTTGTCAGCAGTAGCTCTGCCTTCCCTGCTTCTCTCAGGGCAGCCTGTGGCCCTGGGCTTGGCTTTTCCTGTTTCCCTTCTGCTGGTCACCGGCCACGCTGGAAGGTTTCGCTGGAAGGTTTCACTGGAAGGTTCCCACAAGCTGAAAACATCTGCAGTTCAGGCCACCCTTCAGCTTGTGGGTTACACAGCTAATTCCTGTTGCCCATGAAATGCCAGCGGGGCTCTGGCCTCTGTGACTAGACCAGAAATCAAAAGCACAGCAGATCAAAATGCCTGTCAGAGCAGCTCTGAACAGCTTCTGTGCTCGTCTGCTGCGCCGTCACCTTTCACCCGCTCTGGAAGAAATGACCTGGGACCTGCTGTCATGTGTACTTGTGTTCTGGTTGTTCAGAAGTCACAGGCTGGGCTACCTATCCCTGCTCAGCAGCCTGGTGTGCTGCCACAGCTGCACAAAGGAAGCCTGGAACCACCCTTTCGGGGATGGACCGGCTGTACTGCCAGCAGGAGTGAACCTTCCACTCGGGAAGACTTAGCTTCTCACTGTCCACTTGTCCCTCTGTGCACACTGGCTGCTCAGCATCGTCTGCTCCGTTCTTTCTCATCCCCTGGTATCTAGCTGTTACTTCACACGTTGCAGCAGGTCCTTTGGCTGGCTGTTTGTGACTGTTCGACACCCAGTAGGTTGGCAAAGCCCACACAGGACAGAGAAGCAGGCGAGGCACGGCCCTCTCATCCATCCCCTTTCTCTTGTCTTGCAGGCAATGAAGTTCCTTCAAAAGAGCATCAAGAGCTGAAGCCATACGTCCATCACCTGCACGTCATCGACAACCAGCAAGCTCTGTTCGAGCTGTCTCACAGGATAGAGCCGCGAGCGTGAGCCTGCACAGCTTCCTATAACCTTGTAACTGCAGCACTTTGAATTAAGTGAATGTTTATGCCAAGCATGTTGCTTCCCTGTATGAGAACAGTTTACTGAGTTTTATCAGTAGCTCACTCAACATGCACAGGAAAATCAGGCACGAGCCATCCGAGGAGCTGCTCACATCATTGCAGGGCAAGCTCGGTGCCATCCCTGCTGGTCACCAGAACAGGAGGGCAGTGGAGCAGAGCAGCATCCTTTGAGCTCAGGAGCCTGGTTTCTGTGGAAGTGTTGTTTGGTCCCGTGTCGCTTTCAGTGCAGACTCTGCCAGTGCTAGAGCGAAAGGCACCGCCACGTCGCGGCAGCAAACCCTTTCAGCAAGCGGCGCGCCACCGGGGTTGACCCACCCGTTGACCACAGCGTGCCCAAGGAGGCCACTGGAGGCCCTCACTTCAGCGCAGCTGGCCAGGAAGGGGCAGTGAGAAGGCAGCGCCGCAGATGGACCTCGAGAGCGCGTCGTGATGCGGGGGGCAGCAGCACGGGGTTCCCGCTGTCGCGGCTCCTGACGGATCTGCTTTCCACGATGCGCTGCGAGAGCACATTCACTGGGGTTGCAGTTTGTGGACGTAGCTGTTTGTACACCGAGGACGTGTTGTTTTCTGCCCTTTCCTCTGCACCACCTCCTCCTGCAGCTCACGTGCAGTCGCTGATGGCAGCAGGAGCTTTGTCTTCTGCCTGGATTGCAGCCTCCCAGGTCAGTTCAGAGGCGACACCTAGACCCACTCCCATCTCCCAGCTCGCCTCCCGGCAGCGAATGCTGAGCAGGTAGAGCTCCAGCTGTAGTGTAGAACTACACCTGTAGTTGCTGAAGAGCAAAGCTGGGTACCTGTGCTCACACAGGGCTTGAAGCTTCGGGCTCTCGTTGCCACGCCAGTCCAAAGTGCTACTGGTGGAGCAGCACTGCTGAAGTCCTGTGTACAGCTGGCCGGCATCTGAGCACCAGCATCACCGGAGCTCTGGTTGTCAGTGCGAAGAACTTGCCCCGGGACAACCCCATAACTGCTCTGGGTGCCGGCTCCCCGCAGCGGTCCCCTTGCCCACCTCCGTTGTACAGTTTCCACGTGAGGAAGACTTCCAAGGCAAATGTTCCTTTTCTGAATGTGGGAATCCTGAAGTCCGCATGCTCCTCATCATCGTGTTAGCTCTGGTTTCAAGGAATTCAAAGCAGCTTCAACAAGTAGGGCATCTGTAGGACGCGTTCGGTCTGCTCATCTGTGAAATACTGTATAGACCCACTGTAAAGGAGACAGACCTTTCGGAGATGTACTTGCCTGTACTTTGCTATTATCAAATATTCTATGAGTTGTTTTTTTTAGAAAACAATCTTTTTACCCCATAAAAAGAAAAAAAAAAAGAAATAAACTCTTGCTGGCCATGGAGTAAACATTTCCTATGTTCTTCTGTAGATGTGACTGCACATAGTGTAAATAGTTCTCCTGTGCAACCACAGACCGAAACTGTCCCGAGGAGGCTCCTGGCTGCAGCCGGCTCCTGTCTGCGCTGTGAGAACACAAACCAGAGGCAGGCTGCTGCTTCTCCTGGTGACACCACGCTCCAGATCCCCTCCCAGCCGCGGTTTGCGGGTGGTTTGCTGGGTTTTGAGCTCCCTCTTGTGAAACCCGTTTGGCTGTGGCACTGAGAGGACAGAGCTGAAACAGCCTCGGGTTGAACCAGGGGAGACTTGCGTTGAGTAGTAGGAAAAGGTTCGTCCCTGAAAGGGTTGTCGAGCTCTGGAACAGGCTGCCCAGGGCAGCGGTGGAGTCCCCATCCCTGAAGGTAGGTAAAGGACATGTAGATGTGCTGCTGCTGGCCATGGTTTAGCGGTGTCTTGGCAGTGCTGGGTGAACGTGACTTGTTTCTCTTAAAGGTCTTTTCCAACCCAAATGATTCTGTGATTATTTTGAGGAGCCTGTACACAGACCAGCGTGATGCTCTGGTCTAGGTTCTGCTGCACTTCACAGGAGCTTTAGCAGCTGCTCAGCGTTTGTGACGGCTTGTGTAGCTCCTGAGATGCTGCCACAGCAGTGATAGAGAAGAATAAAAGACAAGGAAATGAAAAATGGAAAAAACCCCCATCCACAGAAACTAAAACAGAAGAAAGACCACTGCCCAGGCCAGGGCCACCACGTAGGCTCCTCACTGCCCACTGCAGTGAACTGTGAAGTGAGTGGCTTCAGGAGAGCTGAGGGATAGGCACCCCTGGAACTTTATACTAACTGAGGTGTAGTCTAGCTCTTGCAGCTGGCACAAAATCAGTTCGAAGGCACAGAGCCAGCACTAGCCATCTTCTCTCTTTTGTGGCCAATTAAACTACTCTTTGAAACTTCCCAAACCGGTTCTCATAGTGGCCTCTGTAACTGGTTTAAATTTCTGGTCTGAGGGGCCAATCACTTGCCCCCTGAAAAGATGGACCTTAAGCTGTTGCCATGGAGGAAAGGCAGGTGGCCCCAGCCTGTAGCTAATATGTCTAATAAATAACCAGCTCTTCAGAGTCTTTATTCAGCAGCTGAAGTATTGCAGAGGTTGGGAAGAAAGCAGGAGTAAATACTAGAAGGGGAAGTGGGACAGTGCACAGCCTCTTCCTGGCTCCAGTGCTGGTGGTCGTGTGGGGGGGGTGTGGTGGATCCTTTTAATGTTTAAAACCCACCTGGATGTGTTCCTGTGTGACTTGGTCTGGGTGATCCTGCTCTGGCAGGGGGATTGGACTAGATGATCTTTCAAGGTCCCTTCCAATCCCTAATGTTCTGTGGTCCTGTGACTGGATCTGGGTGATCCTGCTCTGGCAGGGGGATTGGACTAGATGATCTTTCAAGGTCCCTTCCAATCCCTAATGTTCTGTGGTCCTGTGACTGGGTCTAGGTGATCCTGCTGTGGCAGGGGGATTGGACTGGATGCTCTTTCAAGGTCCCTTCCAATCCCTGATGATTCTATGAAATCCCACTTGCATGGCAGTGGCAAAAGAGAAAGGTGATATCAAGACAAGCCTTGTGCTGCTGTACAATGACAAAGCAAGCTGTAAATACTAAGCGTTTTAGCAGAGTAGTATTTATTTGCGTAGCCTATTTATTGCCATCTCATACACTGTTAAATACCGGGGTGAGGCCGATGAGCTGAGGTGAGAGCTGTCTCTGTTCTCTCCGAGTGCCAGAGAACTTGCATTAAACACAATCAGACAGGAAGAAAATCCCAAATCAAGGCATTTACTCAGCTTCTCAGGGACTACAGGTAGCAGTGATCCACCGTTACGAGACCTGGGCTGTACGAAACAATCTGATTTACCGGACCCGGTGTGGTTTTGTTACTTCACGCTCGTCTGCCTCTGTACATAGGACTGTGTCGTGTGGTTATGAGAGCTAGTGAGCAATAATTTCTGTGTCCAAGTGGCCAAGCAATACAAGGTGGAAACTTGTAGAAGCGACCTGTTACATTTATCTTGCATTTTCCAGTGTTTTTTAATAACTGCTTTTAAAAATATAAAAACTACCTTCATGAAGTCTGGGCTCTGTGCCTTCGTGCCTCTCACATTGATTTATTGGCCCTAAAGGGAATGGTTGACCCTCAGGTTCCACGAGTCCTCGCTGCGTCTGCAAGGGGGATGCAGGCGGTCACAGAGGCTTGGGAGCCTGACCCCTTTTGGAGCTGGCTTTGGTTGGAAGGGACTGCAGAGCTCCTCCATTTCCAGCCCCCCTGCTGTAGTCAGGGACCCCTGCACTGAACCAGGCAGCCCAGAGCCCCATCCAAGCTGATCTTGAACACTTCCAGGGAGGGCGCATCCACAACCTCTCTGGGCAACCTGTTCCAGTGCCTCATCACCCTCAGAGTGAGGAATTTCTTCCTAAGATCCAATCTAAATCCACCCTCTCTTAGCTTGAAACCATCCTCCCTTGCCCTGACAAGGAGAAGTCCCTATGGGAGATGGGATGAGTAAACTGATATCCTCTGAAGTCTGACTGTCAGCACCTGATCCATCTTCTTCCTGAGGAGAGCAAATGCTTTGCCCTGTCATCAGGCATCATCGCTGTCAGTTCTGGTCTGCAGCAAGGAGAAGGAACCCAGGAAGGGCTGAGTGCTGTGTAACACAGCTGAGGCTCGTCCTGTCCTTCCATCCTCCCCACTTCTAAACCCTGGGAGCCACTAAGCTTTTTCAGAGGGAGATAACTCTGGGCACTTGCAGTGTGATGGCTCTGAAGTGCTTTGCACGTAGTCCTCCAGGTGCCTCCCTGTCAGTGGTTCCAGCCTGACCTGCACAGTGCTCGTGGCAGTGTTTATGTCATGAAATAATCAAGGCAGTACAAGCCCAAATTGGTGTCACAGCTCTCTAATGATGCTTAAAGATGCCTTTTAGCCAGACATTCTATTCCAGATCCACCTGCATAAGCTGAAGGGTTTCTTTTCCCCGGTGTTTATCACTGTCCCTTTGCTGGAGATCATCGCTCCCCAGAGCATGGCCCAGAAGGAGACCTGGGGAGCAGCTCCTAACCTGCTGCAGTCAGATGGATGACTTCAAGCCACTCGTGGCTTTGTGCAAGCAGCTTGCTTTGCACTGAGGGGCTGGGAGGCTCTCTCAGGAAGCTGGAGTGAGGACACCTGTAAGATGCTTTGCAGGTGGGACCTTGTAGAGCTGAGGAATAGCTGCCTTACAGCTCCAGCTGTGCTAGAAGAGCCAACAGAAAACATCTGCTGTTCTCCAGATGTTGTCTCCTCAGACACCCTTCAGACAAGGGCTCCTCTGTTCCTGTCAAATAAAAAGAGTGGTTTTGGCAAAGACCTGCACTTTAAGGCTCCACAAATGTTCGCCGAAGCCATCAGAAAGGCTGGTGATGAGCTCTTCCTGCAGGAGCTGTGTGAGGACAAGAGGCAGCAGGTGGTGGCAGTTGCTCTGGGGGAGCACAGCCCTCTGTGCAAAGTCACACTTCCTTCCTAAGTGGAGGTGATTCCCTCCCAAACACTTTCTGCCTTTCACGTCCTGGTGGGCTTTCGTGCTACGTGGAGTCTTCATCCTGGAGTCCTGCTTGCTTCTGGAGTGGGCAAGTTGCACACACACGGCAAAAGCCCAAGAAGGTAAGTCTTCCTTTGGCTTTATGTGCTGTCTACCTCTGTGCCCAGTGACCACCTTTTCACCATGGAGCGTTGCGTGGTGGCACCCTGTGTTCATGGCCACAGTAAGACTGTGAAGCATCTGTGGTGGCATCAGAGTTGATAGAACGACGCACTACAGTCAAAACCTGAAGAGCTGAGGAGGTCTGCAAAGACAGGGTGAACGAGTTCGTTTTGAAGCAAGGGGAGAAATGTTTTCCTCTGCGTTCCCTCTTGTCTGGAGGAAGGTTAGTTGATGTCATGAGACTCTTGTGTAAAGGTCCAGCAAGCTTAATGGGGGTGAACGGATGCAGCAGCCCACCCTCGGAGCCTTTTGGCAGTGATACAGTCTGCACTATTAGTTTTCACAGCCAGTGCAGTGTGAGAAGTTGCTTGTCCCCCCAGGACAACCACTTGGTCGTGGAGACACTGAGATCTTCACAAATCCCTGCGTTCTGGGAAGTGTTTAGGTTTTGGTAGGGTTGTTTTCCTATCCCATGCAGATTTTGGGAGAAAGGGAAGAGGCATCACCTTGAAAGCCCTGGAAAGCTTGGAAGGGTGCTGCTAACCCTTTTCCCTTCACAAGGGAAGATGCCTTGAGACAAACACAGGCAGTTAAAGCTCAGGAAGAACTTAATTTTGAAGTCAGGAGAGAGAAGAGCTCTTCAGGTCACACAGATCCAGCAGGTGAGTGGGAAGCTCTTCATTTGCCTTCTCTGCATGGGTCTGATTGATTGATTGCATCAAGGTATTTGGCTGTTTAAGTGGTTTCCTGGCTGTTGCAGGCAGAGGTGGATGCTGCCTGAAAGCTCATCTGGTTCCAACCCCCCTGCATAGACAGGGACATCTTTGCTCAATCAGGTTACTCAGGGTTCCAGCCAACCTGGCCTTCAACGCTGGCAGGGATGGGGCAGCCACAACTTCCTTGGGTGACCTGTTCCAGCACCTCACCACCCTCACAGGAAAGCATTTGTTCCTCATGCCCAACATCAGCCTCCCTCTTCAAGTCTGTAACCCTTTCCCCTTGTCCTCTCACTAAAATCCTCTCTTGTAGCTATTGGAAAGCTGCTAGGAGGTCACCTGGAAGCATCCTTTTCTCCAGGCTGAACAACCCCAATGTGCTCAGCCTGTCCTCAAAGGGGAGATGCTCCAGCTGCCTGATCACTAGAATTGCTCTTCTCTGGACACGTTCCTTAGAATCACTGCAGACTGCTTGAAATACGTTGTCCATAGGTGTTTGATAACAAACATGTTCCTGTGGGACTTGGTCTGGGTGATCCTGCTGTGGTGGGGGTTGGACTAGATGATCTTTTGAGGTCCCTTCCAATCCCTGATGAGTCTATGACTCTGTAGGGTTTGTATGTAGGTAGGACTTTCCTAATGAGATCTCTGAGCGCTGCCTTTAGTGCTCCTCGTAGCCCTGGTGCCACTAGCACCAGAGTTTCAGCTCCCATCTCTAGTAAGAAGTCAGAGCAGTCCTGGTGGAGGCTAAGAAACTTCATTGGAATGAAATGTGGTTGGAAAACCACGCTCAGTACGACGACGTGGGCTTGGTGGTGTAAGTTTAGAGAAGGACCTGGGCAAGACATTAAGATTTCTCTAGGCAGAACCAGGTGAGCTAAACCACGCTGCAGGTCAGTCACTGAGGAAGCCTGCCCTGAACTGGTAAGTCCTTACAACTGGTTTGTGCAAGGAGATGGGCGATAGGTTGCCTGGCCTGTTGAAGAGGTTTTCTCCTAAAGATGCTGTCAGGGCACCTGCAACTTGCAGCATCTTTTCTTGGTCTCCTGCTGTCAAAAGTTCGTCCCTGTTGGTCCTGTAGACTCTCTTTAAGTAGAGACAGTTGGCATCAGCAGAAGGTGCCACACGTGTACCGGGCAAAGCCACTGGGTGTTGGGCACCCTGTGACACTTTCAGGGATGAAAACAGTGGTGGCTGATGCCAACTGTCAGCATCGACCTTGGCTCAAGGCCACAGATATGTGCTCCAGCATCAGGGGACATCGCTGGCTGGAGGGCACTTCTTGGTCCAAGTAGATGATGATGTGACAGGAGGAGGTAGCAGAGAGGCATGAGACAGGACTGGGAATTAACTGAACAAGTTCAACACAGCCAAGAACAGGGTGGGGACTGTTAGAAGAAAGCAGCATGCAAATCCAAATGAGATCCACGTGCGTTTGAAGTGCCTTTAGACACCCTTGTTTAGTGCTCAGTCAATGGGGTTTATTTCATTTAAATGAGGTAACTGACTTCTAAAGAAGCTTCTCCTGTAGTTGAGCCAAAGACAGGCAGGGTTCTTGATGGGGCTGCCTCCAGTCTGGCCAAGCAAAAGGCTGGGCTGGCTGTGGTTCATTGCAGCAACGTCTGCTGCCAGCAAGAACAAACTTCCCCAGCAATCCAGCTCCCCTCAGATACCATCAACATCTAGTAGTGAAATCCTGTGCCTGGAGAATCCATTTATGGCCCCCAAACCACCCGGGTGACCTCCAGGGACTGCAGAGCCTGATGCAGCAGTGAGAGGCTCCGCTGACCCCGTTTATTAGATTTGGGGGCTCAGATTCCCACGTAAGTGGACTGATGGGATTATCTGTTGGGTCCTTTTGTGCACCTCTCCCCATGGATTCAGTTTCCAGGCTTTGTGATGAGCGTGCTCGTTCGCTTAGGACAGATGCTAACGGGAGTAAACTGCTGCCTTCTCGGCTGTCAGTAGCCCCTGGGCTCAGCACCTCGTCCAAAGCGTGAGCGTTTGGTCTGCAGACTTGTCTGGGTGCATCTGATGCAAGTCCCTGCCTGATGGTTGATGGGGTGAGGCTGAATTAACCTCTTAACATGAGGAGCAGTTTTCTGAGGGCCAGGAGTGGGTTTTCAGTGGGAGGACTTGCTCCTGGTCGTGGCTTGTGACCGTGTTCCCCCAACGTTCCATAAGGTGAGCAAATCCAACTGCTTTGTGTCGCAGTGCTGGGCTTTGGTGCCAGGCACCACGAACTGCCCTACGAAAGGAGAACAGTTTGGACTTCAGAGCTCTTACCTGCTGCTGCCACCAGTGCATGAGGTGAGGTGAGGCTTGTGTGCCCTGCCACAGGGCACTGGGGAAGGGGTTTTGTGACCAGTCTGTGCCATCACAGATCACACCTTCTTCCCCACGCTCCCCACAAGTGCCCTACAGCCACGAGCACAGCTGGGGCCAGTCAGCTGGAGCTGCAACCAGCTAAGGCAGGGTGGTGCTTGAGAGTCAGTTGTGCTTGAAGTTTCTGGCTGACAAGCCCGTGGCTGCTGGAATGAGCAGCAACCAAAAAGACTGAGCGTGTCTGCTGTTTGGTCAGGGACCTCTGCAGGTTGTGAAGACCCTGCAGAAAGGCAGACTCGAGCAGATTTCGGTGTGACCTCGCGAGTAGGAGGACAGCAAATGTGACCCACATCTGTCGCAGGGTGTGTGAAGACACTTCCAAAGAGTCAACTCCTTGTTTAAGCTGTAGCTGCTGGCCAGACTGGCCAGACTCAGCAAATGGGTCCAAACAGCAACTTTAGGAAAGACTTTCCTGAGGAGCTGATTCCAGATGTCAATTGGGCTCAGGCAAGGCTTCAGCCAGTGGCTCCCACTGCTGCATCGGTGCAGCTGCACCTGCACAGCACGCCAGGCACGGGCGCGGAAATTATCGCAGCCAGGGCAAATCTCTGTGTAATGAACCTCATGTCTGAGCTCTGACACAGCCCAGTGGCTGTTCTATAGCCTGCTGCTGGGCCTCATGCTCACAGCTCATTACCAGCCCCCTCGGAGACTAGTCAGTGCGACGCTGTGACTACGGCTGCAGCGACAGTCCCTGATCAGTCTGGGCTGATGACAGGGGTGGTTAACACCGGCTCTTCCCCGGGCTCAGGAGGAAGAATTGCTTGTGAACAGCAGCTGAAAGACGTGGCAATAAAACTGGTTCATTTAGTGCTGCTCAGAAAGGCTGCTCTCCAGGCACAGAAAGATACTGACTGGTTAAACTCACCAGCAGGGAGAGAGGAATTCCTGGCATCCCACAGATGAAAAAACCTTCAGAGAGAGAGAGACACAGAGAGACTTGGCCACTCAGGTAGAGCTAGGACATCATCCCAGGCTGTTTCTCACCCATTCTTGAGTGCTTCTGGACCACCGGCACTGCTTCTGTGCTCACTTCCTAATCCTGCTCGGCCACGGGGGTTGCACTAGATGGTCCTTCAAGGTCCCTTCCAATCCCCGATGAGTCTATGATCCTAGGACATACAAAAAGACCATGAAGATGTAAGAAGCAAGAACTACGTGTAGAAACCCAGGATCCAGGGCACAGCAGGGTGCGGTGTGCTCATCGCTGCTCCTCCCCACCAGCAGTACATAGTGGTCCTGTACCAAGACAATCACTTCAAGCTGCTGGCAGAGCAGCCATGGTGTTGGGTTCTGTGCTTTTGATGCCTAGCTGATGAGGGAAACGCGGTGGACGTGGTCTTCCTTGATTTCAGCGAAGCCTTTGACACCATTTCCCATGGCATTCTTCACCAACTCACTGCCCATGGCTTGGACAGGTGGATGTTCTGCTGGGGTGAACTCTACTTGGATGGGCAGAGCTAAAGAGGGATGGGCACCCCAAAGAGGGGTGTTGAGGAGTCTCCTTCACTGGAGATGTTTAAGACCCACCTGGATGTGTTCCTGTGCAACCTGCTCTAGGTGGTTCTGCTGTGTCAGGGGGATTTGACTAGATGATCTTCTGAGGTCCCTCCAATCCCTTATGATTCTATGAACATGACTGATGGAGCTGGGAGTGTTGAGCCTGGTCAATGCAGGGATCTTTGCAGCAGTAGCAGGGTGTGAAGGGATGAGACCAGGCTTCCTTTCTTGATCTCACATACGTGAGGTGGAAGCGAGCTCAAGCAGTGTGAGCTGACCTTTGGGTACCGTGCGTTTAGGGAGGGAGAGTTGTGTCAAAACCCAGAAAGGCATAAAAAGTCGCATCCCAGCTAGAGCTGCGTTGGCGAGCGAAGAGGGGTCTCTCAGTGCCATCTAGAGGCTCCTGGGCTTGAGAGAAGACAACACACACGGACGTTCCCACTGACGGGGGAGGTGGCAAAGCTGGCTGACAGCTGTCCGGTACCAGCCCTCTGCCATCCGGGCTGGAGCCATACAGCAGACACCGTCAGAACGTGTGGGCACCCATGGCCAACCCCATGGCGACCTCAGCTTGCACACTTGAAGACCATGTAGATCAATATTACCGTTTGCTTAGCCTGGTGGCAAACAAGGAAGGAGTTCCCCTGCTTCTGTCACGAAACTGGAGGAGGCTTTTCTCTCTCTCCACTCAGCAGCAGGGTCTTGAATGGCCCATTTCTCTCCAGCACAGGTGCTCACCTCAATTTTTCTCTATGGCCTGGCTTCACCTTTGCTTTGCTGAAAGCACCAGGAGAGTCAAAAACCTTCGGTCATGGGTCCTTACAGCAGAATTTGCTTTGGGGCAGTGGATAATCTTCGCTCATATAGTCTTTGTCCCAGCATTTTTGCTTCATCAACTTAAATACAGCTACAGCAACGCTAATGGCAGGGCTGGCGTTGGGTTGTGAGGGTCAAGCTAGAAGTGTGTAGCCCCACAGCAAGGCTGAGCAGTTGGCATGGTGGACCACTCCACCAGCACCCATAGCAGAAGCTATTTTAGGCTTTCATTGATGATGACTTTCCCTACTCTAACTCTGTGAGCAAGAAGCAGGGTGTTCTTCAGAGAGACATGGTGTGTGGGGTATCTGTGATAACATCGTGATGCCTCTGCATAGGGGCAGCCAGCATGTGCCTGGTGGCTGCTAGACATAGACTCATAGAAACATTCAAGTTGGAAAAGACTCTTGGGATCATCGAGTCCAACCATCAAGCCTGCTCTGCAAGGTCATGTTCCCAGAACGTTTGCTTCAGGAGCCTCCTGTGCTCCCAGTGCCCATGCCATGATCAAAGTGTCTCAGAGCACTGGGTGCTGCCATGGCAAGAGTGCAGATAACGACAGTGATGAGTGTCATGATCTTTCCATCACTGATTAAAGCAGAGTCTTCCTTGAATAGAATCCAGAGCTTGGATTCTATGAGACTACAAGTGCTCGATTGACAAAGTGGGAGAAGTAGCCTGTGATATTTATCTGTATGTGGAGTTCAGTCCTCTGAGAGGAAAGAGTTAAGCTTAACATGGGACAGCGCTCAGCTGGAAAAGAAAACAGAAGGGTTTATAGTCTGAAGTGACTGGCAGGATGCTGAGGTTAGGGAGGAATGAATCAAACAGAACAGGGCTAGATGACACCTTCTGAAAAACACTAGGAACATCACACCCTACCGTTTCAGCTGCTGCCCTTGAGCGTGCCTGACCTGAGAGCTGAACGGGTCCCAGCGCAGATAAAGGGGTGCCCCGCCAGGCTGTGCAAGTGCCTTCCCAGGTGATGGGTCACAGGCTGCAGCCTGCGTCACTTACAGTCTTCTGTAAGAAGTTAGAAGCGTGAAAACCCTTGTGGCAGCCCCGCTCTGTTGTCCCGAAGTGCGCTGGCCCAAACGCAGCTGAGTTCCTCACCCAAACAGCTTCGGGCTCGCAGCAGTGCGCATGAGGGACCCCGCTTTGTGCCGGAGGCGCTTTTCTGTCGCCTGTTAAGGTCCCGCTGCACCGACGCTGGGGCTGGTTTGTTCAGAGGAGAGAGCACAAGAGGGAGCCAGACTCTGCGTCCTGGCAAGGTGCTGGGCGGTGGGTTGGGAGAGGAGATGGGGAGCTCAGAACTTGCTCCCTGTGCTCTGAGGTCTTTCCGTGTTTGCTCAGGGACTCCAGCCTGAGGTGCACAAAATCTTCTGCACATCAGGTCAGACCTCAGGGATCCTCCAGGCCCTGGTGGCATCCAGGGGCTTGAACTGCTGTTGCAGGGGGATTGGACTAGATGATCTCTCAAGGTCCCCTTCCAGTCCCTAATGTTCTGTGACACCCTTCCCTCGGATATCAAGGGAAGTGGCAGCAGAGCATCCCACTCAGGCCAGGCCAGCTGCAAGGAGCTATCAGATAGGGTGCTGGTGTCCTTCCTGCTGAGGGTAAAACGGCTCCAGTCTCCCACTTGGTCCTTCCAGCCACTGTGTTCTCACAGTGCAGGTGTGAAGTGGAGAGGGCAAAGTGTGCTGCTGGGTCAGGTTTAGTGCTTTGGAAAAAGACTTACTGGTGCTGCAGGTGTTTGGGGTGGCAGTGGCACTTGTTCCTTAGCAGAGTGACTGAAAGCTGCTGGCGTGCAGGTACCCAAGGAGTGTGTCTGAGCCTTCTGCATGTGGTTGGCATCCACATTGCTCTGGAGCTGCCCTTTGCGGTGCCTGGAGCTCTCAACACCCTGCCTAGGTAGCCAGGGCAACAGCCAGCCCTGATTTGGAATGCAACCCTCGACTTCTAAGTACCTGAGATTTCTAATGACACCAGTTTTAGCTGATGCTCCTCAAATCACTCTGGCAGGGTTCTGCAGTCTGGGTGTCGAACTGAGTGTCAGACCTGTCTCTTCCCCACAGGCCAGCGCTCTGGCTGCTGTGCCTTAGGGCAAAACAATCCTCAGCAGCCTCTGCCTTCTGGCAGGGCATCTGGTCCTTAGTCGCCACGTAGCCATTTAGCAAGGTTAGTGAAAAGATAATTTCTCTTCTGTTTAAGACAAAATCAACAAGGTTTTGTTTGGTGCAGTAGTTATCAGGTATCATGAAGTTAAATGAAGGGTTTAGTACCTTAACAGGGCGTTACAAAGCGAGTACACCCCAGGATACAACCTTCTAATGGGCTGCTTGATGGGGCTGCAGGACATGTGATGCTGTGTGCCAAACCCTTACAGCGCAGCCCTTCTCTGCTCAGTCTGGGTGACAGGGATGGTTCTGCCCTGTCAGCACAACTGCTTCCAGCTGAAACTCACTGGAAGATTTAGAATAAAGCTTCTAAAATCTCCTGCAAGTCATCCAGTGCTTCCTTGCTTGAAGGAACTCGAGATCTGCTCCACATCAGGTATCCTTAGGATTTTTTTTCTCATAGAATCACTCAGGTTGGAAAAGACCCCCCGGGATCATCGAGTCCAACCATCAACCCTACTCTACAAGTTCACCCCTAAACCAGATCCCCCAACACCACATCTAAGTGACTTTTAAACCCACCCAGGGATGGTGACTCAGCCACCACCCTGGGCAGCCCAGTCCACTGCCTGACCACTCTCTCCATGAAGAACTTTTCCCTGATGTCTAATTTAAACCTCTCCTGTTGGAGCTCGAAGCCCCTACCTCCCCCCTAGTGTAACTTGCCTGTCGTGCTCACTCTGATCCTTTTTGTCCCTTATTTGCTTTCTGGATTATCCAAGCAAGCAAACCAAGAAGAAAGCACTGCTTGAATGGAGGGTCACAGGAGAGCATCAGCTGCAAGGTCAGGAGACACTCACTTCTCTGGAGACGTTTAAAACCCACCTGGATGTGTTCCTGTGCGACTTGGTCCAGGTGATCCTGCTCTGGCTGGGGGTTGGACTAGATGATGATCCTCCTCTCCTGGGGGATTGGACTGGATGATCTTTCGAGGTCCCTTCCAATCCCTTATGGTTCTATGATTCCTGCAAACTCCATCCTAGCCAACAAGTCCTGTTTATGGTGGGTTTTGGGAGATGCATTTTCTTCAGAGCACTTTTGGACTGGCTGGAGGACGCCCATAGCAGCTGCCCAGGGGTGGCTTTTGTGTTGACCAGGTCAACTTTTATTCTTGAGCTTCCTTCTGTAAATAGGCTACAAGCAGCAAGAGAGGTGAATCCACTAACACCCAAAATTTCCCTCTTGGCTTTCTGCAGGACTAATGCATTAGTAGCTCTGTGGCAAATCAGTTCTACATTCAATCCTCCTAAAAACCTCTGTGGGGACCCGAAGGTTTCATAACAGTTAGGAAGAAACACTCAGTCCCAGGTGCACAATCTCTCTTATTCCTTTGTCAGTCTCTGGGCTTGTGACCTCAGTTTTGTGCAGCATGCTCCAGGGATGCTCCTACAAAACCAGCTCCAAGCAAAGGTGGCCGTATATTTCATCAGAGTAGGTGTAAGGGCTGAAGTTATAATGTCAAAGGGACAGAAGCTTTTCTACTGGAAGGGCAATTTACCACCTACTCACACAACTTGGTGCTGGTAGGGCTTTCCCAGAAAATGTCTGTTCAAAACCTAACCCCAGATGTTTCATTTCATGTGCAGTACAACCCCAAGAATACGTGGCAGAGCTCCTCATGCACTTCATCGCGTAGCTGGTGCAGGGCTCCTTGATTTCCAAATCTAATCTGCACAGATCACAGAACAATCTGGACACTTGTTCCTTAAGCAAAGGGGAAAATAACAACAAAGGGAGTAATTAAACCAGGAGAAGTGTACACAAATAAGATAGCTGCTGACAGAAAGCCACGGGGGGCATCTTCCTCTGTAATTTTTTTTAATGGCAGTATTTAAGGGAAAAGAGAGAAAGAAGCAAAAGTCACCAGGAAAGATCTGATTGTTTTAGTCTGCAACAGCTACGAAGGATTTAAAACCTATTTTTACCTTGTGTTGTCCTGTTTTTACCATCCTCTTTTCTTTAGCTCTACTCCAAAGAGGTTAAAGAGGTTCTTCAGAGCTGCAAGATGTGGCAGAGGTGCAAGGCTGGAGTGTCCTGCAGCTTCCTGGTGCAACGTCCCGTAAGTCTGCACCAGCTCTCAAGAAATCCCTGGACAAATGTAAGATCCTCAGGTAAGGTTCTCAGATGAGCACTAAATTTTATTGAATGGCTTGTGGCCCCTATGATTCACAGAATCACAGAGCATTAGGGGTTGGAAGGGACCTTGAAAGATCATCTAGTCCAATCCCCCTGCCACAGCAGGACCATCTAGACCAAGTCATGGAATCATTAGGGATTGGAAGGGACCTTGAAAGATCGTCTAGTCCAATCCCCCTGCCAGAGCAGGGTCACCTAGACCAAGTCATAGAATCATTAGGGATTGGAAGGGACCTTGAAAGATCATCTAGTCCAATCCCCCTGCCAGAGCAGGGTCACCTAGACCAAGTCATAGAATCATTAGGGATTGGAAGGGACCTTGAAAGATCATCTAGTCCAATCCCCCTGCCACAGCAGGACCACAGGAACATTGTCCAGGTGGGTTTTCAACATCTCCAGAGATGTTTAAACTATCATCCATGCACTTCTCTCTCACAGTCATGTCTAATGCCCTCTACAACAACAGCAACAAACTGAGAAAGAAAGACTGAGTTCTAAAAGCTGGGAGTGGAAGCTCAACTTCTTTACAGTAGGGATTTTGCAGCTGGCATAACTGCTGACTAGAATGATGTGATGAAGACTGTAGCCCACACACAAATCTTCCATCAATTTGACTAATTAATTCCTGCAGAAGCTTCCCCTGGTTCAAAGGGCTGTGTAGGCAACGAACACTCTGTGTGCTGGCGCAGATGTCAGATCAAATCAACATAAAATCCGTTGGACGACCTTTTGACCCACCAGTTTTATGGTTGTGAGATATCTTCTTCTCTGTTCTGTGTCAGGAACTGCTCTTCCATAGAAGTGTAGAGCTGTGCCTTCGCTGGCGTGTTACGAGTAGGAAAGGGCTGCTCCGTTTCTGTCATGTTGTGGCTCGCTGCCTTACTCTGACCTCAGCAGTCCCCACAGGAGCTGAACACGTGCTGACGTGGTCCTGTTTATCAGCATCACTCTGGAACTACGATTCCCACCTACCACCCAGCTAGTACTGCAGCTGAGATGCCTTTCAGGAAGCAAATCTTCCTGCAGCAGGCTTTCTCCCACCTTGTCTAAGTCATTGCAAGAGGGAGGACAAACTGTGCTGCCTGTTCCTACCACAACTTTAATTTATGCCTTAGTCCAGATGCTTCTGGTGCAGGATGTCTCACTCACATCCTTTTTCTTCAGAGAAAATAAAGGCACAAATGTCCCAACTGCAACTGCCCTGGTGAGACCACATCTGGAGCGTTGTGTCCTGTTCTGGGGCCCTCAGTTCAAGAAGGACACGGAGCTGCTAAAGGGAGTCCAGCGTAGAGCAATGAGGATGATGAAGGAGGTGGAGCACCTCCCTTATGAGGAGAGGCTGAGGGAGCTGGGTCTCTTGAGCTTGGAGAAGAGGAGACTGAGGGGTGACTTCATTAATGTCTATCAATATGTGAGGGGTGGGTGTCAGGAGGATGGAGCCAGGCTCTGCTCAGTGTCATCTAGTGATAGGACAAGGGGCAATGGGTGTCAGCTGGAACAGAGGAGGTTCCACATCAATCTCAGAAGGAACTTCTTCACAGTGAGGGTGACAGAGCAGTGGAACAGGCTGTCCTGGGAGGTTGTGGAATCTCCTTCACTGGAGATGATTAAAACCTGCCTGGATGTGTTCCTGTGTGACTTGATCTAGGTGATCCTGGGATTGGACTAGATCCTCTTTCTGAGGTCCCTTCCCTAAATATTCTATGATTCTATGATGGTTGAGAAAAAAGATCTCATTCAAATGAGCCAAAGACATTCCGGGCACGGAGAAAAGAAAGACTTCAGCTCTGGTTTCGCCTGTGTGTGGCTGCCCACTGTAGCTACCACAGATGATTCTGCTTAGATCTGCATGTGTGAATCTTTGGGACCTTCAGTTAAAGAGCTCTGCGTTCCCTCTTGGGTGTATTAGGTATGTTTTGGGCTTGGTGGTCCAGTAGTCATAGAATCATAGAATCATCAGGGATTCGAAGGGACCCTGAAAGATCATCTGGGCCGAAAGATCATCTGGGCTGAAAGATCATCTGGGCCAACAGATCATCTGGGCCAACAGATCATCTGGGCCAACAGATCATCTGGGCCAATAGATCATCTGGGCCAACAGATCATCTGGGCCAATAGATCATCTAGTCCAACAGATCATCTAGTCCATCACTCCTGTGATCTCCACAAACAGCAGACCCAAACCAATGAGGTAACCAACCCTTTAATTAGTGTAATGCAGGTCCCGAGCATGTCTCCTCCTTCCCACTTCCCTTCAACCCAGAGCATCCCGAGCTCCCCCAGGCATCACCCGCTGCCTGAAGCACCGGCTCCGTCGTCGTCATCGCAGGCTGAAGCGGCTGCAGGGAATTTGTTTCACAAGGCTGGTTTCAACTGAGCTACCTGCTGTGCAGCACAGCGCTGCTGTTTGTGAAGTGAACGACGGGAAAAGCAAGTCTGTGATTTCATTTGTTCAGACCGATTAGTCACACGTTGCACATGGTACCATTTGCTTGTCACTTAATGACTGGCCAGCCTGCCTGAGTCATTAGCGCGGCAGCGCGATGAAAGGAAGACATAAACATAATGATGAGCTCAAGGAAGTGGGGTGCTGCTTTACCTCAAAGAAATGGTGCGCAGAAATCCAGCGCAGCTGCAGGTGCTCCGGCGACAATGTGGGAAGCAGTTAGCTTCCAATTTAGCAGAAAATTAAGAGCGAAAAAACTGTTATTTGTGAGAGAAGATCCTCATGGCACGCAATCATCCATGCTCTGTAGCCACAAGATGAGCATTCAGCTGTCTTTGTCGTGACTTAAAACAATTGGTGTCTTGGGCTGCATTCAACACCAGATTGGTGCTTATTATCTGCAGTTTATTCTTTCTTGGGATGTTTTGTAAAGCCCCCCCCCCCCTTTATTTTATGGTTAATTTGCTTGCTTGAATGTGAAGCCATTTAAGCTGAAAAATCTGGATTGTGGTCCATCATTGTGCCAGTGCTCTGAGCTGTGTGATGCAACGTAATTGGCAATTTTCAGATTCATAATCCATTTTGCTTCGTGCGTGCGCGCACACTCACACTCACACTCGCGCACCCTGCCACCCCAGCTCTTCCAGCTGGTGGAGAAGTGACATTAGAATGTGCAGATTCCTTCAGTCGGATAACAGGAGATGGTTTTTAATAGAAAACCAACAAAATCCTGCAAGCCGGGAGAACATCATCCCTAAGCCAGGAGAACAGCATCCCCAAGCCGGGAGAACATCATCCCCAAGCCAGGAGAACAGCATCCCCAAGCCAAGAGAACATCATCCCCAAAGAGTGACACCTGGAAGGATTCATGGATCTGAAGTGTTCTGACTTTTAGGCAGCTGAGGCTTCAACAGGGGTTTGCTCTGCACAGAAATGCAGCTAAAGCTGCAGCTTTTAATTACAGAATTTGTAGTGATTTTTTTTAATAGGAGGCTGCTGAGAACAGACTTGTTGGAGGGAGGGACTGGAATCTCTCACTGAGGAGGAAAGAGCAATAATTTGTTAAAAACGTGGCTGTTTGTGCTGATGCTGCTTGTTCAGCAGAAACTGAAACCCACTTTTTACAATCGATGGCAAAATGAAGATCAGGGGAAATTCAGGCTCACAGCTCTTCCATCAAATCATTCAGCTTGTCCTCTCCTGTTTCACGTCTCCTTTGGTCCTGGGGAAGCTTTCACTTGCTTAGAGGGCTTGGAATCATCACATCATAGAATCATTAGGGATTGGAAGGGACCTGGAAAGATCATCCACTCCAATCCCCCTGCCACAGCAGGATCACCTAGATCAAGTCACACAGGAACACATCCAGGCAGGTCTTAAACATCTCCAGAGGAGGAGACTCCACAACCCCCCTGGGCAGCTTGTCCCAGGGATTTTCTGTCTCACCACCTTCCCATTACCGGGGCTGCTGGCAGGGATGTGTTCTGTTGGCTTTATTGCTTCAAGAGTAACTTGAGTTTCTGCAGCAATCTCTGTCCAGCCTGAGCTTCTGGTTTTAGTGCTTCTTTGTGGCCCCTCTCTGTTCTCACCAGCTGGCCACTGCCAATGCTCAGCTCCACTCTGTTTCCCCCAGCTAATGGCCAGGCACCTTGCCTGACAGCTCTGCCTGTGGTCTGCTCATTCCTCTCCACCAGCAGTCCTGCCAGCTCATTGCCTCTACTTCATTAAACATATCCCCTGGTTTGTCAGCAGTGAAGGAGTCTGTATGATGCTGGAACAGAAATGGGCTCAGTCCACCAACCTTTTGCCCCCCACTGCAGTAGATGCCAGGTCTCCAGGATTTACCTGCTGTAGAGGAGAACATGTTGGACTGTTTTCCTGCTGGATCTGTGTTCATCTCAAACCTTGACACCTGAGGAGGTTAAGTTCACCTAAAATTAACAATGGTGTGATAAGCTTTGGGCCCGTTTTCTCAGTGGCTGCTGTACCACACTAGACTTCCCTTGTTGGAAGACTTATTGGATTTCTCCAGGTCCAGATTCATGTGGCCTGTGGACTCTGAATTGCTCTGTTTTCTGGCAATCCCCCATCCATTCTTCAGCGTGAAGACACTCACTGCAACAATGAGAGAGGGGATCACAAGCAACAAGCAATTGGACTATAGGAAGCGGCCTTAAGTTCCACCAGGGGAGATTTAGATGGTTGGATATGTAGGAAAATGATTCTTCACCAAAATTGTTGTTGAGCACTGGGATAGGCTGCCCGGGGAAGTGGTGGGGTCACCATCCCTGTAGCTATTTAAGGGACGTGTAGATAATTATGAGAAGGAACTTCACAGTGAGGGTGACCTAGCACTGGCAGGGGCTGCCCAGGGATGGTTGTGGAGTCTCCATCTCTGGAGACATTTAAAACCCACCTGGGTATGTTCCTGAGCTACTTGGTCTAGGTGGTCCTGCTCTTGGCAGGGGGATTGGACTAGATGATCTTTCAAGGTCCCTTCCCATCCCTAATGATTCTATGATTCTATGTTTAGTTCTATTTGGAGGACATGAAGGTTCCTGTGCGACTTGGTCTAGATGATCCTGCTCTGGCAAGGGGATTGGACTGGATGATCTTTCGAGGTCCCTTCCAGTCCCTAATGTTCTGTGATCCTGTGTCATCATGGTGTTCCTAGCTCATTTCAGATTCTTGCTTTAAGAGTCTTTGTATAACCCTGTGCCTATGCTTGCAGCCAGTTTTCCCTCTGCCTGTGGAGCTGCATCTCACCAGCAGAGCCCTGAGACAGGAAAATAAACAACAGAGCACTGAGTTCAGAAACATCTCCTAGGACTGTTCAGTTGCCCAAGTTTAATGCAGAAGACACTTCACAACAGTGTTGAGTGTCTGTCTTGGAGACAGGCACTCACAAGCCCTGCAAGGTGGGTTCTCTGAAACCTAGCTAAGCGAGCGTTGCACAGCCCAGATGTTATCATCATAAATGCTGTAAAATATTTAACAGGAGCTGGCTCTCGTGGAGTTTTTGAGTTCTTGTGTTCAGCTGGCGAGGTGCAGTCACTGCATCTTAATTCGTGGTAACAAACTCGCACTGACAGCTGCCTGTGTATTGTGACTGATAGTCAAGAAGTGTTTTCACAGGCAATTTATTTACTCATTGAATTGAGAATGTCTCTGGTGGCACAGTTCCTTCTAAAAGCTTCTTTGAAAAAAAAGAAGTGGTGTCTTGAGCAAAAGAATCTTTGCAGGATTTACAGAGCATCTTCAAAATCATCCTGAGACACCCTTCCGATCTCTGCCCCTTCTTGTGCCACCAAAATTTAGGTAGGAAGCAACTAAAGGCTCTCTATAAAAATAATGTGGAGTCAAACAGAGAAAAAAAACTTCAAGGAAAAGTGCCTTAAAGTTCTTCCTTCAGAGTTTATTCAGAAATTAATGGAAATCACAATATAATGTGCCCTTGTGGCCAAGAAGGCCAACAGCATCCTGGGGTGGATCAGAAGGGGGCTGGTTAGCACATGGAGAGGTTCTTCTCCCCCTCTACCCTGTCCTGGTGAGACCACCTCTGGAGGATTATGTCCGGCTCTGGGCCCCTCAGTTCAAGAGTGACGCAGAACTGCTGGAGAGAGTCCAGTGCAGAGCCACGAAGACGATGAAGGCAGTAGACACTTCTCTTATGAGGAAAGGCTGAGGGAGCTGGGTCTCTTGAGCTTGGAGAAGAGGAGACTGAGGGGTGACCTCATTAATGTTGATAAATATGCGAAGGGTGGGTGTCAGGAGGATGGAGCCAGGCTCTGCTCAATGTCATCTAGTGATAGGACAAGGGGCAGTGGGTGTGAGCTGGAACAGAGGAGGTTCCACATCAATATCAGAAGGAACTTCTTCACGGTGAAGGTGACAGAGCACTGGAACAGGCTGCCCAGGGAGGTTGTGGAGTCTCCTTCTCTGGAGAGGTTTAAGACCTGCCTGTCTGTGCAACTTGGTCTGGGTGATCCTGTTGTGTGAGGGAGATTGGACTAGATGATCTACTGAGGCCCCTTCCAATCCCTGATGATTCTATGATTCTATGATCCCGCTGTGGCAGGGGGATTGGACTAGATGATCTACTGAGGTCCCTCCAATCCCTACTGATTCTATGAAAACCTGGGGTATCTGGTGGAAAGGAAAGTTTTCTTCTAATACGATTTTTAACTGGTTTTGAGCTTCCTAACCAAGGAACTGTAAATGACATTCTTTTACCCTACCAGGAAGTAGTAGCCAAACACCTTCAGATCAACTTTCAGCACATTATGTCTCACCCCCAACCCCATCCTCCTCTTGCATGTAGACAAAGAAAGAAGTAAAACCAGTGTGTTTATCCAGAGCCACGGTTCTCTGTTACGGGCTTGAATTCAGGAAAAAAGCCGTACGGAGACGAACGCTGCGAGCCAGCATGGGGACCAGACTAAAACTGGAGAAAACAATGCTGCTGCTGCTGCTGGCACTCCTCTGCAGCGCTCAAATTGCACGGTTGCCGGCGCTTCCTGCCACATTCTGTTTTTTACGAGCCACCTTTTGTCTTCAGCTAAAAGCATGGATGTATTTTGCATCTCTTCCATATTCCGTAAGCTTGTAATTGGAAGAAGAAATAAATTAGGTGTTTGAATGAACCTCTTAAGCTTTGGAAGTCCTGTGCAGTAGGAGGTCATTACACACGTTGTTTCTGTGCACAGTCCAGTTCTATAGCTGCGTGGAGATATCCTACTGGGTGACTTGGGGAAGTCTGGAGTCCACCAGACGCTGGGTAAAATGATGTCCTCCCTGAAGCTATTAACCCCATGAATCTGTGATGTTGTCCAGCAAAATTATGGATTGGATCTCTCAGGAAGCATTCATAGAATCATAGAATCATTAGGGATTGGAAGGGACCTCAAAGATCATCTAGTCCAATCCCCCTGCCAGAGCAGGACCACCCAGACCAAGTCGCACAGGAACACATCCAGGTGGGTTTTAAACATCTCCAGAGAAGGAGACTCCACAAACCCCATAGAGACAGGATGGATGAGGCTTTAAGAAATCTAATCCCATGGAAGATGCCCCTGTCCATGGCAGGGAGTTGAATCTAGATCATCTTTAAGGAGGCTAAGGGGAGATAGGGGAGATCTAATCACTTTCTACAACTATCTGAAAGGACATTGTAGAGATGGTGGTGCTGGTCTCTTCTCACAGGTACCCACAACCACAAGGAGGGGCTTCAAGCTTCAACAGGGTGGGTTTAGACTAGACATAAGGAAAAAAAATTCATGAAGTGGTCAGGCACTGGAATGGGCTGCCCAGGGTGGTGGTTGAGTCCTCATCCCTGGATGAGTTTAAAAGACACTTAGGTGTGGTGTTGGGGGATCTGGTTTAGGGGTGAACTTGTAGAGTGGGGTTGATGGTTGGACTCGATGATCTATTCCAACCTGAGTGATTCTATGATGCTATGTCCTTTCAGATCCAAACCATTCCATGATACTGTGACAATGTAGGAAAGTCCTGGATAATCCTGCTGCTCTTTTTCTGCGTTAAAGTAGCTGTCCTGTGCAGCTCTAATATTGATTTTGGTAACAGAGTGTCTTAATCTCCTGCTTGAGCCCTGTCTTAATCTCCTGCCTGACTTGCAGGAGTCAGCCAAGTCCTGATTCTACCTGCAACTCTGGGTAGGATTCCATGTACATTTCTGAAGCTACTCCAGGTTTAAAGTAGGGACCTTTAAAGAAGATCATTATGACAGATCTTTTACTCTCTGGTGCAGATCCCAAGGGATGATCTCCGGTGTTTGTAGAGGGCAACTTGTTGGGGGTAGTTAGCAGGTTGAGAGAGGTTCTTCTTTTGCTCTACTCTGCCCTGGTGAGACCACATCTGGAATGTTTTGTCCAGTTCAGGAGCCCTCAGTTCCAGAAGGACACGGAACTGGTAGAGGGAGTCCAGTATAGAGCAATGAGGATGATGAAGGAAGTGGAGCACCTCCCTTATGAGGAGAGGCTGAGGGAGGTGGGTCTCTTGAGCTTGGAGAAGAGGAGACTGAGGGGTGACCTCATTAATGTCTATAAATATGTGAAGGGTGGGTGTCAGGAGGATGGAGCCAGGCTCTACTCAGTGTCATCTAGTGATAGGACAAGGGGCAATGGGTGTGAGCTGGAACACAGGAGGTTCCACATCAGTATTACAAGGAACATCTTCATGGTGAGGGTGACCGAGCACTGGAAGGGGCTGCCCATGGAGAACTGTGGAGTCTCCTTCTCTGGAGACATTTAAACCCTGCCTGGATATATTCCTGTCCAACTGGATCTAGGTGATCCTGCTCTGGCAGTGGCATTGGTGGTCTTTCAAGGTCCCTTCCAATCCTTAATGTTCTGTGGTTCTGTGATTCTGTGACTACAGCTAGGCCATGGGAAACCCCACTTCTGTGCAAACCTCGACCACCAGCCTTCCAGGGTTCCATCCACTCCCATGTAGCACTGCTTTAGGAAGTAACAACAGCAGCCAGTGAGCTGTCTTCCATGTCACTAGGTGGAAATCTCTGAAAGTTGAGGGAACTGAAGGAGTTAGTAAAGTTCCTCAAACTGCTGAGGACAGCAGAGGGTAAGGGTGCCTCTGGAGCAACAGTGCAAATATCAAATGAAATTGATGTGGATACGTCCAGCACTAGATGTGTTGTAACAGATGGCCCAGCAAATGCATTTGGTGTGAATGCTGGGCTCGTTCCTGTGCTTGAAAATGCATTTGGACACCTATTTTTTGCATTTCATTACCGTGGGCATCAACAAGCACTGGGGATAAAAATAATTGAGCAAAGCTTGAAGACGTGAGGAAATTGCAGTGAACTTCAGGATCTCATGTGCACTGAGCAATCACCATTTCCAAATGCATTGGAAAGGATCAGAGCACTCTGGGCTGGTGAAGCATGACAGTATGTGGTGGTTTAGCTACTGGTGTGCAGCTCTGTTTATAGTTTGGGGATGGAGAGGCTGCACATGGCCTCCAAAGATCAGAATCATCCACAGTTGCCTCATCAGATGGGCTCACGACATAATGGCTTTGTTTATTTTCATCTGCATTTGAAACACGTTCCACATCAACCTGAGAAGGAACTTCTTCATGATGAGGGTGACAGAGCACTGGAAGGGGCTGCCCAGGGAGGTTGTGGAGTCTCCTTCACTGGAGACATTTAAGACCCGCCTGGATGTGTTCCTGTGTGACTTGGTCTAGGGGATCCTGCTGTGGCAGGGGGATTGGACTGGATGATCTTTCGAGGTCCCTTCCAATCCCTGATGATTCTATGATCTTACAATAGCTCTAATCAGTATTGAAGGCAAATTATCTAGTTCACTACAAATCTAAGTGTGATTTTAGAGGATGCTTTAGAGGTCCTCTAAATGTCTAAGGACATTTTAGAGGTCCTTTCTACAGAACACCTACAAGGTAAGGGTGTTCTTCAATTTTAAGTCAAATCCAGTTTGGAAAACAAAATAATTAAATTCAGAGAACAAAAATGAGTGACCTGAGAACTGGGTGAGGGATCCTCAAATGTGCAGCATCAGTTGTGAACAGGGCCAAGCTTGAAAATAGAATTCAGATGCTGAAAATTTGTGACTAGTTGTTGAAAGACAATTATAATGGTATTTATTATAACACTCCATTATTTGTAGAGCAACACATCCCTGAGTCCTTCTCACCTGTGCAGTCCATGGAATTTGCTACAAGAAGCTTTGACAACTGTGTGCAGAATGGAAAAGCAGTCTCAGCTAGGAAAGGAGCACTGTTCTTACAGCAGGTCTGGATGAGCTGGCACAAACCACGAGAGCGATGGAGTTGTCATTTGTCAGGAGCAAAACCAGTTGCACCAGTGCAAATTGTAGGTGAGCCTGCACTCCTAAGGGACACTCTGAGCAGTGGCATGTGGTTTAGAGACTTACAAGTGCCATTTGTTTTCCCAATATGTGCTCTCCCTGATGGCCAGTGTACCCAGTGTACCCAGTACAGTCATCAGGGAGTGAGACTTTTCAACTGGAGTTATGTTCACTGAGTCCCCTGAAATGAGTCATCCACCTCGGGAAGGTTTATAGATGCTACAGTCCCACAAAGCAAGCAGGGATGCTGCAGAGAGCAGACATGGGGAAGGCAAGGCCGGCTCTCCTACGCCGTGCTGCTGAGCACAGTAATTACAGAGGTGTGAGCACTGTGCTTGTTTATTTGCTGCTTTATATCACCCACCACAAAACAGCCTGCAGGAGTCCATTCTGCCCCTAATTCTGTATTAATGAAGATTCTGCCTGGTTAGCTGGGTAAACAGCCACCAAAGTTGAGAGGGGTGGGTGGAATAAGTAGGTGATGCAGTGCATTAAGCCATCACCTCAACTGGTATCAAACTCCTCATACGTCTAAAAGTTTTGAAAGGAAATTAAAGAAAATTGAATTTGGGAGGATTTTGCTCTTGGCATAGTGTTAAATCAGTCTGACTCTGGACCAAACTAAGCTAATGCTCATGGCAGTGGGGCAGAGGTAGGCAGAGGTGTGTGTGTGTGGACCGCTTGGTGTCTTATGGCCAAGCCTGACTCCAAGCAATCGTCTGTTTCTTAGAGATGCTGTTACTGCTTTTCAGGTCAGAAAAGGGATTTGCTGCAAAGGTCATGCAACAGAGAAAAATTCCCTCTTGGCTTTGTGGCTCTGGCTGCTGTTGGGGACATTGGTCAGATGGGGAGTTCTGATGATGGAAACCTGCGTGAAGCAGCAGATCTTGAAAAATCTCTGTCGCCAAGAGCTTTGCTTTTCCAGAGGTCTTTGTCCTATTTCCTTTATGTCGCCTTTTCCTTATCACAGTGACAGAGGCACATAACCTGTCATTATGTTCTGAGGCCATTAAAGCTTTTCCAGCAATATTAGGCAAATCTACCTACGAAGAGTGACTTTATTTACCAGAAAAATGGTTTCTAGGGAAACCTCTTCTCAGCACAAAAGCGAGCGAAGGAAAGCCTGCTGTTCATTAGAATGGCTCACAGCAGACCTGCCACAGGTGAGGGTTTCCCGTGCGTCTCCCCTGCCACATGCCTTCTTCAAAGGGGAAAGACACAACCTTTCTTTGAAGGTCTGTCCCTTCATGTTTGAGGAGGAGCCACCTTGGACATAATAATCTCCATCACCACAGGGGCGTGCGGTGTGGTTTCTGCCCAGGCTTCTCTGGGCCTTGGGCACACAGAGGGTGCCTGCTGAGTGCTCCTGGATGTGCCTCATGCTCTGCTGCTGGGTGTGTGTCTGTACTGTAGACTCTGCCAGTCTTCCTTTGTGTTATGCTTTTGCAGATAGTTTAGAACGGTGGCCCTGGCCACCAGTCCTCAGTATCATGCTGATGGTGGTAGTTCCTCGCTGCAAGCTCTGCACAAGGCCTGCCACCTGGGTGACCCTGCAAGCCCCCTTCTCCCTTGCAGAGTGTGCAGATGTCAGCAGTGAGCATCTTTGTTTTCAGCCCCTGGACATGATGAGCAAAACAACAGCCCCTGATGGGACACAGTAGTTTGGATTTTTCTAGCCAGTTGTGGCAACAACAGATCTCTGCTGGCTAAAAGTAAGCAGAGCATTGTCTTCCCTCGGCAGCCAGCTTTCTGCACAAGGACACAAGACACCCATGTGGAGCAAACCTACGGTCTGTGTGTTCATAATGCCTCCTCTCACCCACAAAGTACCAGAAGCCTTCTCCAGGAGCTTTTACTACTGAATGGAAGCATTAGCTGAAAATGGACCTGTGGCTGAGTTTGTGGAGTCCACCTAGAAGCTGGGATCAGTCCCCATCCCAGCTGCTGTTTTTCTGATTAGTTTTCAAAAGTGCTAGTCCAAGTAGCTCCAGCTTGGAGCCTCCAGAGATGTAGAAGCATCTCCTCAGGCAGAGGCATGACATAACATCTCCCAGCTTCCAGATTTGAAGGTCAAGAGACCTATAGCCATGTGAGCTGTGATGTTCTCGGGGGGGCTGTGGGGCTGCACAGCCGTGCCTGGATCCTGGCAGAGCTCAGTTCCTCAAAAGCAGGAAGGACTACGGGTTTGCTAGAAGGTGGCAGAAACCAGTAACCCACAAAGTCCTTCCCAGACCCATGGTGAACCCCTCATTCCAGAGGCCTGAGAAGTCTGAGGCTCCTGTGCCAGGTTCAGATGAGTGGGTTAAGGACTGCTAAGCAATCCCCACTCTACTGAGCTCGAGAAAGATTGAATTATGTTTCTCGCCTCATTTTAATGCATTTAATGTTTATTTCTATATGTGCATGAGTACTTAATTTAGCATAATTATTGAGATGAATTGCAGCTAAAATTACAGGAAAATTGTAACTTGTCATAAAACAAGTGGGCCATATTGTAAGAGGGCTGTTCCCACACAAACCCGCTCTGCTAGAGCGGCTTAATAACACAAATAAATCTGCACTCCCCAACCTGGGGCTTCTTTGGGGACTTGATTAATTATTAGGAAGCAAAATGGCTAACAACGTGGTAGATATAAAAATATCCTCTTGCAGCAGTAAGATTGTAAATTTGAGCTCTATTGCATGACAGCAAGTGTAAGCAAGAATTACACACAATGCAGGGAGCTGAGTGAATTAATGTGCTCAGGACCTTTGTTGCTAGAAATAGTTTGCGCTCTGTTGTGATCAGCCGTTGTAACTCATCTCAGCTGCAGTTTGGGTTTCTTCTCACAGTTTAATAAGGGACAGACATGGGTTTTTGGCAACAAGAGCTTCCAGCAATGTCTGTATGTGTGAGGTGTGACCTTTGGGGTCGGTGTCTTTTCCACATGGTGGGCAGTTCATATAAACTTGCTGCTTTTATCTCTTTCCCAGTTTGGATCTCTACCTGTCGCAGCCCAGCACTGCCCATCCTTAGTCCCTGCAGTGCTCCCAGATCAATTTAGTCAGCTGCATCCTCATGGCACCCGAGAAATCATAGAATCATTAGGGATTGGAAGGGACCTCGAAAGATCATCTTTATCAAAAATATGAACTAGTTACCCTTCAGTGAACTTTCACCAGCTCCAGGTGATGTCAGACAAGCTCTGGCTGCTGTTGAACTGAGTGAGGAGGCCAGAGCTGTAAGAAAAAACCCACACCAAGAGCCTTTTAAAGTCTCAGCTCTTAGAAGCAGTTAGATTGAAACAGGATGTTTGTCTGGTCTCAGGACATGCCAGCAGTAGTGATTACTGTCTGCTTTCCAAAGCTCACCCTGAAACTCTACTGAGATGAGCTGGGCTCAAGGCAGGAGAATAATCTGCCCCCAGGATGAAGAGCTGAATGGGCAGAAAAATGATAGAGATTATTAGGGGCGAGGAAAGGAGGATAAGATGAAAGGAAACTTGTACTCAGATTTTAAAAGCCCTTCTGAGTCCAGATGGGTTTTATTCATATTAACAAGTGTGTCCTGCCCTACACTTTAAATCCTTTTAGCTGACAGTGGGTTCAGAGCTGCTCATGGTGACTCTAGGGAAACACACTCCAGGTCCAATCAGACCTGAGCTGCAACTGCTGTAGGAATGCCACAGTGCCATTGCTGCGGGCAGCAGTCATCTGCAGTCTTGGGGCTTCAAGTCCAAGGTCAGAAGCTTTACCAGTGCTTGAGCCTGGCAGGGTGGCTCCTTGTACTGGCTGGGCTGGAGCCACACCGCTGTCACCACTCTGCACTTTTGCTTTTGAGCTTGGTCTTCTGCCTGAGGTCAGCGCAGGCAGCATCCAGCTTGGCTGGTCCTGGTCCTGTGCTGATGCTGTGCCCCTGCCTGGGCTCAAAAAGCAGGAGCAATATGGGAGAGGATGAGGAGCATCACCCAAGATGCAGTGGCTCAGGTCTGTGTACTATCCAGGTTACCTGACGTTTCTCTCTCCCTCACTTTCCCACAGTGGCAGCAGAAGGTTAACTTGAACACGCCAGGACGCTGCTCTGCGAGATGCTCAGTTTCATTCCTGGTTTGCCCCAGTCCTCTTACCCTTCTTGTTTCCCCTTCTGTTCGTGGCTTGCTCAAAGAAAGGAGTCTTTGCTGAAGCCAGCTTTGAAAAACTAGTGCCAGCCTGTTTTTCTTCGCGCCTAAGTGAGCAAATGAATGATATGGTTACGCAGGACTGGCCAAGTGCCACCAGTCACACACAGCGGCGCGGTTGTCTGGCACCCTGCAGAACTGGCAGTGGTGACTGGAAAAGAATAATAAAGACATTTATACTTTTATTATTATGGAGAGACTGGCTGAACAGCATCCTGGTGATGTACCATCAAGCCTTGGCTGTCAGAGAAACTCAGGAACGTCTACGTGACGTTTATTATGCAGCAGCCAGGACGACACTGAAGCGAGCAAGCATACACAGGCTATCTAGACCTCTGAGACATGCCCTTTCTCTCCCTCTTTTTTATCAATATTAATTTCTTGCTTGCTTGTCCCAGCTGTTACCTGCAGCAATAGTGGAGTCTTCCTGGTTTTACTCTGATCGCTTGCAATGCCAGGATCTTCATCACATGCCAACAACTAACAGAGCAGACAGCACGCAAAGCATGAGCACCAGAACTTTCCTGAGCCATCATGTTCAAACTGGAGGTATTTCAGAGTGTGAACACACTCAGGCTCAGGTTTTTAAAAATAAATCTTGTCTGAGATCAAATTAATTCAAAAAGACCCTGAGGCTCCTTCAGCTGGATGATGTGTGGCCTTAGATGAGCTATGATTGCCCTCAGGAGAACCAGAAGTCAGATTTATGAATCCCTCATCAGGAAGGCTCCCCCGGGTTTTCCAGGCTGAAGGGCCAAGGCTTCAGCTGCTGCCTTTCCCAAACAGGGCACCTGGACCCGTGTTAGCTGCCAGCTGCCTCCCCTCTCTGACAGAGAGAGGGATGGTGGCAAAGCAGGTTTTGCCTTTATGCTGCCAGAGCTTCATCCTCTTCCCAGCAGTTTGGAGGTGGAGGCAAGGCTCCACTTGCTGAAGTTTGGATAGAGCCTGTGGCCCTGTTCTTGGTGACACACCTTAACAGTCAGAGATGCTGAACACTGCTGAACGTAGTCCTGTAGCACAGGATGGTGGATGGGCTGAGGCATCACCTGCCTGAGTCCATTATTCCTCTTGATAAGGTGACCACAAGGCAACTGGAGTTCAGGCTGAGGGAATGAAAGGAAGGGGGAGAAGGGAAAGCTAACAGACAAGTGTTGTATTTTTGTTGTGTTGTGCAGCTGTTTCTCTTTGTCTTCCTAATGCTGTTGATCTGCTTTTGTCTTCTGAAACTGTAAATTCTTCAAAGCAGGGTTTGTTCTTCATTCTGTGTGTGTCAAGGGGATACAAACTGCATCTAAACAGCTCGTGTAGTACAGAGGCACATGGAGACACTTAGTGTCTTCAGCCTTCCCTGCCTTGAGATTATCCACGTTTCAGTGACACAGAGTGATCTCCATCCTTGACCTAAGGTGTGGGCTTGTCCTACACATGTTGTTCCAGGACTTGCCTTAGACACCTCTGAATTTGCACATATGTTTTGCAGATTACAAACTGCCAACTCCTCTGTTTTAAACCTCTCATGGGAAGTAAAGATTCCCTACGCTGTCTGGAAGTGCACAGAAACCCCTACCTTGGCGCCCTCAATATGGAATTAAGCTTGATATTTAAAATCTTATAAGGGCATGGAGAAAGCTAAATCAAAACAGACAGGAAGAAAGGGCTAGTTGCCATGAACACCAGACTAATCCTGAACTGCATTGATTGTGGTAAGATTTTCATTAGGAGACAATTAGCAACACCTACATCAAATAAAATAAATTTCTAAACAACAGGTAGTAATAACAAAACAGGCTCCTTGGCCAAGAGTCATTAGAAGGAAAAGGAGGATTATCCACAAAGAGAGGATTAGGAAAATAGAGAAACCCCTGACGTAGCAAAGGGAGTCCCAGCGGGCCAGCTGGCTAGATTGAAGCAATAATCCTGCATGTCTTCAAGGAAATAATGAAAGTAGAAAGAAAGATCAAGGCCAATAAAAGAGCCCCTTTGCATGATACACTGCTCCGTGGATAAATGAATGTACCTTTTTAACAGCTGTTGCTAACAGGCAAACAAAGAAGAATCAGCAGTAGGGTTCAGTAATGTTTAAAGAGACCCAGGGACTGATAAAGCCAGTTTGTACCTGTGTAACTCCACTGGCTTCTTGCTTTATACTGATACAGGTAGGAGGAGAATTTGGACCATACAGTGCAGCACGGTGTGCCACAGGACAAATTGTTGCTCACTGCACCTCTGGCAGCCAGGAGGCAAACAAAAGGAACCAACAGGTATCTCTGTTTCTTTTTTCTCAGAAATGTTTTAGATCCCAGTTATTTTCTTGCCTTAGTATATTAATCACTGTTCCACCTCTTATGTGCAGGGAAGTTTGAGCATTACTTGAAGACTCTCCATCCTTTCCTGAGGCAGCATTGTTATGGCAATAGCTAACTCGGAGAGGGTGGGACAAGTCGTTGAGGGACCTCTTCTCTTCACGAGGCTTCTTCTCAGCCTCAGCTGGTAAGCTTAGCCAGGTGTTGAGTGTGATGCATTAGACTTCAGGGCTCTGCGCCTGCCCCACCTCTCAGTGTCACTGGAGCGGCTCTAGCAGAACGCAGGGCTTTACTCCAGCACACGGCTCTTACTCAGCTGTGTGGGGTTTGCCAGATGAGTTTCAGTCACGTTTCAAGCTGGTGAGCACAACCCCCAGAACCCGCTTTGGCTAACGCTTGCCGTGTGCCCCAGTCCTGCATCACCAAACCCCGGCGCTCCCCCGGAGCATCCCCGGCCCGGTTCCCCGCAAGCGCAGGGCTGTGGCAGCGAGGACAACCTCCCGAACCCGGGCCAGACCCTGCTCTTCGGGGCTGTTCCAGAAGATGGCACCATTGCAGCACCCAGCACAGCCCACCGCGGGCGACCCCGGCACAGCCAGCCCGGCTTTGCCCTCCGCCCGGGGGATGCTTCTCGTGGGCAACTGAAGCTCCGAGCGGCGAAGCGAAAGCCAGAGGCAGGCGCCAGGACATGTCGCTCTACGTGGTGAGGCCAAGTTCGCCTGAATGTAAAGGGAAGTTTCATGTAGAAGAGGTTAAGAAACTTCTGTGGAGAACGTGGTCAAATCCTCTGGATTTTGTACCGCACCTTCCACAAGTGGCTCTGACCTAGAGGAGCAAGTTTACACGAGATGCAGATCATTCCCTGCACCTTGTGAATGGATTATTTCCTCATGACATCCCCCCTGCTTTGTCTGCCTGTTTCTGCTTTTCATAGGGTGCTCAATCATGCTGCTGGTGATTGAGATAGCAGAAGCCACTTAGGATGTTACTGTCCTGGAGCTTGTTATCCTAGTGGGCACTGTCACAGAGTGCTCCTGCCCATGCTCAGGGCAGAATCAGCCCAAAGGACTACAGCATCATATGGGAGCAATTCTATAGAGCTGATCTACTACAGAACATGGGCCCTTCTACTGTGGATCTTGGGCTGTGGCCCCAAAGCCAAGAAGAGATGCTCTGTGTAGCCACCAGACCCCACAACACCTGTAAAAAAAGAATGGACACTGCAGTGATGCTGTGCTTCAAGCTTGTTCTTTCTGCATATCCAGTGAACCACAAGCTCAATGGCTATGCTAAGAAAAACTCCCCTATCTCTAGCCCTCTTGAGACCCTCACCCGAATCTCCTCCAGGGGGGCTGTCTTTTTACACCCACATTCATGTGCATGGGAGGAGAGAGTAATCTAGGGAATAAGCAACTCCACCCTCAGGCAAGAGCTTTGTCAGTCTTGACAAGGCAGAACTTCCAGGAGACTTTCTCCCACTCTCCCTGCTCCTTGTGGTTTCTCCTGGAGGAGGGGGCAATCAGGCCCATTAGTTTATTTAACACCACATTGCTCAAAAAGAGGCTTGAGCTGCCTGTACAGGGACAAGTAGGTTTCATTACCTATAGCTCTTCGTGTTTCAGTGGAGCTGGTATTGTTCTGCAGTGTGAATTGTTTGACAGTGTAATAACAATTATTAGCCCATAATGTACACTAACAGGTCTGGTAGTGAGAGGCTGTATGTTAATGCACAGTAGCTACGTTTCTCTGGAGGGGGTTAAACAAAACTGTAACTAGGGTCAAAGCTGTGCCTTTGCCTCCATGTGCTAGCAAACAGCTGTACCTGCTTAGATTTTAATTACAAATTAATCAGATGAACGTGTGATACCCTCTGCACTGGAAGGGTAATAACCAATTTTGCAGCTAACTGGAAAAATATCTAACACGTGAACGTTCTAATGCTAAAGGTTACTACAGGCTGCCTTTGAAAACATATGTGATAAGATCCTTCAATTGGAGCTAAGCATCAGGAAAGAATGGCATGGCACAGTGAACTCATTTTTACACCTTCCCTCTTTCTGAAGGTTTAGATAATTTCCTGGCAAGGGCTATTAAACCAGTATTTTTCTTTTCTTAGTAAAGACTGACAAGTTTCTGGAGCTCGCCTGTAGTTCCTGGGAAGGAGAGATAAGCCCTTTCCTGTTTGCCAAACAGTGAAGGCAAACAAAGTGGTATTCTGCAGGAAGCAAAAGGCTTTCTAAAAAACATGTTTTATTTGTTTGGCCCAAGGTAGTTGTCTGCTGGACCAAGCAAGCAAATACATCTTGGTCACACTTCTCCATAACCCATGTTGCAGTGCAAAGTAGAGGTGTTGAAGTGCAGGTACATGGCTCCCGTGAGGCAGGCTGGTCTTTTTTTCTCGTGGGAAAAGATTGATGTGATGATAATGCTGGAGATCTGTCGCACAGATAAGATGCTCAAAGGCTTTCTTTCTACACAGACCCCCACCAGGGGAACAGCTTACAAAACAGTCCCCTCTTGGGAGATGCAGGGGGGTGGTGACTGTAATGTGCTGTCTCTTCTTCTGGGTATCAAAACCACACAAAACATGATGCTTCCTGAAAAGAAGTTGGACTTTTCATTAAATGAATGAAAATCTCCCAGGAATGGTCACGGAGCAAAAGATGGAGATGCTGGCTGGAACCTGTGAGTCTAGGAGATGGCCAATCAGACAGACTCTTGAAGGTTCTCTGTCAAAGGACTCCTGAGACTTTATTTTAGCAACGTGCTTAGGCCAAATCTTCATGCCTCCTAATCTGTTCAATATTAACTCTGTTAAGTTCAGCAGCTTGCACACACGTAACCCAGTTCTTCTGCTTCAGCAGAGCCAAAATCCTTCTTCTTTGAACAGTGTCGAATGTCTTGAGCATGTCATGCTTTGTCACTGGAGACCACCTTGTGCCCTCATGGCTCAACAAGCTCTGCTGTAAAAAAATTGACCTTAGCACTGCAAAGACCAGAGGGAAAATGCATGCAGTAGTGGCAGCTGCCCCACCACCTATCTGTCTTGAAGTTTTCCTGAGGGGCTCTCCTGTTTGCTCAGAGGACATCCCCAGCAGACAAATCTGAACTTCTTCTAACCACATTTTTCCCAGTGCCAAGCTGTTTTAAGAAGATAATCACTTTAGCTGTGGCTGTCACAGTCTTCTCTTGCTGGGATGTGAGAACTCAGCTTCTTGCTGCCAAGTCCAGCTGTTTCAGCCCAGCTGTTATGCTCCTGATGATGGAAGAATTGCCACCGAGAACCAGTGTGACTGGGCTGGTGTGTTACTGTGTCAGGAAGGATGTGATCAGTGGAGACAAGAAGAAAAAACAAACCAGGCTAGGCCAGCCCCTGCTTTCCTCACATCCTACCAAGGGAGAGAGCTCCTGCTCTGCCAGCCACACCAAGGAGGGCAAGACAAGATGGAACTGGACCGAAGCTGTCTAAGGAAAATAGAGTAAGGCTAGTGCTTGTGCACACTTGCCCCCTTCCTTCCATTCCCCGTGTCGCTGCAGGGAAATAGTCTTTCTGTACTTTGTGTTCCTGCCTGTTTCTGAGGGAGGTCATACTTGAGAATGAATATTTGATGTTTTGGATCCACAAAGGTGGCAGGAGTGTTTGTTCCTCAGCCATCACCTGGGACCGCACAGACTAGGCGCAGAGCGTGTCCTGGAGGTTGGCCAAGCCAGGCATCTCCCCATGGGAAGGCTGCAAGCTCTCACTGCTGTTTCACTGCAGCACGTTGGCAAAGGGCTCCCCTTCTGTCCTGAGGGATTTGGTGGATTCAGTGACTGGCTGCTTGTAACAGCAGCTTCAGGAAGGAATCTGAGCGCAGTGATCTGTCTCTCCACGTTCCATCAATCACCACGGATACATGATTTTAACTGTGCTGCCAGTTGCCTTCAGGCCTTATCTTGTTAGGCTCCGTTTAAACACGCAGGAGCTATTGTCCCCATCACGAGGAGCTCTCTAGCAAAGCTGACGCGTGATGCTGTAACACGTAGGCAGAGCAACAACCCGCTAGCAGAGGTACGCCACAGTTCTCTTTGGATTTTTGCTTGTGTTCTGATTTCCCTCAAACTGTTCCCCTTCCTGTCTGTCCCTGTGCCAGTACCTGCTCAAAAAAACATTCAGGGGTCGCTGGGGACAACTGGGTGTTAGTAATGTTAGAAAGATATAGGCAGGACCAAAGGGCTTCCCCTGTTCTGCCCATCCACTCTTTGCCCCTGTGGAACAGGCTGCCCAGGGGGGTTGTTGGAGTCTCCTTCACTGGAGATGTTTAAGACCCACCTGGATGTGTTCCTGTGTGACTTGGTCTAGGTGATCCTGCTGTGGCAGGGGGATTGGACCAGATGATCTTTTGAGGTCCCTTGCAATCCCTAATGATTCTGTGATTCTGTCGGGGAAAACATTGTGGTTTTCAAGTGTAAAGGATGTCAGGACCCCTCCTGAATCTGCAGGACTGCAGATGGCATTTCCTCCAGATCAGGGGTGGTGTTCTCTCCAGACTGTGGGAGACAGCTACTCAGCAGAAGACAAAAGGAAGAGGGGAATGCTAGACAACACACTCCTAGAAGTGAGGTATTGCCCCCTAGCAGAGTGCAGGAGCTCCTGCCCATGAGGGATTTTGCTTTCCCTCCTTTGAAAGACTTCCAGTTCTTCAAACCACACTTTTGGTGAGGGCAGGTGAGAGGTGTGTACAATTCACCTTAATTACTACCTTACTCTCCTCTGAAGAATGAAGCAAAGTTTATTTGTAATGAGCCAACTCCTGTAACAACTGGGGGGGAAAAAGAGAAAAGAAAGATCTTAACAAATAACATAAAGAGTCTTAACTGTAGACTACTTTGCGAATTGTATGGTGGTACACACCTCTCTCTCATAGATACAACCCTAAGTCTTGGGGGCTAATGGATTAACTGCTTGCATTTACTAAAGATAGGGTTTGATCCTCATTAATGTCTATAAATATGTGAAGGGTGGGTGTCAGGAGGATGGAGCCAGGCTCTTCTCAATGTCATCTAGTGATAGGACAAGGGGCAATGGGTGTGAGCTGGAACAGAGGGGGTTCCACATCAATGTGAGAAGGGACTTCTTCCCAGTGAGGGTGACAAAGCACTGGAAGGGGCTGCCCAGGGGGGTTGTGGAGTCTCCTTCTCTGGAGAAGTTTAAAACCTGCCTGGATATGTTCCTGTGTGACTTGGTCTGGGTGATCCTGCTGTGGCAGGGGGATTGGACTAGATGATCTTTCGAAGTCCCTTCCAATCCCTTATGATTCTATGATTCTATGGTACAATGGAGAGGATAATTCCAGTTATCAATATGTAAAAATAAAAAGAAAGAGAAGGGTTATTCCTATACCAGGATCTATTTTTACTCATTGATTTCTTGAGCCATTGGTTGAGCAGGAAATATTTTTAAAACACAACAAATTATGAGGAGTTTGGGTTTTTTTGCTTTATAAAGACAAGATGTGTGGAGAGTCCTACTGCAGTATCTTGTTTTGGTGAAGGGAAGCACCCAGAAACTTTTCCACAAGATCCTGGCCACTAGTAAAGTGTGAACAGCATTCAGAGCTGTGGTTAGACAGCTAGTGCTCAGGATCAAAACAAGGTGTGATGTGATGTGGTGGATGGATTAAAAGGTTCCTCTTGTGCCATGCATCCTCTCCTTTAAAGTGATTGGAAGTGATCACAGGAGGCACTTTGAGCTCAGTGGGTTTAAGCTGAACTTACATCACTTTGCATGGTAGATGTTTTTCAGACTTTCTGTGGTAGAACATAAATTCTCTTGACCTGTGCCACTGTTACATGCAAAAGATGAAATTCCCTAACATGCTTCTGGGAGGCAGATACTCCTTCCCATGAAAGGGGTGAGATTCTGAAACTATTCTAGGAAGATGGTGTTGAAAGTTCTTTTATGGTGGAGTTCAATAAACATGTTAAAAGAGGGAGTATTATATTATTGTATTTATAAATATAAAGCTTTATTATTTATAAAGCTTTGTATTTCATTATACTTTCAAAAGGGGATTGAGAGAAGGGAAAAGAGAGACTGCAGAATGGAGACTCTGCCTTATTCACCTGATGTTTAAACTACCTGAACAGCCAAAAACTTCTTCCTTTCTCTTTTCACTGTATTGTGGAGATGGGACATTTATAGACAAACCTACAGAGCAAGTGACAACACGTGTGATGCTGGAACATAGTGTTAGCTGCTGCTAAGTGTGTCCAATATGGGTTGAAGCTGATGGTTTCACTAGCTGGATGCTCTGTAAAAGTGATTAAGCCCTTTAGGGATGAAATGAGCTAACAGAGCAGAGGCTACCTGCCAGAGTGGTGGCCATACAAAACACATGCAAAAATTATCTCGGGGGAAAGAAGGGAGGGTTTTCCCAGGAGCCTGAATATAAACACAGGGTTGAACCATTGAGTAGTTTCAGAAGTAGAAAGCAGTGGGGACACACGGCCCAAATGGAAGCTAAGATGTAGACAGGCAACTAGATTGGACAAGTGGATGGACTGGAGCAGTGCAGAGTAAAATAGTCTAATTTTTTTCTTCCCATTTTACTGCAGAAAACTGTGTTTAAGGACATTGTAAGTAGGTGGGGAATGCACTGAAGAAAGACCTAGCACAGAACCACAGAATATTAGGGATTGGAAGGGACCTCGAAAGATCATCTAGTCTTCATTATCTACTTCTAAATGAAAGAAGCTGCGATTCTTTCCAACCCATTGTTTAAATCCAGACACCCAGGAGAAAATCCCATTGAGTCCAAAGCAGCTGAATTGAAGAAACTCTTGTCAGGCAGCAGAAGTACTTGCAGAACACAAATATTGAGTTGCAAATATTTGAAATGGAAACTGAAGCAGAACTTGCCAGAAGCAATGTAAAGAGCATTTGAAGAAGTCATGAGGCCCTTGAGGAAGACTGTGTTCAGTACAAGAAGTCACAGACCGCTCTCCCGGCTTTAGAGTGTCAAAGGGGACTGGTAATTGGTAGAGAATTAGCAGATGTTTTGAGGAAGTGTATTCCAGGCAAATCTGGTTGAGCCTGAAGGACGTTGACACTGATGATCTTCTGCCAGATTTACAGAAGTGACAAATCAGCCTCAGAAAGAAATTAAAAGGATTATGTAGGAGAAGGAATTGGGAAGGGAATCACCTAGAAGATATGAATCAAATAGAGCATCGCCATAAGTTCTGAGGGTTTTTTCCCTCCGTGGAAGGTACGAGGAGAAAGGTCACAGGATCCCAGCTCAAGGGATAGAAAACAACATTTCCTCTGAAGAGAAAAGCTCATTTCTTGGGAACAATAAGATGAATCTCTGGGGAAGCAGAGGGGACAAAGGTTCTTCCCACATCCAACTGAAATGGTCCAGCTCTGTGGATGCTGGAGAATTGACTCAAGGAAGAGTTAGCTGAAGTTAACGAGCCTCCTCATGGGCAGTCTGGAAGCAGCCATTCATCAGAGCAGGCTGAAATACAGCTAAGAAATAACACAACAAAAATACGGTGATAATAAACACACAACACCTCCAAAGATCAAGAAAGAATTTTAGGGTTAATTGGCACAGGTCATGGATGCTCACCTTGACCTGTAACTTGCAGAATTATATCATGAAGTGATGCTGAGGAACCTCTCATCAATTTGGAGCATGGAATTTTTGCTGCAGCAGAAGCATACTGGAGAGGAAAATATCTCCTGTTAGGAAGCCAGAAGCTAATGTGCATCCACTGTGTAAGTACAGCTTTCTGTCTAATTAGTGTGATGGAGAACAGTAATCCTGTCTCGTTCTCCAACCCAACACATTCATCGACTTCATCAATGACTTGCAAACTGATGTTTTGTGTCAATATGGCAATCGGCCCTTGTGGCCAGGCCAATGACATCCTGGGGTGGATCAGAAGCAGGGTGGCTTTGTAGGTGGAGAGAGGTCTTTCTCCCCATCTCCTCTGCCCTTGTGAGACCACATCTGGAATGTTGTGTCCAGTTCTGGGACCTTCAGTTCAAGGACACAGAACTGCTGGAAAGAGACCAGCACAGAGCTACAAAGATGATGATGGGAGAGGAACATCTCATGAGGGAAGGCTGAGAGAGCTGGGTCTCTTTAGCTTGGAGAAAAGGAGACTGAGGGGTGACCTCATTAATGTTTATAAATATGTGAAAAGCAAGTGTCAGGAGGGTGGACTCAGGCTCTGCTCATTGTTGTCTAATGATAGTACAAGGGGCAATGGATGTGAGCTGGAATAGAGGAGGTTCCACATCAATGTGAGAAGGAACTTCTTCCCAGTGAAGGTGATGGAGCACTGTAACAGGCTGCCCAGGGGGATTGTGGAGTCTCCTTCACTGGAGGTGTTTAAAACCTGCCTAGATGTGTTCCTGTGTGACTTGGTCGAGGTGGTCCTCCTCTGGTAGGGGGATTGGACTAGATGATCTTTGAGGTCCCTTCCAATCCCTAATATTCTGTGACTCCTCAGCAATGCAACACTATTGGTAACACACTCCTTCCTCTCATCTCTTTAGAGGAACTAAAGAAGAGGATGGGGAAGGCTTTCATAGACACCATTGTGGCTACTGTTGCAAGAGAATAACCTGAGGCATCATTTTCACTTGGTAGTGTAAGATTAACAGAACTTTGCCCTCAGTCTCACCCATGAGCTAATTTGTAGCAGCAAACTCCATGTGTAAGGAAGAGTTTTGAGATGGGTGGGTGGAAAAACCAAGGTAGCAGGATAATTTGTGCTTTGGGCATCGTGTCTGGTACCACTGACATCCTACCCCCTGAGCACAAACCATCACCACCAGCAACCTTGGAGCCAGTTTTTCAAAAACACTCTCCAAGCTGACCTTAGCCAGCTTGAAAAATGACTAGTTGTTTTTTAAAATAGAAGTTATTTTTCTGGTGTTTCCTAGCAGAATGTGTAATATTAAAACCTGGGTTCAAGCTAAGGCAGTTCAGTATCTGCAGCTCTTTGCAGATACCTTTGAGAGAAGTGTTTTGTCCTGAGCACTATTCATGAAGCAATTGTGCGTGGATCCGTGCAGCTATTAGAAACTAAAATAGAAAATATCAAAGCACCAAAAATAGTGATTGAAGATGCCAATGAGTTAATAGTCGGGGGACACAGCTCCTGGACAAGCGTGACCACAAGTAAATCTTAGATTTGTTGTTTTCCTCTATACCTTCTGAGATGGTGATTTGCCCTGCACAGCCAAACAGATCTTGGCCTTTCATTTTCACTTACTAGAGGATTTGCAAAGCAGGAAAAGAGGATTACAATTCCTCTCAGCAGAAAGTAATCCTTTTAAGTTAGGTATGTCAGCATTCATTGAGAAGTGTGGGAAAGTGCGTGCTACTTAAAATGCTTGACAGGTCTCAGAGAAATGTGGTGGCAGGAAGATGGGAGCAAAGCCCCGGTCGTGATTACAATGGCACCTAAATTAAAGACTGGTGGAAAGAGCAGTGAAAACAGATCTCAGGAGCAAGGACTGATTTTAATGTTTATTCAGCTTGGTAAATTCACAGCGTTGAAGCTGTGAAACTAATGGCAAACTTATACCCTAGAGTGGTGTTTGTTCACGTGAAACTAATGGCAAACAAATTTTGTATTTACAAGGCCACTTCAGCGAGATGGTGGTCCCCATATATGAACATTTTACCTGATACACATCCTCTGAGCAGTTTCTAACTCCTGCAGTACCTTTTCATTCTGTTCATGAAGTTATAGACTGATTACAATAGTCACACGAAGCCCAAGGCAGAACTCCTGAGTTCTGTTGTATGGTTTAGAAGTCCAAAGACCTGGACTGAGACGTTATCAACAACCCTCTGCTGGGATGATGAGCAAGGTCAGATGAATCTCATCTGAGCAGCTGATGAGATCCTGCTGACAAAGCAGTAACACAACAGCACTTTTAATAATGCAACATGAGGTGTCATAGCTGACACAAAGAGCGTGAAAATGCTGGGAAGGAGAGTGATTGTGAAAGTACAAAATGAAGTGGAAAGTTAACAGAAAAGAAAGAGAAGCAAAATGGCAGAAGATATCATTGGGCTGTTTGCAATTTATTTGCAGTAGCATAATATCTGCGTATCTCTATTGTAATGATTTTATTAACTTTAATTTATCACAGGACAGCCAACGTTTTGCATCTGTTGTTCACAATCCTAGAGAGCATCTTGACAGCTTTTAACAAATTAAGGGCTTTATAAGGCAGGCTGCTGGGGACAAGTGAAACAGAGTCAGCAGCAGAACACATAAAATACATGCCCTTCAGGAACATATGGCATGGGAGATCTTTCTTCCTTCTTATTTTAACAAGTCCACATTTCAGTTTTGCTGGTATCATACACAATTCCCTTATTTTGTCCTCTACTGAACTCCCTTTTCCCCACCTCATCCTTCTGCAGCCTCAGTGACAATGGCAGGTGCCATTATAGTGGATATTGCAATGCAAACCAGTATTTAAAGGGCCTGCTTTGGCTAAACGGTCCTTTGTTTGCTGGTAACTACTTTCTTCACGTTCCCTTCCAACAACTACTCTCCGTATGGCTGGAATAAAAAGGCTTGGAAGTATTTAGAAGGTTGTTCATCATGATCACACTGAGGATCAGACACCATATACACAGACAGCACGTTTCCACATTTTAGGGTGGCTGTTTAGTTTCTCATCTGTCCTTAACTTTCCCGTGAAAACTTTTCTCTGACTTTTAAATCAATATTTACATCATGGTATTTAAAGTACCCAGTCAGATCTGGGAACTCATCACAGCAGGCAGAGTGCACAATGTGTTTTGGAGCCCTTTCCTAAGTTGAAATGTAGCTGTATCATTTAATACAATAGCAGAGACTATTGAAATAGTCCCAGTCTGAATTTATTTTTAGCATGGCAATTCACAACTGGATTTGAGGGCAAGTTACAGAGATTCGTCTGATTTGCTTTTATCAATGCCAAAAGTAGAACAGGGGGGTATCATGGGCTTAGTTCAGCTGGATTGTGGGTGGCAAGAGCATTTCTTGCTGTCCCAGTCCAACGATACAAATTATGGGGCTTGTGAAAACTCACCCATGTGATGATGCTAGATGAGAATCTGGGTGTGGAACATAGCCCCAGACCTTATCCTGAGTTCTGGTTCAGATATGGTCATTGAGTATTCTCCTATTTTCTCAAATCCCAGAGACACAATGCTGGGAGGGGTCTTGATGTGTGAGCCACATGCAGAAGTCATCATGCTGAGATGGAGGATGAGCAGTGGGCAACAGAGACCTATCCAAGGACCCGCAGCACTGCCAAGATGGATGATACTTCTCAGGCCTCAGTTCAGACATAAGAATGGGAAAAGGAAGGTGAACTTTATAAAGTGTGCCTTCATCACAAGAGTTAATTACAACCACATTAGGACATGCACTGTCCTAATGCAAGCTGCAGCAGGAAAATATCATCTCAACAGGTTTCTGCCTGACCTGTTTCACATTGCTTTGGACAAGGGACTCATACACTCATTAAGTTGGAGAAGACCTTTAAGATCGAGTCCAATCATTAACCCAAACGTATCACCCCTAAACCATGTCCTTAAGTTTCAGGGATGCATGACTTCTAAGTCCGTCCAGGGGTGGTGATTCCATCTTTCCCTGGGCAGTGTGTTCCAAAGCTTTATGATCCATTCAAAAAAGTTTTTCTTCAGGTCTAATCTAAATTCCTGGTGCAACTCGGGACTGTTTCCTTTTGTCCTATCACTCCTTTTGAGAAGAGACCACCACCCACTTCTCTACAACCTCCCTTTCGGTAGTTGTAGACAGCAGGAAGGTCTGCCCTCAGCCTCCTTTCTTCAGACTAAGGAGCCTCACCTCCCCGAGCCATTGCTCACAAGGCCCGTTCTCCAGAGCCTTCACCCGCCTTGTTGCCCTTCTTTGGACCCACTGCAGCACCTCCGTGCGACAGCGGGGCTCGGGGGAAGCTGCGCAGGGACCTCCACCCCACCAGCCATCTTTGGGAGCATCGCTGCCCGAAGGGCCGCTTTCCCCGCTGAATTACGGAGTGACCGTAACGTCAAGTGCCTCCCCTCGACTAATGAAGAGAAGCACCCCCTAAGTTTTTAATAAAAACTAAACCTCTTAGTAGCTGCTGCCGTGTGGGGAAGCGCGGGGGGAAGAGCCGGAGACGCTGTGGGGCAGCGCCCGAGCCAGATGCCCCGCAGGGGTCCCCTCATGGCTCTTCCCCCAACCCCAGGCGGCTACGCGACTCGTTCCGTTGCCATCCCGCCTTTCCCGCCGCCGGCGGGCGGCTCCACCCCCCTCTCCCCCGCTCCTCCTTCCTCCCCTCCT
>VXBP01009530.1:0-119929 GCA_013400115.1 Rhinopomastus cyanomelas | reverse complement strand
TCGCGGCAGGGTGAGTCGGGCCCTGGATGCCCGGGGCGAGCGGGTACAGCCGGGCAGCGGGGAGCGGCCGCCGTTTCTCGCTTTCCCGGGGCAGCGGCGGATCTTTGTCCGGTCCCCGCTGAACGGCGGCGCGGGGGTCGGGAGAGTCTCCCGCCGAGCGCGACGGGCCTTTGTCCGGTGCCCGCCCCAGTGCACCCGCTACCGGTGAGCGCCGTGGTGGCCTCCTTTCCCGTCCGGCCCATCCCGGCCCGCCGGAAGCCTCCACGTGGCCCACGGCTCTGGGGTTGCAGGGCTCCGGATCGCCTTTGGGGAAGGTCCCGTGGGGCTGGGTCCTGCCGCGGCCGCGGTGGAGGGTGAGGGGCTGCGCGTGGCTTCTTGGGGAGGAGCGTGGCTCATGAATTACTTTTGTTAGTGCTCGTGGTGTGGTTGGGGTCGTGGAAGTGTGGGTTAGGAGCTCTGCCCTCTCGGGGACTTTGATTCCCACCCCCGCACGGCCTCAGGTTGTGCGTTGGCAGAGTGGAGATGGTACTGCAAAACAGTGAGGGAGGAACCTGCCTGACGTGGTTCATCAGGAGCCAGCAGCACTTGATTTTAGCGCCACTAAGATCATCAGGGGCTGAAGCATGTGCCTTAAAGAGGACTGAAAGAGCTGGGTCTGTTTAGCCCAGAGAGGCAGAGATTGCGGGAAGATCTGAGCAACGCTTACGGAAATCTGGAGGGCGAGTGCCGAGAGGATGGGACCTATCGCTGAGCACCACCAAGAAAAGGGGCAGTGCACACAGAGAGGAGCAATGCTGATTCAATTTAAACATAAGGAGAAACTTTTTCACAGTGAGAGTAACAGAGCATTCTGACAGGCTGCTCAGATACGTTTGAGCCTTCTTCTCTGGTGGCATTCAAAACCCACCTGGATGTGTTTCTGTGTGGTCTTTAGGGAATCCTGATCTAGCAGCAGATTGGACTAGATGATTATCAGAAGTCCCTTCCAACCCCTACCCAGCTATGGTTCTGGTGCTGTAATGAGGTGACTGCCAGTCGCCTTTCTACTGCACACTGAAAGAGTGCATGCACATCGTGTTGTCCCTTTTAAGGGTCAGCAGATGGGAGAAGGATACCACCTATTCTCTCCATTTTCACATGGGGTCTTGTTTTCAGATGAGGGAGGCCTTCTGCTGGCTCTTGCTCCCCTTTGTGACACACTGGTGAGTAGTTGGTTCAGAAGGATGTTGTGGCAAAGGCTTTTTTGTTTCTGAAGTCATGGATAATCTGTTGTCATGGGTTGTTTGTGAGGGCTCGTACCCATTGAAAACAATTGCCCAGGAAGTCAGCAGTGCTGCAGTTCCATCAGTTCCATGTCCCATCACAGGTCCTCCCACAACAGTTTTGGTACCTGGAGCTTGGTGAAGGGCTGCTGGTTGACATTGCTTTGACACCAGAGAATCCCAGACGCTGGCAGCCCAGCGTGAAGAAGCGACACGTTGCGTGCCTGTGGTGTTGTACCAAAGTGCTTGTCTTGGAAAGCAGGGGCTTGGAAAATAATTAGGCACCACCACACATGAAGGGGATGCTCTTGGATCACGCAGAATTAACTTTGAAGTAGCTGTTACTGCTGTTTGGATCAGTGAGAGACTAGATACTACAGAAGAAGAGATGTCAGCATCTGAAAGAAGGTTTGGACTGCGTTCTGTGTTCACACGCTGGTGTTTACATTGTTAACAGTGTGTTTGAGAAGTAGGGGATAGTTTGCACCTAGCAGGGGATAGTTTTGCCTGTGGAAGGTAACAGTTTAAATGACTCACCCTGAGATTGTGATACTCGGGGGTTCTTTACCTTAGGACAAAGTAGCTTGATGGGCTTTAGCTTATTTAATTATCAGTTGAAATAGAGCAGTGTATAAACCATACTGAAAATAGCTGAGTTTACTCAGATTTCCTGAGTACTTAGGTTTAGCAGTGGGTTGACTAGGGTGAAAATTAGCTTTTTGCAGGAGCAGGAGGAATTGCCCTGAAAATCCTGGGCACAGACCTGGGCACAATCATCATAGAATCATTAGGGATTGGGAGGGACCTCGAAAGATCATCTAGTCCAATCCCCCTGCCTGTGCTCACCTTCAGCAGAACCCACGTGGCACTGAAAGATCACAAAGCTGTCTGATGCTTGCTCATTTTATCTCGATCCTTCCTTTCTCAGCTTGCCTTCTAGCCTGCTGCCACTTGTACCAGGAGTATACTTCAACATTCAGAAGGTTTTGGGATGTTGTGCTCTGATGCTGTTGGGATATTGTGGACATAGTCTGGGATCTTCCTTGCCTTCCTAGATTTCCTTGTTGCCCCTGTGCTCAGGCTGGCTGGGTGGTGTTGACTGTTTGTTTAGTTGTGTGATTCTTCCACACCATAATAGATAACTTTGCCTCTCTCTGTCTTCCACATCTTCCACATGTTTGTGCAATGTTTAAATTAAGCTTTCACACAATGCTGCCTGCCATTATTCCAGAGGAAATGCTAGGATCGTGGCTTATAAATAGTTTGGGGTTTTTGGTTTGGCATTTGTGTGCGTTCTGGTTGGGGCCCTCTCTTCTTGTAGTGCTGCCCATAATTGTCAACCTTGGAGCGCTTCCCTGTTGGGTTGGTATTTCAGGGCTACAAGCCAGATCCAGCGCCCGTAACCCTTGGGTGGCGTGTCTTGGGCTTGTCTGCACGCTGAGCCTGGGACAAGTCACGAGCTTTTCCAGCGTGAGTGGAAGGTGTGATTTTGCACAAGGTTGGTTTGTGTCAGTTTCAGATTAAACTGGCTTTATTGAATCAAGTGAATCAATGGCAAATTTGAACTCTGCTTCAGATCGGACTGCCCATCCATTGTGCAACGTGAATGAGAGGAACACAGCCTGACTGGTTATAGAATCATTAGGGGTTGGAAGGGACCTCGAAAGATCATCCGGTCCAATCCCCCTGCCCCAGCAGGATCACCTAGACCAAGTCAGTGAGGAGCAAAGATGGAGACTTCCATCTAGCCTTGCTTTCTCACTCTGTATATTCTCCTGATACATCATTGTCAGAGAAGAATGTGCTATCGTGACAATAGGCAATGAAAATTATATGCACAAATAGCTCTTAAAAATTAAATATAGTTGACAGTGCTGTGCAGATAACTCTCGTGCTTCCCACTGAAGCTGTGGGTGTGCATGAAGGCAAGGGCAAATGATGGCTCTGCAAGTTGCTCTGTTTTGGCTTCGGTTATCAGGAAAGTTGCTTTCTCATTTGAAGCACAAGAATTCTTCCTCTTGGCATGGAAAGTAAAACAGCTCAGCCCAGGCTTTCCTTTCTCTCCTTGCATAACATGGCTTTTAGTGGGGGTGGCACTTGGAAAAGTTGCTTTGACTGATGAGGACCTCAGGTGTCTTACTTTACCCTCACTCGTGTGGATGCGTCATTGAAACAGGTCTGACACCCCTTCTGGCCTCATTTTTCACAGAATCATTCAGGTTGGAAAAGACCCTTGGGATCACTGAGTCCAACCATCGACCCTACTCTACAAGTTCACCCCTAAACCAGATCCCCCAACACTACATCTAAGTGTCTTTTAAACTCATGCAGAGATGATGACTCAACCACCACCCTGGGCAGCCCATTCCAGTGCTTGACCACTCTTTCCATGAAGACGTTTTTCCTGATGTCCAGTCTAAACCTCCCCTGCAGGAGCTTGAAACCCTTCTCTCTGGTTCTGTCACTAATTACCCGTGAGAAGAGACCAGCATCAACATCTCTACAATGTCCTTTCAGATAGTTGTAGAGAGCAATGAGGTCACCCCTCAGCCTCTTCTTCCTCACACTAAACAGCCCCAACCCTCTGAATCTCTCCTCATAAGATTTATTCTCCAGGCCCTTCACCATCTCTGCCACCTTTGGCACTTAGTGACAAATCTGCCAGCCCCCATGGGCTGCCTACCCCTGGTTCTGTGGGAACGGTGACTCCTCTTCCCACAGCCTGACTCCTCTTTTCCACACTGCTGGGTGTGCTGGTGGTATTTTGTCAAATATAGAGAAAGGGAAACTGAGGGGTGACGACGATGTGCTGAGCTTTGGTCTCTCGCTGAAAAAACGTAGTTGGGGTTGGTGACTCTTGTCAGTGGTTGGAATTTATGCTGTTTGGAGCAGGGAGTGTTTTCTGCTGCTTTTGAAAATTACCTCGTAGGTGTTTTAAACAAGTAAGTGTGCTTCATGTGCAAAAATAACTCCGCTCAATAGGTCTGCAATTTCCTACTAGAAGTAAAACTCTTGACTTTTTCAGCAGCTGTGAATTACTTACAGCTTTTACTAGATGTTTGGTACTTGGCTTAGATGTGTTTCTCACAGCTCTGCAGCACTTCAGCAGACCATTGTGTCTGAACCCTTGGCCTGTTCATGTTGAAGTATTTTCCTTGAGTGAGCCCGAAATGTTCATGACCTCTCTGCCTTCCTGCCTTTTCTTAGGGGTTTAGTGGCAAAAGATCCTCTCTTGAAGTGCCTGCATCTTTCAAGGGTTTAGAATGGGTATTTTGTCAGTTTTGTTGAGGCAAATACACACTTTCTCAGTTGGTGTATGTGCCCTCATTGGCAGAGTTAAAATGCTGGGCTCTCATGCTGAGTGTAAATCAGCTGCCAAATGTGTTTTAATTGCAAGTTAAAAATAGTCTCGCACAGAATCTCTTCAGTTAGAAGACATCTCTTAAGATCATCAAGTCCTACCATCTCTGTGGCTTCTGGGGCTACACAACCCATTGTGGTGTTTGGTCCAGACTCCTCTCTGATGTTTATCTGCTGGTGGCAATGGACTTCAGCGGGGAATAAACTTGTGATTTCAGATGTAGAAATACTGTTGATGAGTGAGTTGGTTGTGAGGGTGGGCTGTTTAAACTCTTGGAGTGTGTTCTCCTTGTATGTGTCAGGTGTTGTCAGTAACCAAAGTCCTAGGCAGGCTCTGCAGAGCATCTCACAAGCTAAGTGTCTTTGAAATTCTCATTAAGCTACTTAAATGCTGTAGTATTTGAGAGTCACTAAACACTGAAAAAGTCTTCTACTGGGAAAGATTTATTTCTTCTCCTTTGTTCAGAATCGCTAATTACATCTCTGTAACGGCTCCTCTGGTGCAGATGCAGAAGTGAAAGATGAAGAAATTAGCTAGGTACACAGTAATCACTTGGCTGCACAACAGCACATGAACTAATACAGTGGTTCCCATGAAGCTCACAACTCCTTGCACATCTTTCTGTTAAACTGCATGATGCTCCATTTCTGATGCTGCTCTGTACTGAGTGAGATCCGTCTCAGCAGCGGAGGTGGGTTCTAGCTGTTTGCTCTGAGAGCTGGGAGCAAGGGGAATATTCAAAAGGGTTCAGCTATGGGCAGTACAATTTCTGCAGCAGTCCTTTGCTATTTTATACCTGCAAGGGCCAGGTGAATCCTGCTCTTGCTCAGGGTCAGTTGTTCAGAGGTGAATCCTGCTCTTGCTCAGGTAACAGTAAATCAGTTTTGCCTCAGTTTATGTCGTTTTTTTAAAAGCAGAGCAAGAACAAAATTAAGGCTGTGTATGCCTGTTACTGTAGCTTATTTCTGAGAGTGAATCTTTGGTCACGGAATCACAGAACATCAGGGATTGGAAGGGACATTGAAAGATCATCCAGCCCAATCCCCCTGCCACAGCAGGATCACCTAGACCAAGTCGCACAGGAACTTGACCAGGCAGGTTTGTTCCTGACACATGAGATCCTGAACTCCACCATCTCATGGTCAAGGTGCTGGTTGCTTTTTTATTTTAAGTGGAATTTTGTCAGCACCATTGTTTTTGGAGACTGGGCCTCTTTTGTTCCTGATGCTTTGATATCAATAAATGAACAAAACCCATAAATCATTGTATTTATGAAATACATAGAATATAGAATATTCTTGGTTAAGATGGGTTTTTACTTGCCAGGTGCTTTTTACAGAAAAAGCTCTGTGGCAGTACTGATGAAAGAAAATTATTTGTATTGGTTTTATCTGTGGATGTAGCTAAAAATGTACAGCTGTGCTGTTCTTGGATGTGATAGTAAGGTTTCTTTGACTTGTTTAGCATTGGGTTGTATTTGAGGATGTGTTCCTCACCTTTGAGCCATTGTTGCTCTGTAAGAGGAGGAGTGCTGGTGGATATGGATAAAGGATGCCCAGGAGCACATGTTTGCAACGACAAGTCACACACACACATCCACTTCTGTGTCTCAGAATTACTGCATAGGACATCCTTTCTGTGGCCTCAGTCTTGAGTCTGTACTTAGGGATTGAAGCAGTATGTGCAGTTTTCCTGGAGTTTAGCTCAGTGAAGGACAATTTACACGTAGCATGTTCTGTGACACAGGTTGGTACTTGCATAGGACTGTAAGAATAAGTTACACTGCTGACAATTTGAGTTTTCCTAGTAAATCAGTGTGTCTGACTTGTATCTTCTCTCTTGTTTTGAATCAGAAACAGATACCCAAAGGTGTGACTGACGTTTTTAGTGGCCCTGGTGGCTGTGAAGATGTTGTGGGGTTCCAAGGTAATGCTTCCAGACACAAGTTGTTGTCAAGGGACAGCTGTTCTGGTTTGGATTCCCTGGAGTCAGAAAAAAAGGTAGGAATGGGCCGTGCCCTAGTGATGCTCTTTGAGTGCAGTAGTAACTCTGAATGTATGTCAAGGCTGCCTGAGCAGTTACTTGCAGTAAAACCCCCATATTCTGCAGTTCTTATTAAAAATAAGTGTATTCCAATTTACTATCCTTTTTAAGGTTTACTGGTTGCTTTTTAAAGCCTTATGCAGGAGCTTGAGCTTCTACCTGGTGGGGAACTGAGGGCACCTTACTTTACTGCTCTCTCTCTTAATTTCCAATTTTGTGAGATGGAGGTGGTGATAATGATCTTTACTGCAAAGCCTTTTAAAATCCTCTTACAACAAATGCTGTGGCAGAGGTAGGTTCTGTTGTTTTAACATGAATTACTGGGAATCCCAGCGAGGCTTGTTTCAAGTTTACAGCGTGCATGGAAGCCTTTTTTACCATTCCTGTGTTTTCCTTGGGCTGCTAATTATTATAAATCTCTATCAGTGAGTTAAACCACTTTACCACTAAATGGTGCAATGAAAGCACAATTTGTTTATCCTGAGTTCTATCCATTTATGATGCCAAACCCCACTGTTGTTGCTGAGAAAGACCAACGGTGCTTGTACAGGAAACGGAAAGGTTTTGGCATGAAGAACAAAATCACAGAACAGTAGGGATTGGAAGGGATTTCAAAAGATCATCTAGTCACAGCAGGATCACCTAGATCCAGTCACACAGGAACACGTCCAGATGGGTTTTAAACATCTCCAGAGAAGGAGACTCCACAACCTTCCTGGGCAGCCTGTTCCAGTGCTCTGTCACCCTCACTGGGAAGAAGTTCCTTCTCATATTCATATGGAACCTCCTGTGTGCCAGCTTGCACCCACTGCCCCTTGTCCTATCACTAGATGATGCTGAGAGGAGCCTCATTCCATCCTCCTGAAAATGATGGAAAGATGAGAAAAATTTTGCAGTTGTTGGGAGAGCAGGAAGGTAACAGCCCTCCCAGGATGGTGAATGGGATGTTACTGCATCAGATTTTCCTTTGGATGCTGATGCACGAATGTATTAACAAGGGATGACCTTAACGATGTCTCTGTTCACAGCAGAGGGGGTTGGTCTAGATAACCTTTGAAGGTCCCTTCTGACCCAAAGCATTCTGTGGTTCTCTATGTGCTTTTCCTCAGGGCTTTCTGCACTTCTGCTCCCATAATCTCTGCACTTCTGCTGAGTTTCAGACATTTCTCCCATAGGTATCCTTATGCCTGTTTTCCTTTGTCTGGACCACTCTTCACAGCTGAAACAGCATAGCTCTAGGTGTGATATTTTTAGTCACCTTAGCTAACAAACAACTTATTGTCCCCTACATAATCTTAATTGTGGAGTTTTGTCAATACACACAATGCATGAAATCTGCAGTTTCCCTCCAAGCAATGCAATTTAACTTTGAAGTGACTTCCCTATTGTGTTTGTTCTTTCTCAAGCAGCTGCACTGCAGCTATCAACAGAAGAATAAAGTACTTCTGCTTGGAGAAAACTCATTTCAATTTGTAAGAGAAGTTTAAGTGTAAAGAGCAGCATATGCTACTGCTGCTCTCCCCCCATTCACCTGCAGATTTTTGCACTCCTCTATTTTATCCCTTTTTACCTGATATTACTATAAAGAAACATGTAATTAAAGTCATGGAAGGAGGGCAGTGAAGAGAGACTAAAGATGCTTGGAAAGTGCATCGTATGAAAGGTCATTTTTATATCTTGCAGAGGAGGAAGAAAGAGCTGAGGAAAATCAGGGAGACCAACTTAACTGACTGTTGCTGACTTTGAAGAGGCAGGTGTGGTGTGAACATAGGTTACTTCCCTATCATGAACAAGTCTTTCAGGAGACTGAGACAGTGACAAGTTGGCAGATGGTCTTCTACTAATTGCGACTGGAAGTACGGAAGGGTATTTCCAACTTAGTGTTTAATTGGCGTGGAGTGTGCACATTGTGAAGAGTGTTTTCATGAGAATCAGCTTATTCTTCATGGGCTGGCTTTTTACTTCCTAATCTGTAGGCAGAAATTTAGGGTCTGACCTTAAAATGTATTGAAATGATAAATTGTGCCATAAAAACGGAGAGAGCTGAGTAGGTGGAAGGCAGGGAGATGTTAGACAGGCTGTTCAAAGCTCTGTGGTTTTGTGTTGGCATCTGTCACTTCAGAGGTGGTGCAACAGTGTGGAAAGAGCAGACTTCATCTCCAGGAGCCCTCGGGATTGCTGTGGCCAGCACAGCGGATGGGGCTTTTTGAACTGCTAAGTGCAAGGAGGGTCCTTTCTTTCTGTCATTATTTGTATTTTCTTCTACTTGTTTGCATTCAGAAGAAAACATACAAAACAAAGTCACAATTTACACGTAAGAAAACTGAAGGCAAAAGAAACAGCTCAGTTAAAGCCCTGTGGAGGGAGAAGAATAGTCCTGCAAAGTTAAAATATTTCAGTGTTGAAACTCTAAACGTCTTCTGCTTTTTGAATTGTGACATTCTCTGCCTCCAAAGCACTTTAATAGGATGTGACATCTAGTTGGTACCTGCTTGTGCCTCAGAACCTCTTTACTGTGACCCTGACTACTCTGTATCTGACTGTCTCTCACGGCTGCTGGCTGGTATTTTTACAGGAGGTTCAGTTTCAGTCCAGATACCTCACCGAGGAGCTGCGGAGGATTTTCACTGAAGACACTGACTCTGAAACAGAAGCATTTGAAGGCTTCACTTCAAGTGAGGTGGACGTGAGCGAGAACAGAGTTCTGGTAAAGGCAGCCACCTATGTGTGAATGTACATGGTGGTTTCTTCTTCTCTGTCTCTTCTGTTCTAGTAGGAGTGTTCCTGATACACTGTGATGTTCTTTCTTTGCTGAAGAAAAAAAGTACGTTCTCTTATATAATCAAAACCAGCTTTGGTCTTCCTAACATCACATTCTAGAAATGGGAGCTCCCTTCCCTGCTTGTAGACTGCACTGGGCAAGATTGTTCCTCTGAAGACAATCGTGCCTGTATTCCAGACAATATTAACACATGGAATTCGCTTTAGTCTTCGAGCAAGGAGAAGAGTAAACTTTTAAGTACTGTGAACTTTTAAAAATGTGTGATTTAGGTGAATCCATGACAGTGTCTTTGGGAAGTGAGACTGCTGCCTAGAATTAGTGATTTAAAAATGACCTTTCTTGTGTCACAGCCGATAATGTAACACGGGATTCGTCCTCCCTCTAGGCGGTGGAGTCAGACCTGAGTGATGGAGAGCGCAATAATTTATTGGGCAGTGAGGAAGAAGAGGAGGAAGAGGCAAAGATGAGAGGTTCCCCCAAGAGAAGAAGCTTTAGCCTTCGTGTTGCCTTGCAGTTTCCCACCAGAAAGTTGTCTGAGAAACAAGTACCTGAACAGGCTCTTTCTAAGTTACCTCTAAAGGACAGTGAATCCCTCACACCTCTTTCAAAAGAAGTAAGCTGCAAGCAGTGGAACAAAGTAGATGGCTCTGCTTCAGAGTCAGAAGAGGACATGAAAGAAACACATGAGGAAAGTTCCAGTGCTCTGCTTAAGAGAGCTATGAATATTAAAGAAAATAAAGCCATGGTAAGACTGTGCTTTGCTTTGTTCTCTAACATTCATTTCTGAATGCTTAGGTTTAGCACACTCCAATTTTGGGATCTCCACTGATGCTGTGCTGGGAAAAAATCTCATGGTGGTTTGTGTTTGAATTTTTATACCTGGAAAACCCTAGAGAACCATCAGCATGTTTACCTCTAAAAATGCTCTCAAGTAGGACTAGCCTGCTGAAGATTAAAATCAGAATTGAACCAAGCATTTTGTGTGTGGATGTGAACAGATGCCCAGGCTGCACTCACATGTTCAGAGCAAGCAGGTCCCTTCAGGTGGTTTGTGGTTTCTGTTGCACAAGAGAGTTTCTTTTTTTTTTTTCATTTATATCTGACAGATTCTGCTGCAGTTTCTGATTGGAAAGCCAGCCAAAAACTGTCAAGGATAATAAGTGTCCTTTTTCAGTTGCTTGGGATTTCATGATTAGAAACTACTGAAAGTGTGGATGTGTGTAGGTGTGGAAAAGAGAGACAGTGATTGGTTCCTCATGCTTTTTCTTATGTGTCCAAAATGCCACCATCTCCCTTCGGTTATCACGCTGCCATGAAAATCTGAGTTCATGTTGGATCCTCAGTGGCTCCTTTAGTTTTATAATACTCCAGGAAAAGCTGCAGCTTCCAGGCAGGGCTCACACACACCTCTTGGGCATGTGGGCCTGCAGCTTCCATGCAGAAGTTTGCTTTAGTTTTGTACCTGTGTTTGTATCCTCACTGCTGTTTTGTTGGTCCTGTTGCTCATCCACCCTTCTCGCCTTCCCCTCTTCCAGCTTCACATACTGCTTGCTAGCTCCCCATGGTTAGGGGAACAGTTGGTGGGTCTTGCATTGCTTTACAGTTTTGCAAATAAGTGTGCACTCGTGTTGCTGTGTGTAGCTGCACGGAGCAGCAGGTAGGTGACACCGCTGACAGCGTAACTGACACTCTAACTGGTGCATAACACCAGTAGCGTTCCTGTCTCACAGTGTTAGTGAAATCCATGCCAGCTGTCACGATTGAAAAAGGGGTGTTTGTAGGTGCTGCCTCTAAGGACCACTGAAAAATGAGAAGCAAAGTTGCCCTGCTGCAGTGTCAGTGTCAGGGGACACTCGAGTTCCCTGGAACAAAAGCCACAGGTGGATCAGAACTCACAGGGCACATCTTACAGTCTTGTGGCTGAGGGCATCTTGCCTTCCTTTTCTCCCCACTGCTATCTGACCTGTGAATTTCTTGTTATTGGACACAGATGGCAGAACCATGTTGTACTGTGTAATTCTAGTTCCCAGGAAGAATTAGTGGGAGTTGTGAAGTCAGTATTGCCTGTAGAGTTTTGATCCTTTGTGGGTAAATGCCCCCCTTTTAAGTTGGTCTTATGAAGATGGTGTAGGTGTCCACCTTAGGACAAAGAACCCCACTGAAGTTCCTCCAGAAGGCTTTCGTGCATTGGAAGTGCTTAGGTGCAGTACAGAGTGCACGTGGAGAGTGGGTAATGGGTGAGTCTTACTAGCAAGTCTGTATTGAGTTTTCCATGTGGATCATTCTTGATTTCAGCTTGACCAGCTGCTGGCAGAACTGAATTCTATACCCGACCTGTTCCCAGTGAAAACACCCACCCCGCCTCCCCCGGTAAGTCTCCGGTACTGGCTAAAGGTTAGTGGGTTTTGCTAGTGGTAGGATTAATGTGTTTTCTGATTAAATGCTCTCACCAGGTTTGTTCTGGTTTTCTTTGGGTTTGGTCACTTTATTTGTATAGATTTGCTTTTGGGCAGTATTTAAGTACCAGAGTTTATGTGAGGAAATGGAATTTATAAGGTAATTTGTGAAGAAATACAGAGACCAGGGCGAGCGGCTTCTTTCATCATTTCTGGCCTGGAAGTTCCATTGAGGTGATAGACAAATGTGTGTGTACATGGGAATAAGGAAGAGTAGTTGCTCTCTGTTGTGTTTACTTCCCTGTTAATTCACCTCTTTTACAATCCACACTTCCCAGTAGAGCTATGCTGACAACATTCATCCACTTGAACGAGAACCCAGACTTTTCTAGAAGCAGAGAATTGCCAACCCCTCTGGGCTCTCTACAGAGTAACCTGTTTCTACACACGTTGTAAATTAAAGAGATTTGAGAAAAAATTGAAGGGCTGTGTCACTGCAAAGACTGTGTAGAATTGCTGATGTAGTGGTTGAAAAGACCAAGCCAAATTAAAAGTTCTTGAAGGCTGAGACCTTGGTTGCTCTACTTAAATGCCATAAGAACTTAAACACCCTTTGAATACATGTATAAGCCAGCTTCTTTTATTTAGTACTTTACTTGAGGAAGGAGGAGACCATCAGGAGTGTTCTAGTTAACACATCTGTTTGGTTTTTTGTTTCCTCTTTGTACTGTGCCATGTGTGGTGGCAAGCAGACTTGCTTCCTTCATCTTGTTTAGACTCAGATGTAGTAGCTGCTTGTATAGTAGGTGTCCACACAGGACTTCTGTTGCCTGAGCTCAGTCATGCAGTAGTTTGCAGCTGTGACAACATGAAGAGGCTATTTTGTGCCTTTCAGTCATTTACAGGTCTTAGTAATCTAGAAGTAGGAGAAAAAGCTTAATAATGACCTGTCAATTAAAAAAAAAATATATAAGAAGATAACCTAGAATTTGGATTATTCTTTGAAGGTGCATTGAGATAGTGAGAGAATCTGAACCAGTGAGCTGGTTTCTGCCTTAACGTGCTATTAACATAAAATTTTGGTGCAGTGCTGTGATGCTGAAACCAGGACAGATGTTACTTGGCATAGAATTTGACTGTGAAGGTGTGGTGCTTTCAAAGTCTTGAAAAGGTATGGTCTATGGGGGAATGTTAGAAGTTGGTGAGGTTTGGCTTAACAGAGGAGGGGTGAGAGAAAAACTGGTTCATTAATTACAGTACCAGTATGGTATAAGGCTTTTTCAGGTAGTTTTTTGGTGTTCAGCACTGCAAACTTAACTTAAAATTACTCAACAGCTACCAAAATCACCTTCTCTTTCTAGAGACAAAAGAGAATCCCAAGGAGGACGTTTTCTGAAGGCCAGATAACCCGTCGCATGAACCCGACCAGAAACGCTCGTCCACCGGAGAAGTTTGCCTTGGAAAAGTTTACTATGTCTGCTGTCAGATTTGCAGAACAGTTCCATAACCTCAGACAACAAAATCTCTTGAAGAAGAGACTCAGCATGGTATTTGCTAGACGTTGGTGTCTCCAGTAGCCAGGGATTAGGGGATGTTTACACGATAGGCCAAGACCTCAGAGCAGGCATCACTGCCTAAGGGAAAGTTATTGAGAAGCTGTGGTTGGCATTAGCTGCAGAAGAAGCAGTAGTGGGGTCTTCCTGCTTCATCTGTCACGTGCTAAGTGGGCTCTGTTTGTCTCGTCCACGTATAACAGGCCATGGTTTATTATTTATTGATTATATGAAGGTCACTAGAGCCCACAGTGTAGAAGACCTTAGAGCGGCAAGCAGAGGGGCTGGTAGGGGTGACAAAGCAGATCTTCTCTTTCTTTAAACTCAGAAAAAAACCAAGAAAACCCCTTCTCCAGAAATAGCAGTGGGAACATAGAAGGTGTGTGGTTGAACTGAGAATAAATGAAGGGAATCTGTGCCAACAAGCTGCTGAGGTACTGACTAGCCATTCAGAGTCGCAGGTTTTATTCCTTTCTATTTTAAAAAAATACAGGTTTTTTTTTTACTCCCTTAGCTTATGGTGGCCCTTTGCCAGGGTTGTATTTACTGTACAGCCTTATGAAGAAAACTGTAGAGTTTGCATTTGCGCAGGCTGTGTCCCAGTTCTGCTTGTAGCGGTGACTGCCGGGCAGAGTGGAAGTGTTATAGAGGGAACTTTAGGCACAGGAGCACTGAGTGAGAGCCTGGGCTGGTAAGTTACTGTCTTGGAGAGGACAGAGGTGATGTAGAGTGAAGGACGAATGGGGCAAAGCTGGGGATGGGTAGATTTAGAGTGGATGTGAGGAGGAAGTTCTTCACCGCGAGAGTGGTGAGCGCCTGGAATGGGTTGCCCAGGAGGGTGGTGGAGGCCCCATCCCTGGAGGGGTGGGTGAGGCTCTGGCCAGCCTGGTCTAGGGTGGGGTGTCCCTGGCCACGGCAGGGGTGTTGGGACTGGATGATCCTGTGGTCCCTTCCAACCCTATCTGATTCTATGACTTGGTCTGGGTGATCCTGCTGTGTCAGGGGGATTGGACTGGATGATCTTTTGAGGACCCTTCCAATCCCTGATGATTCTATGATTCTAGGTGTTAAGAGTGGGGAAGGGGGAAGGCTGAGGATCAGATGAGACTTGTAGATGAAAAGGGGTCAGAGAATTGTATTTGGAAGGAAACAGAAAAGAGCTCTTAGTGCTGAATGGAGGATTGTCTTCCAAATAACAAACGGGATCATAAGAAAGGTCTGGCATGGCAAGACTAAGCTGACACTTCAAAGAAGTTATTTTTGCAAGACATTAGATTGTCAGTGGAGGAAACATGACAGAGTGGAAGGTGTGCTGGGAGACTGAAGGAGAGAAGCAGGGGCAGATCACAGAATCACATAAAAAGCTATGAGGTTGGTCAAGCATGGACTTCCCTTTGGGGCAACTCAGCAGCTGAAGCAATAGTGAGGGTTGACCTGCACCAGCCGGGAATCGAACCCGGGTCACAAGAATGGGAATCTTGCATGATACCACTACACCACTGGTGCAAAGAGAAGCTCCCGACGAGGATGGGATTCGAACCCACGCGTGCAGAGCACAATGGATTAGCAGTCCATCACCTTAACCACTCGGCCACCTCGTCATGAGTGGCTGTGGCTCTTTGTTTTGAGAAGGAGGAAAAGGAACACTTCCTACGGGGAGTTTCAGTGGAAGTGTGCAAGGAATGGGTGTGCAGGGAATGCAGAGAAAAGGAAGCAGCAGCAGAATAGGTTAGGAATTTGTGGAAATCAGAGACTCACAGAACATTAGGGACTGGAAGGGACCTCGAAAGGTCATCTTGTCCAATCCCCCTGCCAGAACAGGACCACCTAGACCGAGTTGCACAGGAACACATCCAGGCGGGTTTTAAACTCTCCAGAGAAGGAGACTCCACAACCCCCCTGGGCAGCCTGTTCCAGTGCTCTGTCACCCTCAAATCATAGAATCATTAGGGATTGGAAGGGAAATAGAAGTAGCAGTGATGGGAGGGAAGAACACACAAACAGAATTAATAAGAAATGGAACAGAGAAAAGATTAGTGAGGAGACAAAGAGAAGCTGGTGATTTGGAAACTGTGTCCATCCAGTGGTCCATGAGCCTGTATTCTGCCCTGTCTAGACTGCATAAGCATTAGAAATGGAAGAATTTGTCACCACGTGTGGGGACAGAGTCCTCAAGACACCAGACAAAAGGCACTGATGTCAGTTTGTTTAGCAGGGGGACTGTGGAGTGCGCAAAAGAAGAAGATCCTCCAAGTACTCGTTGCAGCGTCCGGTGGAGGATATTACCGAGGAGGACTTGGACAACATTGCAATCACTGTTAAAGACAAAATCTATGACAAAATTCTAGTAAGTGGCTGCTGTGTTTGTGAGCGTGTCCATGCACTTGAAATGGAAAGTCTCTTAATGGTTCACTGGTGTTTGCTAACGGCGATGCTTTTTCTGAGGTTCTGGAGAGCGCGGCTTGGCTTTGTTATGTCTTACACAAGCACGACTTTGAAGGCTTTGCCAAGCTTCTGTGGGCTTGCCCGTGCTAGCTGATATGCTCCACCAAATTTTTGCCTCTGCACTAAGTGGTTTCTTGTCACAGAGCTATTAAGTGGAATTTGCTACAGCTATGACTCACCACTGATAAGAGTTAACAACCCTTTTATCTCTCCTTCTCAGTTAATATAAACGTTGTGGCGGTGGTGGTTGTACCATTAAATAACAGTGATCCCTGCTGCGCCTTCTTCCCCCTGGGAATTACTTTTCTGTAGGAGTTGGGTAGTTTCCAGTGCTCTTGATGGAACTCGTCCTTCTTTTTTTTGTCAGTGGATTTGGCTACTGTTAGTTGTCAGAAAGACCTAGGTGATCAGCTTAACTCTTTATGTTTCTTTGTGTTTGCAGAGGTGAGGCACCAGGTAACTTTCTAAGAAGCTGTAGCTTTTTCCTAGATAGAAGAAAGCATCACAGAACATTAGGGATTGGAAGGGATTTCAAAAGATCATCTAGTCCAATCCCCCTGCCACAGCAGGATCACCTAGACCAAGACACACAGAAACACATCCAGGCGGGTTTTAAATGTCTCCGGAGAAGGAGACTCCACAACCCCCCTGGGCAGCCTGTTCCAGGGCTCCATCACCCTCACTGGGAAGATGTTCCTTCTCATATTGATGTGGAACCTCCAATGTTCCAGCTCACACCCACTGCACCTTGACTGCTCTGATATTGGTGCAGATTGAGACTCCCACTGCAGCTGATACTGGGCACTATTGCTGAATTTCCTAGCGTCTCTCCAGACAGCTGGATGATTTATCAAAATAGCAGCATTTGTGTTTCTTACCAAGATTTCCATAGTTGCATTTGATTGTAGTTTGAAGTTTATGCTTTGCTGTCAGCAGCTATATGAGGAAAGCTCATCCATTGCTGTTTCAGATGTCCTTCCTATATATGGATGTGTATATTTACACGTATGTGTTTCTCCTCCTTTCCACCTCCAGGGTAGTACTTGCCACCAGTGTCGACAAAAGACAATTGATACAAAGACAATCTGTCGCAACGAGGGCTGTGGAGGAGTCAGGGGGCAGTTTTGTGGACCATGTCTTCGAAATCGATACGGGGAAGATGTGAAATCAGCACTGCTTGATCCAGTAAGTACCTTTTCTTGGTCTTGGAAAAGAGTTGTGATTGCTTTTGTCAGCAAGCTGTGATGAGTACGTGCTCGTAACGACACGAATTTCAAAGCTTTCTTGCCGTTCTGTAGTAGTGTTACAGCTGAATGAAAGGTGCTGGACCTAGGTTCTGATCTGCTCATCTGAGTGCTTTGAAGCTCTGCTTGCTTCACTAGATAGTGGAGGGAAAGTGTGTGAGCTTCTAAGGAAAGAGATGTCTCCTTTCAGGAAAAATACCAGTGTGTACCAGTTGTGAATGGTCTGGTAACACGGCATGCAAAGCAGGTTCCTTATTTGAGGTTCTAATTTTAAAGAAAGAGGAGAGAAAAGGAGAAGGCTACCTAAGAGTCCTTGGGCTGGTTCCCTTTTCTCTGTTTTCTCCTGAGGCACCCAGCAAGGACAGAGTGCAGGCTGCTGCTAGAGAATGAGCCACATGGGCACACAAGGACTCTATGCTCAGCTTATTCCGGGATCTCCTCTCTCTCCTACTTTTCTCTGCCCTAGAGATTGGCTTCAGGCTGTTACAAAGCACAGTGAAGAGTTAGTGGCTCTGATGTGCTGGCCCAGTGTGGCAATGGCTACTGTAATCACAGAACATTAGGGATTGGAAGGGACCTCAGAAGATCATCCAGTCCAATCCCCCTGCCACAGCAGGACCACTCAGACCAAGTCACACAGGAACACCTCCAGGTGGATTTTAAACTTCTCCAGAGAAGGAGACTCCACAACCCCCCCTGGGCAGCCTGTTCCAGTGCTCTGCCTGTGCTCAGTTGCTGAGCAGCTGGGTGATGCCTGTCTTGATGTAAGTGCTGGCTACCTGGGTTTGGGCAACCATGCCATACCAGCAGGTAGAGCCAAGGACACTTGTCACAGCAGGCAACCACATTTTCTAGGGAGTCACTGTGGTCAAGCTGGAGTGTCGGATGAGTTACTGTTAGGCACTGTGGATGCCTTTGAGGTATTTGAAAATTCATACTAAGCATATCAGAGAACCTGAGTTTTCAGATTAAGAGGAGTTATTCAAGCTAACAGGGTGGTAGTTAATAGTTTGCTTAATCCTGGAGAATTTGGAAAGGGTTAACGAGGGTGGTTGGTTGGCTTTTGAAACCTTGCCCTGAACAAATCTGGTGGCAGGGAAGCCATACACGTGTCTGAGCACTAGAAAGTCAAAGACAACCTTACTCATGACTTGCCTTTATCCTCTCCCTTCCTCATTCACCCCCTTGCAGGCCTGGATCTGTCCTCCTTGTCGTGGAGTGTGCAACTGCAGCTACTGCCGCCGGCGGGACGGGCGCTGTGCCACGGGCATGCTCATCCACTTGGCCAAGTACTATGGCTATGACAATGTCAAGGAGTACCTGGAAAGGTGAGGGCCGTGTCCTGTGCTCATTCCTCTTTAAACTGGTGTCGCCCCTACGTCACGCTTGAATTCTGTGGCCCGGGGCAGATCCTGGACCTGTGCAAAAGGAGTCTTTTGGACTTGTCCTGGAGTGAAATTAAAGTGAGTCATCTTGTTGGTTAAGGAGACATTTTATTAAGAAATTGAAATGCTTTTACCTAGCTTGAAATTCATATTGTTTACAATATAAATTAATAAGTTTTCATTGTTTACAATATGAATTCATGTGTTTTCATTGTTTACAATGTGAATTCATATGTTTTCATTGTTTACAATGTGAATTAATAAGTTTTGGTTGTTTACAACGTGAATTCACGTTGTATTGTGAAGCACACAGAAGAGCTGCTTTGGAAGTTATCTTCAGCAGTGGAGATCATCAGTTTTGGGGGAACCAGAGTTTCCTGTGAAGCACTAACACTGTTTTCTCATGTCTTCTAGTTTACAAAAACAGCTGGCGGATGGCAAGTGAGAACACTGAGCTCAAGCTGTGCCTGCAGCTGGTTAACACATGGACAAAGTTTGACTTCAAAAGGTTATTCCTATAGACCTGTAGAGTATAGTATACACATTTCTGTGTTGGGAACTTCTTGATTGGTGTAGTCTTATGCAAAAGGTCTCTCAGGAAAATGTTTTGGTAGAGAAATCTACATGCACAGACATGTACATTGGACCTTGAGCTGTTAATTGTCTATAGCTACACAGCCACAGGAAGAACCTGGTCAATTTGAGCAATGTTTTTATTTCTATAATTGTACAAGTTTGCAGAAAGGGTGTTTGGCAACTATCTGTAAGGGATACCCCATCTCTGAAGTAACAAACAGAAAAACCTTGTATGTTCTTTATGTCCTCTCTTGGAGCATAAAGATTGAGTTTTCCAACCCTTCCCTTTTGAACTATTTTTCCACCTGTAGTTTGTCCCTGGAAAGAAGGGAAGGGTACATCCATCTGAATGCCAAAGGTGACACAACCTACCAGTGGGAGGCTGAACTATTTGTTTTATTCCAAAGTGCAATTAATTGTTGAATCATTAAAGTGTTTTGTATAAAAAGCATTTGTAAAAAAATTTAAACATCATCCCAATAAAGAGAATTGCTCAAGAGCAGTTTCTGTGTGATGTGCCCGCCGCCCAAACCGACTGCCTCGCAGTGTTTGTAACTGGTTAACTGTTTTAAATCACCAGCTTCAGGACTTTTTTGTGACACACAGCTCATACTTTGATTTTCCTTCATAGGTACAACCCAGCTTTGTTTAAATGTTTGCCCTGCTGTGTGGTTATGTTAAAATTCTCATGAGGTACGTGTTTCTTTTTATGTAGAGAGAATAAATATAATCAGGAGTCTTTTGAGTCAGACTACACCCCGATGCCAATTGCTTTCCCATAGCTGGTGGAATGAAGGAATGCCTGCCGATCGATAATCGTTGCATGTGAGCACACAACACTGACTGATGAGGGAATAATAAGGGCTACATGAAGAATTGTGAGGCAAATCTCCTGCTCCAGCTGACTGAAAAATGATGTCTCCGTTTGCTCTGACTACAGGCAAGGTGGGTGGAGAAAGCAGCACGCACTGTGGAAAGCTCAGAGTGAAGCTGAAGGTGGTCGATCCCATTTAGCTGATGCCTTCTTGCTTTTCACACTGAAGGTTCTAAAGTAGGTTTATCCTCTGGTTTTGGTTTTATAAACTGGATGTTTGTCAACATTCTGAATTCTTGTAATAAGGGCTCCAGAACTGGAAGCAGTGCTCCAGGTGGGGTCTCACCAGAGTGGAGTAGAGGGGGAGAATCACCTCCCTCGACCTGCTGACCACACTTCTCCTGATGCAGCCCAGGATCCGCTTTGCCTTCTGGGCCACAAGTGCACACCGCTGGCTCATGTTGAGCCTTTTGTCCACAAGCACCTCCAAGTCCCTCTCCTCAGGGCTACTCTCCAGCCAGTCACTGCCCAGCCTGTATGTGTGCTTAGGATTGCCTCGACCCACATGCAGGACCTGTTGAACCCCATCAGGTTGGCTTGTGCTCACCTCTCCAGGTCCCTCTGGATGGCATCCCTGCCCTCCAGCATGTCTGCTGCTCCACACAGCTTGGTGTCGTCATTAAACTTGCTGAGGGTGCACTCTGTCCATGTCACTGACAAAGATGTTGAACAAGATGAACTTGCTGCTCTTCCATCCTGATCAAAGATCCCAGACGAGGTACAGCAGACGTTATGGTCAGCGGTTTATTCTTAGCACCCCTCATGGAACAACTTCATAGCTACAAGAACTAATCAGCAATGCAAGCAAAAGAGAAGGTAACCTCCCTCCATGAGCACGAAGCATTGCCATTGTGTTTGTGTTTGTTTGGCCGCCAGTCAGTGAATGATTTTGTGTTTTTGCTGGTAATTCAGGGCTCTGATATTTTCCAGTCACAGGAGAAAGCTTATGGCAAACACCAGCGGATCCACGCTCCCTAAACTTTCTAAAGGCCATCCAAATAGCAGTGATTCTGCTCAGGTTTCACCACCTATACGTATTTTACAATTATTTGAATGAAAGTTCAGGCTTGTGAAGGTTAATGGACTGCCCAGACTGGAAGCAGTAATTCTTTACTTATCCATAGGCTAGAGGCAGAGCCAGAGCTGGCAGGATGAGCTTCCCACCATGCCCTTGACGACCTCAGCTGTCATTTGGAGAAATCAGCCTCTGCTGAGGTCAGGAGTACAGTGATGTTTAGCCTTTCCATCTCCATGGCAACTTACTCTTGGGCATCTTCTGAGCAGTTACTTCCAATTGCCTTCATCTGAGCGTGGTTCGTTGACATATGAAAACCCACTCGTTGGGGACTGAGGGGACACCAGCAAGCTCAACTCCCTGACAACAGAAGGCAGGCTTCAGCCACATCGCTAAGGGTGAAAAGACCACCTTCCCCACGCGAGTCAGGCTACACACACGGTCTGCTCACTTGCAGCATGCTGATCTCCTTTTCTGGCCCCTCAGCAACATTTCCTGTTTGTATCCTCAAGGATTCTGGCGTTTGTTTCTGGTTAGAAGCAGCTTTATCAATCCTGCACCTTGGTTTCATGGCTGCTCCTCATACACTGCTGGAACACAACAATGAAACTTGAATAATTCATAGAATCGTAAAATCATCATGGCTGGAAAGGACCTCCATGCTCATCAGGTCCAGCCCTCATCCCTACATTTCCCTAACCCCTAGACCATGGCCTCAAGGGCTAGATCTACTCGTTTTTTAAACACTTCCACAGACAGCGACTCCACCACCTCCATGGGCAGCCTGTTCCAGTGCCCATGCACTCATTATAAATTGGATAGTTTATTCTTACACAGCCAGACAAGACCTTGTTTCAGGTGGGGGCCACATCGACAAGGATGCGTATGGTCTTCTTCACAGGGTTCCTACTGTGAAAGATGACTTTCTCATAGGTTGAACACACTATAGACATCTTCAAGAACTTTAGGCAGATCTGGATGTTCTTACCATGGATGGACTGATGAATTCTTGCAGGTATATGCAGCAGAGCCTGTAGTCCCGGGCACTAGGGATGTGGCCACTGTACACAATCTCACCAAAGAGGTTATGCAAGTCTTCCCATGGAACCTACCTGGGTGAACAGAAGTATCAATGAATAAAACAAACCAGATTCCTAAAGGATTGACCACAGCAGCTCAGAATAAATGCTGCTAAAGAGAAACAAAAACTGGGTCTTTAGCTTGGAGACAAGGAGATTGAGGGGTGTCCTCACTGATAATTGTAAATATGTGAAGGGCAGGTGTCAGGAGGATGGAGCCAGGCTCTGCTCAATGTCATCTAGTGATAGGATGGGGGGCAATGGGTGTGAGCTGGGACAGAGGAGGTTCCACATCAATAGGAGAAGGAACTTCTTCACAGGGAGAGTGATGGAGCACTGGAAGGGGCTGCCCAGGGAGGTTGTGGAGTCTCCTTCACTGGAGACATTTAAGACCCATCTGGATGTGTTCCTGTGTGACTTGGTCTAGGTGATCCTCCTGTGGCAGGGGGATTGGACTAGATGATCTTTCAAGGTCCCTTCCAATCCCTAATGATTCTATGATCCTATGAAGCTTCTTTTTGCTACCTTTTCTTTTGCAACATCAGCCAGTTTGTGATGAAGCCTCTGCAGACAGGAACCTTTAACCACCTTGGGGCAGTATTTGCCTCCCAACAGTTCCAGTAAAAACATAATTACAGGCTTCAAACATTGCATGATGTGACAGAACAAGTAAAATAGCTGCAGCTCTTCCAGCCTGCTTGAGACAAGTATATTCCAGTTTGAATATATGAGAATAATCCATCTTAAACTGGTTTGAAGAGAATAAAAATAAAGGCAAAAAGAAAGACTGCTGGACTGGAATATATCGTGCGGTGCTGCACGCTGGCGAGGAAAATCCAGGGCAGGGGAAAATGTGAACCACTTAGGTTTAGAATGGAACATTCTCTTTGTTTGCAATGGAAGAGTATTTAGTGTTGTCCTGAAACACTTTCCTGAAAGAGCCCCACTGAGCCACTGCTAAGTAGATGGTGAGGACCAAGTCCACCTTCCCCTCCACAACATGGAATGACAACTCCATGAACACGTGTGTGGGGGTCAGAAGGTGGAGGAAAAGAGTGCGATAATGAGGCAGGACCAGGCATCCCGCACTTCACCTGAGGAGATGTTAGCTTCCAGAGGACAGAATCACAGAGCATTAGGGATTGGAAGGGACCTTGAAAGATCATCTACAATCCCCCTAGATCAAGAGCAGGATCACCTAGATCAAATTGCACAGGAACACATTCAGGTGGGTTTTAAATGTCTGCAGAGAGGGAGACTCCACAACCCCCCTGGGCAGCCTGTTCCAGTGCTCTGTCACTTCTCATTTTGATGTGGAACCTCCTATGCTCCAGCTGACACTCATTGCCCCTTGTCCTATCACTAGATGACACTGAGCAGAGCCTGACTCCATCCTCCCGACACCCACCCTTCACATATTTATAGACATTAATGAGGTCACCCCTCAATCTCCCTTTCTCCAAGCTCAAGAGACCCAGCTCCCTCAGCCTTTCCTTATAAGGGAGATGTTCTACTCCCTTCATCCTCTTTGTGGCTCTGTGCTGGACACTCTTCAGCAGTTCTGTGTCCTTCTTGAACTGAGGAGCCCAGAACTGGACACAATATTCGATAGTTTGCTTTGTCTTAGCAACAGGAAAATGAGTTAAGTCAAACTGAAATGCAGGAAGATTAAATACTCACAGGGATGCACCATAAACTGGCACAAGTAGTGATGGAGTTAGGGCTCTTCTCACCAGCTCATGGGTTAGCTCAGGCTTTCTGCTTAATTCCCATTTCACACAGAATCACTCTGGTTGGAAAAGACCCCTGGGATCATTGAGTCCAACCATCTACCCTACTGTACAAGTTCACCCCTAAACCAGATCCCTCAACACCTCATCCAAACGATCATTAAACACATCCAGGGATGGGACCTCAACCACCTCCCTGGGAGGGGAGCTGGTTATTGTCTTAAAGTTGTCCCGAAAGGATTCTCACTTGGAAGATGCATTTATGCACATGAATGCACGTCTCACCAAATACAGTCATATCTGTGTATGCATGCATACTAAGTCACATTTTAAAACACTATTAGCCCTTCTCTCTTTCCAATATCTACGTTAAAAATTGCTCGTAAAGCCACAAGGTAATAAATTCACTAATCAAGACAATGAGAAGGGCCTATAAACAACATTACCAATAGGAGAGGAGAAATAATTCTCAATCTTACAGACCCCTCTCTCATCCTTCCTGCCATGAGAATCCTCCCTCTCATTAATTAGAAAAATTAATTATCCAGCTTATGAATTGTGGTTTGAAAAGAGCAGGGCTTAAAGCAGCAAGATTTATTAGCAAGGAAGTCTAAGGTTTGAAATAAGCTGATTTTATAGGCTTGTTATCTAAATGGGAAGCATTATTAAACCATCACTATAAAATTAAGCAATTATTTCACTATGACACCAAGTAGCACAAGAAGGACAAACAGTTTCATGTCCTATTAGCTAAATAAAGGTCAGTAGGGGTAAAGAAAGAAGGAAAACTAATCTCAAAGGGTAAAGGCAAACAGGGAGATAGGAAGCAAATCAGCTCATAAAGGATGACACTTCCCTCTCTACTTTCTTTTATGAGAGATAATATTTATATATCTCTTAAATGTCTTTAAATGACTGAAATGGGAGGAGTAGCCTATCTAATTCAATAATTAATAATTACTGCTTATATTTACAGATCTCACACATAGAACTGGCACAAATGACCCCAGACTACACAAGTGTGAAATATGCTGCAGCTCAGAAACAAAATCACTCAGCTCCCCTTAACTTTGACTCAAGGGGAGCATTACTGGGAAAGTCACAACAAGGTGGCATCCTTCACACATAACAACGACACGTGCAGGAAATGCACCATTATTTATACGTGTGACGTGCTGTAAATTGCTTCCATCATCAGAACTAATTGTAGTGATTATTAATGCAGTCTTATGAACTGTCAGGGATGCTGGATGCAATTACAGTTGTGCAAATGCTTCATTACCTGCCTAATGAATTTGGCATATATGCACATGTAAACCACTGTTTTTGTTAACATAATGAAGGGCATTTTTTTCCACCCCCCCTCCAGAGCTGCTGATGTGGAACTGGTTTGACCTGTATTACAAAGTTCAAGCACCTTCTTCCAGACAAAAACCCCCACATTGATCTGGGTTCCTTTCACACTCAGCATCACCTAATGCCAACTTACTCAGGAATAAGGCTCTGGCAGAGTCGAAATTACCCTGGTGTGTGGTTCCCTGACCACAACTCCTTACCTTCTTACACGTCTCGAAATAGTTGCAGGGGTCAGTGATGCAGACAACACGATCTCTAGCACCGAACCTTCCATTCCAGCCCTGAGGGCCAAACTTCAGTTGCCCGGCAACGCAAGGGTGAAAATAGCACAGAGCAAAAAGGATGCGTTCGGAATCCCCTTCCCCGGGACACAGTTCAAGCGCATCCTGTCAAGGAAAAGAAGCCACAGTCATCCAGCTAACAGCCGGCAGCCTCATCCAGAGCCGTGCCTGCCTCGGCTGCCGAAAGGGAGCACTCAAGCCTGGAGCTTGAGGGAGACCGAGCAGCTGCCTTCTGAGCGATCGGCGGCTGCTAGACAGCCTCAGCGCGCAGCAGTTCCCAGATGCAAAGATGTTGATGGTTATCGTTTTCCTTCAGCATGTCTCTTGGGAAAGAGCTGCTCTGCTCCCAAAACCAATAAAGATAGAGACGGGGACTGTATAAATATTACCCAGACAGCAGGCGCGGGTCCTCAGCATAAATCACCCACAGACTTTATTCCAAGTAGGGAATTTACCATTTCTCCAAATGGGTGCTAACCCTCCAGACTCTTTCCCAGAGGGTCGTGTTTGAAACTGAAGTGTGATTCTTTTCCCCCTCCTGTTCTACAGTGTCAGCAGTGAACCTCAGCCAGAGTTGATTCTGCAGAGGTGTTCAGCTGGTTTTTAACTTACCGATTGGGATTTCCCTATAGAACCTGTGGAAATGAATTCTTAGTTCTCTGAGAGTTTCCTATATTCTGTTGTCCATCTGAAGACATAACTGACTTCATCAAAATGACTTCTGACACCCATTAACACATGAGTACATGACAGAACTTCAGAGGGGTAAACCCTCTTCTGTCAAAAGGAAATAGGTGAATCCACGGTGCTACAGGTAGCAAAGTCTAAATAAAGTCGAAGGATTTGGCAGGGGGATTGGACGAGATGATCTTTCGGGGTCCCTTCCAACCCCTAATGATTCTATGGTTTTATGTCTGGTATAAAAATCCTTCTCAAGTCGCAGTCCTGTGTGTAACCATGACAAGTACAACACGAGCTCCTATCCTGAAGGAAATCACAAAGCATGAAATTTATTCCACCAGGATCGAGTGTAATTTAATCACCAAATCACAGAACATTAGAGATTGGAGGGACCTTGAAAGATCATCTAGTCCAATCCCCCTGCCAGAGCAGGATCAAAACATTAACAGTCCTTAATCAGAAATTTATTAAAGACAGCATCTGCACAGGAATTTGTACTGAGCTGCAAGCACCTGTGATTCAAATAGGATCATAGAATCATTACAGAGGATGGTCTGAGGTTTAAGGGTTAATGAATGAAAAAAGAAAAGTGCATCCTGCTTTTACTTGGTCAAATCTCGAGAGAGCAGTGTGTAAGTGAGCCAGCATCTCTGTAGGAGGTTCAGTGGTAAATTTAATGGGGTTTTCTAATATTCCTTGAGGAATTATATGTTCTTCTGGGGCTGGAGCTGGTTCAGCACTAACAAAGAAACATAAACTATAGAATCATAGAAAAGACAGAATCACCCTTATTGCTGACTCACTTTATGAATGAGATTTGCTGAGAGAATATTCCCAGATAGTCAATTGACAGGTGGAAAAAAGAATGGGAGAGTGGAAAGAGAAGAAGACTTTCATATCCCATCACATTGCAGGACAGCAGTCTGTCAGTGGTTGTGGTCTCATAAAAGCTCCATCCATCCACTGCAAACTGGGAGTGATTAAAGCCTTAAAACACTAACAAAACAACGATTTGATAGGTCATAGAATCTTTAGGGATTGGAAGGGACTGTGAAAGATCATCCAGTCCAATCCCCCTGCCACAGCAGGATCACCTAGACCAAGTCACACAGGAACACATCCAGTCAGGTCTTAAATGCGTCCAGAGAAGGAGACTCCACAACCCCCCTGGGCAGCCAGATGTCTGAGTTTGAGAAGTTAATGAGGAGTTAAGAGTTAAACCTGTTAGCAAACAATTTCTAGTCGGCCTTTACTTTGCCGGTTTAGCGGTCGCTGTGCCAACTGCTGTTGCTAGATCTGAAGCCAAGGCAGTGTTTAAAGTATTTCCCAGGCCAGTCAGACTAGCAGGGTGTTTGGTTTTTGGTGTTTTCACCATCTAATTAGACACTCTCTTAGCCTACAAAAATGCACAGTCAAATACTTAATTATTTTGCTCCAGGACTTGCTAAAAAACATAAACATATTGAGGTTTGAGGTCAAAACCACAAAGATTGAAGCTTGAGGAGCACTGAGTACACCCAAATCCCACCATCTCAGGCTACCTTAGCACCGTCTGGGAGCTGGTCCAACATCTTGATGTTGTTTCCTGTCAGACTTGCCTCAGTCCTTCACTGTCAAAGATCTTCACAGCAAAATTGTGACCCCCCCCTCTCCGTGCTCAGAAGCTGGAGAATGGAGCAGGTCTGCAACACCAGAAGCTTCTTAGATGGTCTCCATCCATCCCCGTGGCTCCACACAAACAACACTGCTGATTGAGGGTCTTAGGGGGATTGGACTAGATGATCTTTCGAGGTCTCTTCCAATCCCTGATGATTCTATGATTTCCTCACTGCATCCCAAAAGCAGCTGGGAACTCTGAAATTCCTCTGAAAACAAACTCTGCAACAACATTCCCACACTCACAAGTAGGAAAGCAGGGTACTTTCAGACCAGCCTGACCAGCTAAGGTGAGTAGCCTAGATGATCTTTTGAGGTCCCTTCTACCCCTGATGTTCTGTGAGTCTGTGAAACCTGGTGAAAGAGTCCCTCCAGCATCACCAACGGTGAAGGGCTCAGGTGTTTGCACAGTGCAGCACGAACACTCGCAGCGCTCCTGCCCCCTCGCCAGGGGACTGCTCACATCTGTTCGTCTGCTGCAGGGAGGGTTTTTAAGGCCATCCCACGCTGGCCAAAGCTGCAGCTGCTATCTCAGAAGAGCAGCACTCCAGGGCTAATTATACGTCTCCCCAAGGGGCAGTCAGACCCATTTCATTGAAGTCTCCATTGTGGCCCGCTGGAGGGAACAGGAGCTCCTTAATTATGCTTGGGAACTATGCCCGAGGCAGCCCTACCTACCCACCAGAGGCTCTCAGTTTTACCTCTCCTGGGAGGGTGAGGACACACTCATGATGTAGAATCATTAGGGATTGGAAGGGACCTTGAAACATCAACTAGTCCAATCCCCCTGCCACAGCAGGATCACCTAGACCAAGTCACACAGGAACACATCCAGGTGGGTTTTAAACGTCTCCAGAGAAGGAGACTCCACAACCCCTCTGGGCAGCCTGTTCCAGTGCTCTGTCACACTCACTGGGAAGAAGTTCCTTCTGATATTTATATGGAACTTGCTATGTTCCAGCTCACACCCATAGACTCCATCAATGTGATGTTTATCCTGTCACAATCATGATCTTTCGAGGTCCCTTCCAATCCGTAATGTTCTTCGATTCTTCGATCTGCCGCATGTTGGGTGTGTGTTCTGGGAACACGCCTCCAACTCAGGAGAGCATCCCCATCAGAGGGGCTGTTTGACATGTGCTTGGAAAAGGTTCTTCATCCAGTGGCCATGTCTGGGGGCCTTCTTGAGTACCTTCTGTAACCATCTCCTGGACAGAGGTTATAAAACGGGGGACTGGACTAGATGATCTTTTGAGGTCCCTTCCAATCCCTAATGTACCGTGCTACCGGTAAATCTCCCAGACTCAGCAGAACTCCAACACTGAACCCCAGATTTTTGCCTGCATAAGAAATAATGGGAGAAGGGTGAGTGACAGAGGGGGAGGAGACAGAAGGATTACCAGAGCAGAAAGGGAAAAGAGTGGTAATGCCCCCTTTAATTTCACTATCACTTGTGCAGCGCGCATTACTTCTTCTGAGGCACTTCACTGAACCCTTTCAACCTCAACGAGCAAAATTGCGAGCTCTCGACAGCGGCCCCACTGCTGCCGTTCCAAAGAGCTCGCGGAACCCGCTCCCTCGGTCTCAAGATAATGAACCTTTTGACACTTTGATAGATGCTTGGCATTGTTACCCAGCTTTAGCAACTCTTGCAGGGGGTGCAGAGCAATTCCTTTATGAAAAAGGGAGCAACATGTGGTAGCTACCACATCATTTCTTTAACTGATTGGTTCGGTGGGTAAATGCACGAGGCGCTCACCTTGTGCGGCCCCGGTTTAAATTGAGCGCAGCGAGGTCGCAGCTGTATTAACCTGGTATTCTCACTATTGTCTGTGGGGAATGGCAATCTGCAGGACAAAGCCACAGAGCCCTGTGCAATTGCATATAGTTTGTGTAATGACCATTATTTAGTCGCAGGGGGCACGAGATTACATGAGCATGGAGAAAATTGCCCTCTGGCCCTCATCTAGGCAAAAGGTAGCAAACAGTACAAAGCAAACCGGCGCTGTGCCGAGCAGAGGAATGCTTGGTCTGAAGAGGTCTTCGTACTGAAGTGCTTGTGGGCTTGCACTTTTCAGCCACACCACGGATCATGAACGCGCTGTGGGTGGAAGAAGCTTTGGAAGGTCAATCTTCTGCTGGAAAGAAGCCCTGCATGACTTTCCTGGAATGGGCTGCCCAGGTGGGTTGTGGAGACTCATAGAATCATTAGGGATTGGAAGGGACCTCAAAAGATCATCCAGTGCAGACGCCTGCCACAGCAGGATCACCTAGACCAAGTCGTAGAGTCATAGAATCATTAGGGATTGGAAGGGACCTCGAAAGATCATCTAGTCCAATCCCCCTGACACAGCAGGATCACCTAGACCAAGTCATACAGTCAGTCTGAGTTAGAAGGGACCACAGGATCATCCAGTTCCAACTCCCCTGCCATGGGCAGGGACACCCCACCCTACATCAGGCTGACCAGAGCCTCCAAGGACAGGGCTTCCACCACCTCCCTGCACGACCCATTCCAGGCTCTCACCACTCTCACTGAAGAACTTCCTCCTCACATCCAGTCTAAATCTCCTTCTCTGGAGGTGTTTAAAAGCCACCTGGATATGTTCCTGGGGGAATGTGCACCCCAGTAGTGATGGGTGACTCCAGAAGCTTTTGCTTGGTTTAGTTAAAGAACACACCGTGTGTGCACAGGCTCATGAACACACGCACTTACGCATCAGTTTATCCACGTGTCCAGCCTTGCGCCCTTCATTTAACTTCTGAGCCCAGTTTTGCTTTCTTTAATGGAAGGACAAGTGAGTGATCCTTGCATCAGGAGCAGATAAGAGCATCACAGCATCATTAGGGATTGGAAGGGACCTCGAAAGATCATCTAGTCCAATTCCTCTCTGCCACAGCAAGAGCATCTAGACCAAGTCACGCAGGAACATATCCATGTGGGTTTTAAACATCTCCAGAGAAGGAGACTCCACAACCCCCCCGGGCAGCCCCTTCCAGTGCTCTGTCACCCTCACTGGGAAGAAGTTCCTTCTCATATTGATGTGGAACCTCCTGTGATTATCTAGTGTCTCAATATCTTTAAGGGAGTCTACTCCTGGAGACTGAACAGAAAACACAGGAGTGGCCAGACTGCTCTCTTTGCAAAGTCCATCCTTGTGTTTTCCACCAGTCTCCAGACAACCCATGAAAAACATGCACTAAACACCAGACTCATTTCCTGATGCAGACCTCAAGCACTCACCATTCTCAAACCTGAGTGGCCGACAGCAGTGCTCTAACAGTTTTCCCATCAAAGACACTGTCAGGGAAGTGAACTGAAAGCAAGAAGGGGAGGCAAGTGATGAAGCAAAGACTGTTCCCATTTCTCTGTGGTACAGGGGTCACAAGACAGAAAACCATACTTTCTGAATGAAAATGACCTCTTCAGTGGCTCAGTGCAAGAAGTCAATAAATGCAGGTCACACTGTCACATAAAGCCAGGGCAGCTCAGCAGAATAAACATCCAGGACATAAAAACTGCGATCTGACATCGTGCGTGGATGGGCAGATGATGGGGTGTGGAGGATCAGGTCTGTGAGACTTGAGATTAAAAGATTTAAAAAAAACAATTGGAAAGCAGCTGTAAGTATCCACAGTGGAATTTTTCTTGGGTCATGGAATTTTAAAGAGGAGAGATCTGGAAAGTTGGTTTCGCTACCAGCCATGACACCACGGTGACACCCAGCATCAGGGAACACACCTTTAGCTGTTGGCATCATAGCTGATGATATCTCCATCTCTTAATGAGCTCCTCAGGGCTGCCTAGATGAATCTAAAACAAAGCATGAGGACAGCTCCCCAAACATGTCGTGACTGATGTCACCGACACCCCTGCAGACTGTGCTGCCAGTCAGTAGGACCTGGACAAGCTGGAGAGCTGGGCAGAGAGGAATTGAACGAAGTATAACAAGGGTAAGTGTAGAGTCTTGCATCTGGGCAAGAACAAACTCAGGTACCAGTATAGGCTGGAGCTGAGCTATTGGAGAGTGGTGTGGGAGAGAGGGATCTGGGGGTCCTGGTGGACAGCAGGATGACCATAAGCCAGCAGTGTGCTCTTGTGGCCAAGGGGCCAACAGCATCCTGGGGTGGACCAGAAGAGGGGTGGTTAGCAGATCAAGAGAGGTTCTTCTCCCGCTCTACTCTGCCCTGATGAGATCACATCTGGAGTTTTGTGTCCAGTTTTGGGACCCTCAGTTCAAGAGGGATGTGGAGCTGCTGGAGGGATTCCAGCATAGGGCAACAAGGATGATGAAGGAAGAGGAGCACCTACCTTATGNCTTAATTATCTCTGTGGCTCTGTGCTGGACTCTCTCCAGCAGTTCTGTGTCCCTCTTGAGCTGAGGGGCCCAGAGCAGGACACAATACTCCAGATGCAGTCTCACCAGGGTTTCCTTCGGTCAGTACTGCCATACTTCCTATCTTCTGTTAAACATCAAGATACAACAAACAGGAGATCCTGTGGGGGGACATTTACTGTAGAAAGGACTGGTATGAAGATAAAAACTGTATTTTTAGGAGACTGGAAAAATTATGGGAAACCCCAGCTTTCTCACAAAGCATAGCTTGTGATGTCTAAGAAAAAACACACTCCAAAAGCAAAGATAACCCCTTTCTGAGAGCATCACTAGTTCTCCTAAAAATTATGGTGGAGTGTGTAGCTTTATCTGAAGCTGTCTAGATAGGACATGGCTCCATAAACAAAACCAACATAGTTTTAGAACTGAAAAACAGTTTTCCCAGCCTACCCTAATGACACTCCATGACTGAACCATTAAGTCATCAACAGGACTCTCATGTATTCAACTCTGACTCAAAAAAGGAAATCTAATTCCAGGAATCCTATATTTTTACTTCTCAGAAGAATCCTGACAGCACACAGAATTGAAAAACGTCTTTCAGCCTGCTTCAGAGCCATTTCTGCCTCAAAGTAGTCAGTCCTCAAAGCATTCCTGAGCAGGGAGCTCGCAGCGACAAGAATTCCTGCGGCTGTATTTTTGTAAACTCATTGATACGAGAATTTACATCTTGTTTTCATGGCTTTTAAAAAATGTGTGTTTGAAAGTCTGGTGTTTGTGAAAAGAAAGGTTGAATGTGAGTGATGCAGTCAGGTTAGAGATCTGACACTGACTGTGCTCTGATTGTTCAGCCTGTTCAGCTGCCGTTGAAGGCTTGTAAATAAGTGCAATTATTTTTATTGATTTGATCTCTGCTTTTTTGCTTTTCTGCTCATTAGGTAATCACAGAACAGTAGGGATTGGAAGGGACCTTGAAAGTTCATCTAGTCCAATCCCCCTGACACAACAGGATCACCTAGACCAAGTCACACAGGAACACATCCAGGTGGGTTTTAAATGTCCCCAGAGGAGGAGACTCCACAACCTCCCTGGGCAGCCTGTTCCAGTGCTCCGTCACCCTCACCGTGCAGAAGTTCCTTCTCATATTGATGTGGAACCTCCTCTGTTCCAGCTCACACCCATTGCCCCTTGTCTTATCATCAGATGCCACTGAGAAGAGCCCATACTTTTCTGACTGGAGGCTTCCAAGGAGAGCTGGCCTAGCAGTCCAAAACACAAGGCACTTCGGTCAAGAGGCTCTTGAGGGAATTTTCAGCAAACCAGGGGTAAGGGTTGCAAACAGCAATACTCTTCTGCTTCCTTATTTGACTTGGCAGGTAGAATCTCCTGCTCAAGTGAGCTGGCAATTTGCAGTGGGTGATGTCCCTCCCTCACAGCATTAGATCATTTGGCAGATTCATCACAGTGACTACACAGAATCCTTCAAAACTCTTCCTACTTGAACCTGTGGGATGGCTTAACAAAAGAAGGTGAACTGCTTGGCCAGCACTGATAGTAGGGGGAATGAAAACACTGTGTTTAAAGAATAACAGCAAGAAATTCTGTTTTATAGCATTTATGAACTAGAATTTCTTTTTAATTGAATAAGTTGATTTAATTTAGTTTAATTTCTGAAAGAGGCAGCGTATCTTCTGTCCCAGTACACTAGAACTAAGGTAGTGGGGCACCCAAAGCGAGAAGGTCAAGGTCACCATGGATCAGAACTTGATTTCTCTCAGTCTCCTTCCTCCTCAGACTACACAACAGGACTGGGATCTCCCCAGATGTGGCAAGTGGTTGAGAAAACCAGCAATAGCACAAGGCTGAGGAACCCTCCTTCTGCAGCTAGCAAGGTGAGAAACAATGGTCATGGACTGACCTTCTAGCAGAGGTAGAGCTGGGTTGGTCGTACAAGGAGCTCTCCAGAATCTGACCCTGGCACCAAAAACCCCTGGACGACACAGGGCACACAGCCCCATGTGGAACGGCGTGCAGACACAGAGCAAAATGGCCAGCTGTTTTCTGATCATCTTGCCAAATATATGGCTTTCATTCTTCAAGGGGTAATTAAAATCCCTGACCCAGCTTGCCCTTGCGTGCAGCAGCAGTGCCTCAGAGCACTGCAGAGGGCTTGAACACTGCACTACAAATTAAATGCAATGCTCAGAACAAGCCAGGCAGCAGAAAGAGGTGTGGGAATAAGTTCACAACAATTTCTAGCAGAGCTTTAGGTCAAGCTCAACCCTCTGGGAGCACAGATTTGAGCAAATCTGTAGTGGTACTTCCTAGACTTTGAAGAACCTGACCCTTAAAATCTTTCTAATAGATGGGTTGCTGACAATTATTGTAGAGCAGATCCAACAGCCATATCAATGCTAGTCTTAAAATCTCAGAAAAGGCAAAGGATGGTTCAAAAGATAGTATTTACCTCATGTTTCTCTAAGCCTGGCCTTTCAGCCTGGCCTGAGGCAACCTCAGTCAACATCTGGTCTTCCAGGTCATCCCTGCTGGCAGTAAAATGAATGTGGTGGTCTCAGCCTCTAGTTCTGGATTGCGAAGAGGGTTAACAGGTTTAGTTTGAAGGATGACACAAATTCTTGCTGAATTCACATCTTTGTCATCAGTCTTGATATACCTAGGAACAAACAAATCATAGAATCATTAGGGATTGAAAGGACCTCGAAAGAGCATCTAGTTCGATCTCCCCACCCGAGGAGGTTAACCAAAACAAGTCACACAGGAACATACCCAGGTGGGTTTCAAACATCTCCAAAGAAGGAGACTCCACAACCCCACTGGGCAGCCTGTTCCAGTGCTCCATCACCCTCATGGTGAAGAAGTTCCTTCTGATACTTATATGGAACCTCCTATGTTCCAGCTCACACCCATTGCCCCTTTGGTAGATGATGACATTGAGATGAGATGTCATTGGGAAGACTAGATGACATTGAGCAGAGCCTGGCTTCATCCTCCTGACACCCACCCCTCACATATTTATAGACACTAATGAGGTCACCCCTCAGTCTCCTCCAAGCTCAAGAGACCCAGCTCCCTCAGCCTCTCCTCATAAGGGAGGTGTTCTACTTCCTTCATCACCCTTGTTGCTCTGTGCTGGACACCCTCCAGCAGCTCCCTGTCCTTCTTGAACTAAGGGTCCCAGAAGTGGACAGAATACTCCAGATGTGGTCCCACTAGTGCAGAGTAGAGGGGCAGAAGAACCTCTCTCGATCTGCTAACTGGGGGATCTCACTGACTTCATACCCCATAAACACCTCTTGTTCAAAAATAGCTGCTGCATTGTCCTGACAGTGTAGGAAGGGGATAGAAACCAAACTTCCAGTGCTGAGAGCCTAAGAAACAACACAAGGAGGATTGAACAAACACCCCAAAACAATAGGATGACTCTACAGAGCATTTCTTAACCTGCAAGGGTGTATCAGCACATACTGGGGGATTATTCACTGCTCTACTCAAGCGTCTGCAGTCTAGGGGTGAAGGTTGATCTTCATCACTTACCACAAACCTAGGGAAGTTTTCAAAGAACCCTTAAGGAGGCAGCTGTTACTTCTCACAGTCAGTTTCTGAAGGATGGCTCACTGTTCCATCCTCTGAAGCAGCAGTACATCATAAACAACTAAGCAGATGCATGTACTTACAGCAGTCTGATAGTCACCAGAGGAGAGAGGAGGGCTGGTGATGTCAAACATTGTTTCTCGAGGCAAGCTGCTAAACATTTTCTTCCAAAGAAATGATTTCCTGTGTGAAACCTCAAAAACCTGAAGGTCAGAGGTGTAACCTGTATCCTGCTGCCCTGCAAACCACTGGAGGTGAGCTTTCCTGCCATGAGCTTGTACGTGGGTGAGCTGATTTGTCCTTCACACAACACAACTTATTCCAGATGGACAACAATTCTGCACCATGGATTTGAGTTTTGATGCCGCGGTGTCTCCACAACCTCCAACACTGGCTACAGCTGGAGGGAACCAAACTTGGTGCAGAGAGAAGAATTTTGCTTCACTTTCAATGTAGACAAACAGAGATAAGATACAAGCAGAGATCTGACAAAAGACAACTTCTTCCAGTTTGCTTTGTCGGGGGACAACCCTGGCAAAGGGAGCCCCTCGCACTACGTGTCAGAAGATCCGCGTGGGGAAACAATAAGCCCCAGAGTCCTGGACCCAAATGCTTCCTTTATGGGTTCTCAATTCACAGGAGCAATAAATAACCAATTTCTGTGATTATCATCTATGAAAGGCAAAAACTACCTAGTGACTCACTGGGTTTTACTGCTGCAGCTGCTCTAGGCTTTCTGTTAATTACAGATCTGGGAAAAACAAATGTTTTGTTGTTGCTCTCACATGGTTCAAGGAGTACAAGCCACAACGACAATCAGAGAGGTGGGGAAACCCAGTAGAATTGCCCAATTTATTCCTTTTTTTCAGTGGAATGTATCTGCTTAGAGGTTAATTCTGGAGAAACCTAGCAGACTATAGGCACTACTTCTGGAAGGCTTCTCTGGAGAGGTTTAAGACCCACCCGGATGTGTTCCTGTGTGACTTGGTCTAGGTGATCCTGCTGTGGCTGGGGGACTGGACTGGATGATCTTTTGAGTCTCCTTCTCTGGAGATGTTTAAAACCTGCCTGGATATTTTCTTCAGTGTGCTTAGAAATGACCTGCAGAATGCTTTAGATGCACATTTTCAGGATGAGACTAGACAAAGTGAAAGGAGAGGTCCCTTCCAACCCCTAATGTTCTGTGATTTTGTTACAGAACACTCAAGAACTATCTCCCAGTAAACAGGGAGGGGGAGAGATGCTTTTATGGAGCTGCTTCACAGATCAGCAAGTTCTCTAATCTGCAGGCCAGTAAACCTTCTTTGGAAGGAGCACAAGTTGATAGATCTCCCTCGCTATGCTTTCTGTCGATTGATATGATAAGACATATTTTACTTAAAATTAGGATTGTCTGAAGCTCAGTGGATTTAATTATTTGTAATTATCCAGTCGTTGTCAAAATGTGGCCGTTTTATGACAGTGGTATCTACTGTGTGGGTCAGGTTCAACTGTATATCTTTTCAAACACAGAATTAATGTACTATTGATGAAACCATTACTAGAACCAAATTAAAGTCTGAGCTGATGTATTGGTCCACAGGGTGCTGTCAGACATGAAAGGAGTAATTAGTATTCATTACTTCATACTCTGCAACATTCCAATTATTAATGAACTTCAACTGCTGGACCCCACCATATTTATCACAAATTCCTTTCTGGTCTTTCTTTAATAGGAAAAAAATGCAAAGTCCCTGAGACAACGTGTGAAATAAACAAGGAACAGAAAGGAATGAAGAACGAGGAAAGTTTTGGTTGTAAAAGGGTAAATGCACTACCAGTGGCCCACAGCGTGGACCTGCTGCATCACCAGTGAGCCACAGCTTGGAATACTCACCTGGATCTGGAGAGCAGCGAGTTTGTCTGTGGGCACAGCTCTGCCACGCTGCACGGAAGCCTTTGCTAAGGAAATGCAAAACTACCTCGTTATGACCCTGGTCCTTTTCATTTCCACTTCCTTCTACTGATTCACGTCTCTCCGTCTCGTGCCTCGAGTACTCGGTCACCGTGTAAGGTCTTGCACGTCTTTCAGAGCAGGACCCATTCTCAGCAGAGTTCCTACAAAGCAAGCTGCACGCTTTTATCCTGAAGCACCTCAAACACCTCTTTAGAGAAGTATAACAAAGAGGAATCTTTTCAAGATCTCAGTGCAGGGCAAGAGAGCACCTTCCAGGAGCTTCCTCTGTGCCAGGATGTGCGAGTTGTTACGTATTGCTTAGATTTACCGTGCAGGCACCAATGCCTGAAATATGGGGAGGGAAAGAAGGGAGCAGCAGCTTGTGTAACCTGCCCACTAGAGGATTTTTTGAGGTCTCTTCCATTCCCTAATGTTCTGTGAAAACTAATTTTTTTGATTTAACCTCTCTTTCATATTTTATCTTAAACCTTACAAGCACTCTGAACACTCAGTAACCTTTGAGACCCATCCAGAAATGCTTCAGGGGTCATTTCTGATTTTTAATCAGCATAAACATATTATTCTTCGCAACATCAAAAATCTGGCTTGCTGATGGCTTGTTTGAAAACAGGAATAAAAGAGAGGAACCCTCAGAGGCAGTCTCCTAAAGAGCAGAGACAATAACATGACATATCAGTTCATCACACGAAACGTTTAATGAGGTTCACTGGATTTACTCTCATGGAACCACAAATCAACACTATTCTTCAGGTTGACAGCTGCGATGAAGATCAGCAACTGTGCTGGAAGTTTTCATGGAAATCACTGAACCACAGAACATCAGGGATTGGAAGGGACCTCAAAAGATCATCTAGTCCAATCCCCCCACCACAGCAGGAGCACCTAGACCAAGTCACACAGGAACACATCCAGGTGGGTTTTAAACTTCTCCAGAGAAGGAGACTCCACAACCCTTCTGGGCAGCCTGTTCCAGTGAGGAAAGATATTACAGACTGAAAATTGTTTGCACCAAGTATCAACTCTTTCACAGAATCATAGAATCATGAGGGATTGGAAGTGACCTCAAAAGGTCATCTAGTCCAATCCCCCTGCCACAGCGGGACCACCTAGACCAAGTCATACAGTCAGTCAGGACCACGGGATCATCCAGTTCCAACTCCCCTGCCATGGGCAGGGACACCCCACCCTAGATCAGGCTGGCCAGAGCCTCATCCAGCCTAGCCAAGGACGGGGCCTCCACCACCTCCGTGGGCAGCCCATTCCAGGCTCTCACGGTGAAGAACTTCCTCCTCACATCCAGTCTAAATCTACCCACCTCCATACGACTCTGAGGTCAGCTCCATATTTCTTCTGTGTCCATACCACTCCCTGGTGCTGGGGATCTATCATCAGAGGCTGGTGCTCACGGTCTGTTAGGACAGTGGTATTCCCTGTTGATGTTTTATCATCAGGCAGTCCCTCCTCACTCCATGCTGCAACAGTAGCATCATTTGTCAATGTGGCAACTGGGTCCAGGCTTCCATCACAGACCAGAAACCTCTGAATCAGAGTGGATTATGAACATCCAGCAAGGTTGCCAAGCGGCGAGACATGACCCAGTCTCACCACAAGATAACTGGGATGACACAAATTGAGGCTCTCTAGGCAGGAAAACCCAGGAGGATCCCTGTGGAGCTTCAGATGCAAGAAGAACACAGGAGAAAATGCGATGAGAAGCATTTCAGTGCATTTAAAATGGCTTTTTACAGTGTTTTCATTTAAGGTGTTTACTTCATAAAATTATTTATAGCTCGATAAAGCTAAAAAAGCACCATTTGGAATCAATCTCAGGGCACACAGGTCCTGATAGTGCAAATTCAATGCCCACGTGTGCTCCTGAGCAGCTGTTTCTGGAGCGTATCTCAATATCTACACAAAAATGATAAAGCCAAGGCTCCCGTGGTATCATATTGATGGATTTCAGCTACGTGCTAACAAGCTCAGAAGCCAGAGAACTGGACCATCTCCAGGGGCAGAGCCAGGCTGGGCACCAGCTGTGGCAGTGCTCTAGTGTGAGCACCAAAGGGAGCTGCAACCTCCACGTACGCCACCGTGGAGGGGCCACCGGGGAGCTGTGCCGGCTGGATATCGACTGACAGACTTTTACAAGGAGATGGAGTAAGAAACCAAAGTGGAATATCTGCGGTCAGTGCTTTACTGAACAGGTACAGGTGGGAAGGGAAGTGTCTAATATAACCCAGATTAAGATTAAGAGACGTAACCCAGATTAAGATTAAGAGATGTAAAACAGATTAAGAGAAAGTGAATTAATAAAAAAATCTAGACAAGATACCTCAAATTAAATTTTTCCCTTATGAAGCAAAGGGCAAACTTGCACTGTTCCCTTTATTATCTTATTCTAGACTTCCTTGTTTGTGATTCTGGATTAACTTCTGGTTTATGAGGAGAGGCTGAGGGACTTGGGGTTTTTTAGCCTGGAGAAGAGAAGACTCAGGGGAGATTTGATCAATGTTTATAAGTACCTGAAGGCTGGCCAGGAGGGGAGGGACAGGCTCTTTTCACTTGCTCCCTGTGATAGGACAAGGAGCAATGGGTGTAAGTTGCAGCAGAGGAGGTTCTGCCTCAACACAAGGGGGAACTTCTTTACTGTGAGGGTCACGGAGCACTGGAACAGACTCCCCAGGGAGGTCGTGGAGTCTCCTTCTCTGGGGACTTTCAAGGCCGCCTGGATGCGTTCCTCTGTGATCTGTGTTAGATAGTTTTGTCCTGCTCTGGCAGGGGGGTTGGACTCCATGATCTCTTGGGTCCCTTCCAACCCCTAACATCCTATGATCCTATGAATTGAAGCAACGCACAGCATCATCACGACGTAGCTTGAACAATCTTCTGCCCTGTTCAGAAAGGCTTTAAAAACTCTTCCAGTTTTCCTCTCCCCTAGATATTTCATAGTCCTTAGTGCTGGCGTGTAGAGAAGAGATTCTTTTAAAAGAGCACACTGGAATACAAAAAGTATGCAAATTTGGTAGCTACTTATTAAAAATAGGATTATATTTTAGTTGAGTCAAATTTGAACAACTTTGGCACCATACCTCTGATATGACTTCTGTGTCACCGAGTCATGTTGTGACGTAACATTAAGTAGAATAATAGTAGGACACAGCATGTAATATGACATCACAGAATCACAGAGCATCAGGGATTGGAAGGGACCTTGACAGATCATCTAGTCCAATCCCCCTGCAACAGCAGGATCACCTAGATCAAGTCACATGGGGACACACCCAGGTGGGTTTTAAACATCTCCAATGAAGAAGACTCCACAACCTCCCTGGGCAGCCCCTTCCAATGCTCTGTCACCCTGATATTGAAGAAGTTCCTTCTGATATTTATGTGGAACCTCCTATGTTCCAGCTCACACCCATTGCCCCTCATCCTATCACTAAACAACATTGAAAAGAGCCTGGCTCCATCCTCCTGACCATAAAATATTGTTATATAATATAAATGTATTACCTGACAATGTGTGATATGACATAATAACACAATATTATTACCAAATGGGTGGTGCTGCAAACTTGCCTGACCCCTGGTTCTAATCACAGAGCCCAACCCCTAACTTTAATGAACTGGCTGAAGCTGGAAGCACAGAAGGACTAGCGGGCGCGCTCTGCCAGCTTGCAGTGCATTCATCTCCCACGTGAAGCAGGTTTCTCTAAAGACACTAGAAGTCAGAGAATATCACTTTTTAAATCTCTGTAAGGTAAGCAATGCAATAATTTCCATGAGCTGAATGACTTCTTTGAGGAAAACAACAACACTGGGGTGTTATCAGGGATTCTAATACAAATTTTCACACAGTAATTGACCTGGATGTGTTCCTGCGTGACTTGGTCTAGGGGATCCTGCTGTGGCAGGGGGATTGGACTGGATGATCCCTTCCAACCCCTAATGATTCTATATAGAGACACCAGTTGTCCCCATATCTGCACAGAGCCATATTTCATGAGGGAACCACTTCTTGTTGCTCCTGAGAAGGACTATTAATAGACACCTATTTCTAACATCACTTGTGAAATGCATTTCTCCTTCTTTCCCACTTGCAGGGAAACAATCAAAACTGAAACCAGGCATTTCACCTCACTGCTCCTCAGTGAAAGCATCTTAAAAAATAAAGAGATGAAGGATGGATTATTCTGATATATGAAAATATTCAATGCATTCCAGAGGCTTCTTAAAAGACTTAAGAATGACACTTGTTTTCTGAGTCCTGCTATTGGAAACAAAGATTCAGGGGGAGTTTTTTAAACCTACCAGCAATAGGCTGCAAGATACAAGGTGAATAGCCAGGCTCTTCTTAGTGCCATCCAGTGATAGGGCAAGGGCAATGGACATCCGATGGCCAGGTTCTTCTCAGTGCCATCCAGTGATAGGACAAGGGCAATGGACATCCGATGGCCAGGTTCTTCTCAGTGCCATCCAGTGATAGGGCAAGGGCAATGGACATCTGATGGCCAGGTTCTTCTCAGTGCCATCCAGTGATAGGGCAAGGGCAATGGACATCTGATGGCCAGGTTCTTCTCAGTGCCATCCAATGACAGGACAAGGTGAGCTGGAACATAGGAGGTTCCACATCAATATGAGAAGGAACTTCTGCACAGTGAGGGTGACCCAGCACTGGAAGGGGCTGCCTGGGGAGGGTGTGGATTCTCCTTCTCTGGAGACGTTTAAAACCCACCTGGATGTGTTCCTGTGTGACTTGGTCTAGGTGGTCCTGCTGTGGCAAGGGGATTGGACTAGATGATCTTCTGAGGTCCCTTCCAATCCTTGATGATTCTATGAAATGCAAACCCTTGGTCAGTGTCATGACAACCACCCGGTGTTTGCCAAAGGGAATTTAATCTCTTGGTGTTGCTCCCCTCAAAATGTACCTGCAATCTGAGGAAGGTATGTGTGTGCAGAGATATAAAAATACATCCAGAAATATACAAATATACATGAGTGTGATGCATATGTATGTCAACATGTAGATATATACACACACACATACTCTGAGAAAACACCTGCAAAGAACCACCTTAAATGGAAGTATCACTTATTGTTTTCAGAAAAATCAGAAATATTTACTAAAATGATTAAACATTCTGTCCTCCACAGACAGACACAGAATTCTATGAACACAGAAGATTCCAACTGCTTTAGTTATGAAATAGGAATAGAAAATCATAGAATCATTCAGGTTGGAAAAGACCCTTGGGATCATCTATTCCAACCAGCAACCCTACTGTAGGGGTGAACTAAAGATCCCCCAACACTACATCTAAGCATCTTTTAAACTCATCCAGGGATGGTGACTCAACCACCACCCTGGGCAGCCCATTCCAGTGCCTGACCACTTTCTCCATGAAGAATATTTTCCTGATGTTCAATCTAAACCTCCCCAATTGGAGCTTGAAACCCTTCCCTCTGGTCTGTCACTAACTACCTGTGAGAAGAGACCAACATCAACATCTTTACAACATCCTTTCAAATAGTTGTAGAGAGTGATGAGGTCTCCCCTAAGCCTCCTCTTCCTCAAACTAACCCCTCTCTGGAGACATTTAAAACCCACCTGGATAAGTTCCTGTGTGACTTGGTCCAGGTGATCCTGCTCTGGGAGGTAGATTGGACTAGATGATCTTCCAAGGTCCCTTCCAATACCTAATGATTGGAGATGCCCAACGAATGACAAGTGCAGGACTAGTGCTGTTGAAAGCCCAACATGCCATTTTCATTTCGAATTACTTTAGACACTCATCTTTGCCTACAAGAGTCACTGGATTCTTCTTTAAGCTACGACCTGGAGGCAACCCAACCATGAATCCACCAACTGACAAGAGAGCCTTTTGATTTACCTGTTCCCTCTTCCGGATGTCACGGGCTGGGAAGTCACAAACAATAAAGAGCACCCACCTCATTCTCCAAAATAGCTTTGAAACTTCAAGATTTACTAAACACAGAATGATTGTCTGTTTAAATCTTCAGTCATTTTTCCATACCACCCAAGCACCATAAATCACGAGTGACACCGGCTAACAAGGGTTTAAGAGTTGGAACATGCAGTGTAATAAATTTCCAGACAGTTAAAAATCACTATAATTTTATTCTAATGCATTATAGATTGCCTGTAATGTCATCCTGGCCAGGGTGACCCATTTCTAATTTTGAACAGCTGTTCAGCTTGGGAGTTAGTTAATGATTAAATATAAATTGCCTGATTTATTAGTCTGAATGGCTGAGCTTCCAGGTCAATGCTATATAGACAAAATCATCAGTCTTGATGCTTTTCAGAAGTTAACTGTCTCCTGTTCTAGTCAAAAAGAATTTATTCCCCGAGAAGAAGACTTTATGCTCTCAATTAATCCTTTTCAATATTTGCCCCCTTGACTTACACCACGAGACCACTAAGAACAGCTCCAATACATCAACTATAACTACACACTTCCGAGAGCAAGGTTTGGGGACTACTCGTGGTCAGAGGCTTCCTAGGAGGTTCCAAAGGATTTAGAGGTCTGCAGGGTCAGGCCAACAGTGACCATCTGTGGTGTCTTGGGCCAAAGACAAGCTTTGGCAAGCAGGTAGTAACATGAGTGTCACTGTTTTTCTTCCAAAGGTCAGATTATTTATGTATTTTAAATTTCTGGCAATATTTACAGATTTTACATTTCTAGGCAGATTAATTTCAGAATCAGCCATCAAAAAGTTACTTCCTACCCTTAGTGACTCTGATTCCATGGCTTCTCCAGTCAGGTGAGCCTGCTCTGGCGGGGAGTTGGACTAGATGATCCTTTGAGGTCCCTTCCAATCCCTAATGCTCTGTGATGAGCTTTACATTCTTACAATAACTTTTTTCCCAAACTGATTTAAACTTGGTTGCCATCCTTGGCTAAGAAATTAACAGAAAGAAAGTTCTTGACCTTCTGATGTTAGAAAGCAGAGCCACGGGGATTTTATGAACGCCATAGTCAAGTACTTAGTTAAAGTGTCTTGAGAATTCAAGCAGCAGTGTAGATGCTCTTTGTGCTTCCTCTTATTTCCACTTACCTGTCAAAAAGGATTGGTTGAAAGCCTGGGTGATGGATTGAGATGGCACAGTTGCTGTAAGGATCTGAGAGAGTCAGTGGCCAACTTGAGTAGTCACTGACCGCTCGATGGGCACGCGTTCGCGGCTGTGACGTTTGCCCGCAAATAAAGCCAACCCTCACACCGAAACACTTTTAGCATCAACACCCTGCTTTCTTTTTTACAAATTCATCATTTCTGCAAAAGGGAAAAAATCAGCAAATCTCTGATTGGTGCCTTCCACTCATTTGTGATCTAAAGGGCAACAGGGGCAGATGCAGGGTGACACCACCATGACCTGGAGGATTGTTTAGTCTTTCTGCTCATTAACCAGAGGCTGCCCGGGCTGTCACAGTGCATTCACAGTTGCCTGTAGATGTGGTGACTTAGTTATGGAGGCTCCTCTCCAGCAGTCACGCTGCTCTCAACTGCTCAGCAAGGCAGGATTTTTAGGAAACGTCATTTTAGTGCAGCACTCTTTGCTTTTGTCTGGTTTTGCCCCATTTAAATGGTTTCTAACAAGGGTAATTACATCACCTGCCCTGTCCACCCCCACCCCACTCCCCAGCCTGTTTTCCTCAAGTCATCATCAAACAACTTTCATTTGGAAATATTTCAGATATTTCAAAACTCACACAAGATGAGCACTCAGGAAAATACTTCTTACCTTGAGTACCTTGACCAACTTCTTGGCAGCTCCACGGTTCCATCTGTTTGCTTCGCATCGTCTTGACCTTGGGCTTTGTCTGCAGCTGCTTTCTCAAGGGAAGCTATGAGCTTATGCAGACTGCCAGCCAGAACCTAGTCAGAAAAGACAATAAGTAAACATCATAACTTGAGATTTATTGGGGTTTTTTGGTGGTTTTCTGGGGGGGGGGGAATGTTTTCTATTTTTTCAGTTTTTTTAATAACATGTTTTACTGATGATAGTTAGACTTCACCTTTAAGTTTGATAAAAACTTTAGAGGAAAGGTTTTATTTCTGCAGTTCCTGGTACAACATAAATACACCAAGCAGCAACAAATTAAAGCAAAACTACTATTAGAATCAGAGCAAAACTATTATTAGAGTCAAATTAAAGCAAAACTATTATTAGATTCCTTTACCAAATACACATTGCAATCTCAGTGTCATCCTAATGATAGGACAAGGGGCAGTGGGTGTGAGCTGGAACATAGGAGGTTCCATATGAATGTGAGAAGGAACTTCTTCCCAGTGAGGGTGACAGAGCACTGGAAGGGGCTGCCCAGGGGGGTTGTGGAGTCTCCTTCTCTAGAGAGGTATAAAACCCACCTGGATGTGTTCCTATGTTCACAGAATCACAGAGCATTTGGGATTGGAAGGGACCTCGAAAGATCATCTAGTCCAGTCCTCCAGATAGGATCATCTAGACCAAGGAGAACAAGAACCCCACGTAAAAGGAAGCAGGGTTGAACACGCAGTAAGGATTTTATAAAGTGGTTAGGAAAATGATTCATATTACTGACAACGTGCCAACTGTTGGCCCAGAGAAGGAAACAGATAACTGCCAGGGGAACTGCAAGTTCTTTGCTGCAGAATTCTCCCTACTAGGGACCAAGCGCAGCTGAGAGAAGAGCTGCTGCCAACCAGCCACCAGAAAAATGCATGAGGAGATGAAAGAGGAAGTGAATGACTATATAATGACAGCACTAGACTCAAAGTTGGAGGTTTGCAGAACTGCAAGGGAAAGGTTCTTTGAGATACTGTCAGGCAAGGAACAGATGTTCGTTAGTGCTCTTTGGAACCAGTGAAAGAGTCCGTGAACTTTAGGAGCTGCTGTTGTGCATTAAAAAGAAGAGAGAAAAACCAATCATTTAAAGGCAATTTTTGTGCAACAGTTAATGAATTGCACTTAATAAACATGCCTCAGTGTAGATGTGTGACATAAAGCCCATGATTCTTCAGCAAAGCTATCTGTCAGTGGAGACACAAACTTCACTAAGGTTTGAATGGGCAACCAAAGGGCACCGAGCTAAGGCTGTAGCACATGTGAGGGGATTTGTAGTGTGTTTGGGGCAGAGGAAGATGAGGAAGAGAGATGCTGAGAGATGTTTTTGTTTATCCTCTAAATCTGCATCTCCTTCAGAACAGAAGGAAAATGGAGGAGAACCAGGAAATTGCTGAAATAAAGAATGAGATTCTCTGATAGTGAATCTCACAGACTTTCTAGAGTCTCAGTAAAAAGCTCATTCTTCTAAGCTGCTGTTTAGAACATAAAACATTAGGGATTGGAAGGGACCTCAAGAGATCATCTAGTCCAATCCCCCAGCCACAGCAGGACCACCTAGACCAAGCCACACAGGAACACATCCAGGTGGGTTTTAAAAGAAAGCAATGAGAATAATCCCCACATCAGAGATTTTTTTCAGCCTTCATTTGTTGCTGGATATCTCAAGTGGTGAGATGTCAGATCTAAACATTATGAACAACAACAAAGTCATTAGCCAAGTCAAAGCCTTCTAAACCTAATTAGTGCCACATCTCTCAAGCGGTGTGAAGCTTTCTTTGCTAGCTAAGGGTAATTAGCTTGTAGCAAAGAAACTCCTTCCACCCACGATCTCTCATGATACCATAAGTTCTTGTTGCTTTCAGGAGTGTTTTGTTTTGCAGTTGCTCCATTAAATGAGTTCTTGGTAAACAACAAAAAAAATTCCTCCAGAACTCAATAGATGCTTGATGGTAAACGTGCCCTTGAATTCAATCATTAACTCAGGAGACATTTGTCAGTTAGAGACTAACTGGGGTTTCCATTTCCTTGTGCACACATGTATGGGTTTGGAGGGCTTTCAGAGACCCAAAGGAGCTCTGATGTCATGTTAACGATATCATAGAGTCATTGGGGATTGGAAGGGACCTTGAAAGATCATCTAGTCCAATCCCCCTGCCACAGCAGGACCACCTAGACTAAGTCACACAGGAACACATCCAGGTGGGTCTTAAATGTCTCCAGAGAAAGAGACTCCCCAACCCCCCCTGGGCAGCCCCTTCCAGTGCTCTGTCACCCTCACTGGGACTGGAGACCAACAGATTCATCAAATAAGGCTCTATCTTTAGGTAAAGTTGCCTTTTCCTTTTAGTCTCAAGTCTGGAATCATAGACCTCAGCAAGGGAGAGAAGAGGAGAAAGGTGAGCATCCTTTATGAAAGTACTGTACTGACTTAATTAAACAGGCAGGAATTAAAGCAGTTAACACAGTGGCTTAGATCTGTGACTTTGCACCAGCTACTTTCCCTTTTAAGTGAAATGCAAGTGCCCAAAACTTTCTGCACTGATTTGAAGATCTGTTTAACAGCAGGTAATTATTTCATTGGTGTGAATTTGTCTGGTAGCAAGAGCCTGGAGGGTGTTCTCTATCAGCTGCAATCGTGTATTTGTAAGATTATAAGGTGTATTTTAAGAATAGCTAGCCTGGAGCTGAAATTAGTTGTCTCTGGTTCATCTTCATCCTTGCACCTCATGCTCACCTCACTGGCTCATTTCCTGCCAGGTCTTGCTTCGTCAGGTCTTGCTTAAACAAGTCTAATTACAGAATAAGAGGTATTACAGTGATCAAGATGTTAATACTGGGATCAGGCACTAGGCACTGGCAGCAACAAGCCTCTGTAGGAATTTAATGTCCTTATAAAATGTGTTTCTACAACTGTTTGAGGCGCTTGCATGTGCACATTTATCACGTGGGTCACTCACAGGTGCTGTCTGTGGAGATAACAAAGGTTCAGAATCAACCTGGATTACATTACAAATAACACGTGAGTAATAAATACTTCCCCTGCCTCCTGTGATGCAGCTTTTAGGGTGAAATTCTCAGTGGTTACTGGTTTATGTCTTAGCCAGAACCTAGCTGTAAAAATAAATCCAACCCCCACAGCTGTAGGTTTGGTTTGGTTCATACTTTCCCTGCGATGACTTGAGACTAATGATGCTGAAATTAACTAAAGGGGAGAGGGTAGAATTGTTCAGCAGCACTTAGAAGTGGTGCCTCTTCTTAAGAGCTTTCCACAGAATCACAGAACATTAGGGGTTGGGAGGGACCTGGGTGGACAAGTGCTACATGTGCAGGATCTGGTGCTTCTAACATGACACAGTATTTTCCAGTGAAGAGCCAGCTACTTTGGGCTGTACAAGCTGCATTATAGATCTCTCTCTCTTTTTTGTTTTACTTAGTTATCCTTTGTTTGCTGATGCACAGGGAAAATACGGGGCAGGAGAGTTTTGTTAAGAGAGCACGTTAACATTATTGTTAATTAAAGAGAGCAGGTCGCAGATAAACTGCAGGACAGTGTTTGTCAAACCTAGTTCCCCTCAAAAAGGGATGAAGAAGCTTTGCATCCCTGTCTCCAGAAGTTTAGTCCCTTTCACATCAACAATTGTTGGGAAAGCTGGCGGTGGTGTGCCCTGAGCAATCAGACCATGAACAGAGCAGCTCAAGAAGAAGGCACTTCAGCTGAGGGAGGTAAATAGAAAGAACTGGTTGGTTTGGATCCATGTGCCTCCTGAACCTCAGCTAGTGTCACTGCCACCCATCTACCCACACCACGCTCTCCACGTTTGCTCCCTTTGAAGGAGCAGGTCCCATGTGAAAAGGCAGTGACACAGGCATCCTCATCTGCAGTCCACTCAGGCTGGCATCACTCAGATTTCCCTAGCAAATAGCTAGGGAAGTGACAGTAATGCTCCTCTCCACTACTTTAAAACCTTAGCAGATTCATGTTGACAATCAGACCCATGTTAGTTACAACACAGATGCCCCATTTATGGGGCACCCAAGCTGACCCCACTTTTCCCAATGAGTCTGGTTTAAAGTGACTCCCACTCTCCACTGTTTCTCAAGTAGTGCTCCACTGCAAGGCAATACCTCCAAGATAAATACAGAAAATGTTGAAGTACACTGCCTGTGTGATGCAAAAAAAATCCCCACACAGGCTCCAGTTTGAAAGCAAAGATCATTTTCTAATTGGTGACAAGTTTTAATCAGCTATAAAGACTATTAGAAATAGCTCCAAGATGTATTTGCATTTGCTGATTGGTTTTGGTAACACGAACTAGAGAAGCTTAATAATTAGAAACCATCACCAGCCTTATGAAATCACTTCTCATTTAATGTAGCACAACATGACCCTTCCATTCCCAGTGAGAACCTTCCACAAGAGCAACAAAGCAACGAGCAGGGGAGTTGGGCGATCGTAAGTGCCACGTGCTGAACTCCATCCCTGCAACAAAGCGGCCCAAAGATGTGATTATCCCACGCTAATCACTCTGTGTGTTTCACCTAGTTGCTTAATGAGGTAATTAGGATTGTGTTAAGGGTGTATTTTGACCATCCAAGTCGATCAGAGGCAGAGGGGACCGGTGCAGGGAAAGCACAACTGGAAAGTCGTTGGTGGAGCGTTGTGCTGTCAGACCCAATTTGGGTTAATCGAATTAATTGCACTTTGGATTTTAAGCTTCGTAGCAATTTTTAAGACCTATGTAAGATATGGGTCAGCAGAAGGCTGAAGTCCATAATTAACCTAATCTGGAGAAATATAGGATCATAGAATCATTGGGGATTAGAAGGGACCTCGAAAGATCATCTAGTCCAATCCCCCTCTCTTGATTCAATTTTACTTTGTGTTAGTGTCAAAATCACTTTCCTCTCAATAAAATTAGGGTGAAATATAAGGACATTGGAAAAGAGTTAATTCAACCTATATTTGAGAAATGTAACAGAAGAGAAGGGGCTGCTCAGGGGGGCTGTGGAGTCTCCTTCTCTGGAGACATTTAAAACCCACCTGGATGTGTTCCTGTGCGACTGGGTCTAGGTGATCCTACTGTGGCAGGAGGACTGGACTGGATGATCTTTTGAGGTCCCTTCCAACCCCTGATGTTGATGCTGTGATAATTCATTGCTGGTCCAGCTGTGGTGACTAGATGATCTTTCGAGGTCCCTTCCAATCCCTAATGTTCTGTGGTTCCATGAAATTCCCTTTTGATTGCTCACTCAGTGTAGCCTTCCCCAAAAGCTGTTTGTGAAGTTCTCAGCAACTTCAAAGTTTCCTCAGCTTAAAACCAGACATTAACAACTATTCATAGAATCATTTTGGATTGGAAGGGACCTCAATAGACCATCTAGTCCAATCCCCCTGCCACAGCAGGATCACCCAGACCAAGTCACACAGGAACACATCCAGGTGGGTCTATTCATAGAACCATTGAATCGTAGAATCATTAGGGATTGGAAGGGACCTCAAAAGATCATCCAGTCCAATCCCCCTGCAACAGCAGGATCACCTAGACCAAGGTAAATCAAACTTGGCAGCAAAAAGCCACAGCTGAGTGAATCCTGTGGACTGTAAAGGCAGAGGAACTGCTGACAGCAGTTTAAACTGCTGGTGTTCTCTTTCAAAAAACATGGTTGTAACCACAGGTGGAAGTTCTAGAGCCCAGATGAAAGGATGCAGTTCTATTCACTCCGCAGTGGGAACTAAAGCATGTAACCCTCTGTGCTTTCAGTGTGGTTGTTGGCAACTCAAGTGAATAAGGCTGAGCTGAGAGCAAGAAGAATACATTACACCAGTGACACACATTATTAGGTTTGCTGTTATAACCTCAAAACTCAAGGTTTGTAATATTGTGAGATCACAGTATCACAGTATTATCAAAGTTGGGAGAGACCTCATAAATCATCAAGTCCAACCTGATGCTGGAGTGAACTCCTGTATCAACCGAGTTGCTCGATTCACCTAAAGCCTCAAAGCCTTTAGAAATCTGGAGTGCTCCGAGGTGACCCTCTGACCTTTACTGTATTACAAACAGGTCTGATTCTCAAGATCCACATCCATTAAATGCTTGAATGAGCTCAGTATTTATTGTTCTCTCATCTCATTAAAACAGCTGAAAGGTTGGGAAAAGGCAGAACGCAAAGAAAGGTCAAGTGGTGATCACGGCGCGAAACGCTGCCACACATGTAGGTATAATAATTCTTTAGGTTTTATGCTCCCTGGAGGGGAAGTTGTTCAAGAGTAAAGAGGCTTATTCTGTGCTAAATATAGCTCAGGAGCACTAAATGGGGGAACCAGACTGACCTTTTGCTCCCCTGCATCAGCAATGGCCTTTTCTCCGCTCACTTTCGCAGTTTGAAACCGTCTTCGCAATCAAAGTTTCAGCATCTTGATTTCTCACTTGCAGTTCTGCCTCTCAAGGAGCAAGTTTGGAGATCAGATCTGTGACCTACAGGACAGAAAGGTAGTGTGTGCTTGAAGTAAGGGCCGTTAGGTATGGCTCTGGACAGATTATACCACATGAGCCTTGAATCATGGCATCATTAGGGATTGGAAGGGACCTTGAAAGATCATCTGGTCCAATCCCCCTGACACAGCAGGATCACCTAGACCAAGTCACACAGGAACCCATCCAGGTGGGTCTTAAACATCTCCAGAGAAGGAGACTCCACAACCTCCCTGGGCAGCCTGTTCCAGTGCTTCTTCACCCTCACTGAGAATAAGTTCCTTCTCATATTGATGTGGAACCTCCCATGTTCCAGTTTACACCCACTGCCCCTCATCCTATCACTAGACGACATTGAGAAGACTAAACCCCAAATCCATGTTTCGTTGGTCTCAGCACTAAAAGTGTTGTCTTCTGGTTTCTTACCTTGCTTCCACTTGGCAGCTCCTTGTTTGTAGCTCACAGAATTTTGCTGACATGAAGAATTTAATAACAGCTCACCTGCACCCACTGGGGAGACCGCAGCTACCCTGAGATGCTCAGGTGTCTGTCCAGCTGCTGAGGCATCTCAGTGCAACGAAGCCCAGCTGCAGCACCTAGTGAAGATGCAAATGTAGAAGCAAAGAGACATCATGGAAAGTGCTTAGTCATCACTCTGAGCAGATAATTCCAGCAGAGGCTTGCTGAGAGGTTAAGCCAGACTGAGTTGGCTGAAACAGCAACTCATTGCCTGCCAGGTGCAAAACCCCTATCAAAATATCCAGTGACACTCTCTTTTCGCATAGAAAGGAATCTTATCTTCTCATATATAAATGAACCTTTTCAAATACCTGTTTAATTTTTTCCCTAGCCCTCCAAGCATTTTATGAGTCAGCTTTCCTGACAAAAACCTGTGTTTTAACTGGATAGGGGCCTCCTCTTGACCTGACCTGGGTAGGGGTGATAAGGCAAAGGAGAAGGTACAAGGCTGGAACTTTCACCACGTGGAAGGACTTGAGGTCTCCTCTTCTTTGGTGGCCCTGTGAAATCTTATGAGAGATTTACTTTTCCAAAATTAGACAGGAGACAAACCTGAGTTGTACCAGGAGGTGGCATAACCACCTTCCAACACCTGAAAGGGGTCTGTCCTTCAGTTTAGAGCCATTTTCTCTTGTCCTGTCACTGGACATTCTTGTAAAAAGTCCCTCTCCGGACGTCCTGTAGTTTCCCTTCAGATATTGGAAGACCTCCACGAGGTCACCCCGAAGTCTTGTCTTCTCTAGGCTGAACAATGCCAGCTTCCTCAGCCTGTCCTTGTAGCAGAGGTGCTCCAGCCCCTGGATCATCCTTGTAGCCCTCCTGTTGCTACTAGTTGCCTTGGAGAAGAGCCCAACTTCCACCTAACTACAACCTGCCTTCATGTAGTTATAGAGAGGGAGAAGGTCCTCCTCGAGTCTTCTCTTCTCCAGACTAAACCCTAGCTCCTTCAATCTCTGCTCATAAGACTTTCCCTCCAGATTCTGTTCAGCTTGAGCAGCACTGAATTCAACAGTTTAGAATTTTTCTTGTACAACTCCCTGCTTTTCTACACCTGGCAAAGTCAAGGATAAACTGCCACAAATTCTTACGAGGGCAGGATGTGACCACCGTGGAGGGCTTTTGAAAGCTCGGTCTGCACAAACCACAACAATCAGGAAAGGAGCAACGTTTCAGTGCTGGAGAGACTTTCCATCAACTTCAAGGAGTGCTTGACCAGAATAGTAGTTACAACTTACTGGAGCTCAGAGCCACCCTGAGCTGTGACAGTTGGTCCCTGCTTGAAGAACACTTCTCACCTACTATGTGATCACAGAACATTAGGGATTGGAAGGGACCTCAAGGGATCATCTAGTCCAATCCCTCTGCTACAGCAGGATCACCCAGACCCAGTCGCACAGGAACACGTCCAGGTGGGTTTTAAATGTCTCCAGAGAAGGAGACTCCACAGCCCCCCTGGGCAGCTTGTTCCAGTGCTCTGTCACCTGTGAAGAAGGCACCTGGGGGTTCTAATTGAAAGGAGGCTGAGTATGAGCCAGCAGTGTGCCCAAGTAGCCAAGAAGGCCAATGGCATCCTGGCCTGTATTAGAAACTGTGCGTCCAACAGGGGTGTGGAGGTGATTGTCCCCCTGTGCTCAGCACTGGTGAGGCTGCACCTTGAGTACTGGGTGCAGCTTTGGGCACCTCAGTACAAGGGAGATGTTGAGGTGCTAGAACGAGTGCAGAGGAGAGCAACGAAGCTGGTGAAGGGCCTGGAGAATAAATCTTATGAGGAGAGGTTCAGAGAGTTGGGGCTGTTTAGTGTGAGGAAGAAGAGGCTGAGGGGAGACCTCATCGCTCTCTACAACTATCTGAAAGGACATTGTAGAGATGTTGATGCTGGTCTCTTCCCACAGGATGTTAGTGCCAGAGGGAAGGGTTTCACGGTCCAACAGGGGAGGTTTAGGTTGGACATCAGGAACAAATTCTTCATGGAGAGAGTGGTCTGTTATTGGAATGGGCTGCCCAGGGTGGTGGTTGAGTCATCATCTCTGGGTGAGTTTAAAAGACACTTAGATGTAGCATTGGGGGATCTGGTTTAGGGGTGAACTTGTAGAGTAGGGTTGACGGTTGGACTCAATGACCCCAAGGGTCTTTTCCAACCTGAATGACTCTCTGAAAAACAACAAGGAAATGCTAAGAAAACCCATTTAACTCCGTCACTGCAACTCACTCTTGTTTTGTCCTCTACGACTTCCAGCACACTTAAACTTTGCAATCTGTAGAGTCACATCTCCCTCATTTTAATGATTATTTATTGCGTTCTGTACAAGACGGACCCGGTTCAATTAATCAAGGGAAGCCTAAAAATCAATTAATATGCATTAAATGAGCTCCACTCGTAGGCAAGTCACACATAATTTACCAAAGCATTGTCAATAATGCTTAGGGAACTCGGGGAAAATTGCTCACGAGTGCCTGCTAAATGTTTTAAGCTACATCATTAATATCACCATCAGGCTGAGGCAGGGAGCCTCACCATTTTTCTCAGTAAGAAACCTCATTATTTCCGTGTGACTTTTAAAAGCTAGTTTAGAAGAATGCTTATTCCACCTGTGATTACAGTAACAGAAATTAAAACAAGGATTAAATAAAGAGCGATCGGCACGTGGGGAAAGCAGGAATAAATTGCTTCGTAAAGGAAAAAAGAACCCCCCAGAACATCATTAGTTGAGGTGCAGCTAGCAGAAATTCATCTTAAAAGAAAATTGCCTGTGAAAGCAAGGCCAGTCAGGCAGCAATGGGCATTTAATGCGGATTTGAGCAGCGCTTGGTTTCCAGCTGAAACGTGTTTGAGCCTTTCTCTTCCCTTTCTCATTGATTGCGACGCGCATGCACCCCGCAGCACAGCTCTTCCTAGGGAAAGACAATCTCCTCACACATGATCCTTATGAGAGGTCTCTACTCAGCAGCTCTGAAAAGCCTGCTAACAACAGTTTCATTTATAAATCAGCGAGGGAAGAAGTGGGTTCCGGTGGAGCTGGAAGTGGCCCGAGACAAGTCGTCTCAATGGGGTGAAATGACTATTGTTATCGAGCTTAACAAAGTCGCACAGCATGGGAGACACGCCGAGCCAGAGAGCAGCTGGCTGTAACTCACCCCGGCTTGCAGAACACGCTAATCGTTGCCCAACAGACCTCTTTGAGGATTGGTCCTCCCTGCCTTTGCAATTTGTCACTTTCTCTTATGATAAGGTCAGCAGTGACAGCACTTCCTGACATTAACAGCTGTGGCTTCTCAAAGGGTCATTGTGGAACTACTAATTGCAGTAATTTCATTAGCATAAATTATTTATTCTGCCACTCATTTATCTCCAGGTTTGGTGGTTGTTTCCTTGTTTAACACAACCTTGTACTTTTCAATATATGTCCATTCACAGTTGTGGGTGAAGGAAGTGATTATTGCTAATGTAGCCTTCTTCATTAGAAGAAAGAAAGAAGCAGCAAACACAAAAGAGTCAATACAGGAACAAAATCTGATTTAACTGCCCTTCACTAGAAAGCATAAAGCAGTTTGAAGCCAAAAAATGAAGGTCAGGCTGATACACATCAAACTCATCCAAACTCACCTGGATATGTTCCTGTGCAACTGGATCGTAGAGTCATAGAATCATTAGGGATTGGAAGGGACCTCGAAAGATCATCCAGTCCAATCCCCCAGCCACAGCAGGATCACCTAGACCAAGTCACACAGGAACACATCCAGGTGGGTTTCAAATGTCTCCAGAGAAGGAGACTACTGTAGGTTCATCGAGATCAGTCCATGGATTTCAGGGCTGCTGTGCACTGTTCTTTCCTTGCGGTTAGGAACTTGAGTACTCAGACAGAAGAGGGCTCTTTTCCTGTCTTTTCTCCCAACAAATCAACAGAACCACATCACTTACATTTCTCATACTCTCCACTTTCATCCAAATGGCTCCAAAGCCACCGTCTCTTGTCCTTAGTCCACAAACTGAACAATGTCCTCCCAAGTGAAAGGGACATGTTGTCAACTGGCATCATATTCGGGGAGGTTGACTTGCTCTTTCTATTCAGGCTGTTCCACACAGGGCAGGGAGAGACTTCAAAGGGTCCTTCCTAGGACAAACTGATGCTGTAGCTCACCATCTCCCAGCTGGGCTCAAGCTGTGGCCCCCCTTCTTTCCCTGGATGAGCTGGATCTTCCAGGAAAGAACCAGTTTGAAGATGACAAGCTGCACAATACAGCTTCCTTCTCCACTCCCACAGTCACCGTGCATTTCGTGTGGTTTTCTCTCCATTCAAACCCAGAAAATGCCCAGTTTTTGTTAAAGCGGTGTAGATGTGACATCAAATCTGTATTGAACTTACAGAGAAAAAGAATCAGCTTAATTATGAGGTACCCTAATTATAAATAGTATCTGGATATTGCCTGACCTCATCTGGGAGGTGCTCTGCTTCCTTCATCATCCTCGTTGCTCTACGTTGGACTCCCTCCAGCAGCTCTGTGTCCTTCTTGAACTGAGGGGCCCAGAACTGGACACAACACTCCAGATGTGGTCTCACTAGTGCAGAGTAGAAGGGCAGAAGAACCTCTCTCAGTCTGCTAACCACCCCTCTTTGGATCCACCCCAGGATGCTGTTGGCCCCCTTGGCCACAAGAGCACATTTCTGGCACACACCAGCCCGGGCTAGCAAGACTTCTCTATTAATTGCAAACAAAAGGCTTGCTGAAATGTCTGAACTGAGCAAGTGAGATGATGCATTAACACACCGGCACTAGAGATGAGAGAAGGCCAGGACACCACCCCCCATAAATCTTTGATGCGGAGAGGCTGGCGGACTGCAGCTAAGATCCCCTCTTCAGGGTGGTCTTTTGTCATCCAGCCCCTCTCATTCTCCTGCTATCCTAACACACCTCTGCAACTCTCCCATTCCCCCTCCTTTTACTGTTTTGCTGTGATCATTCTCCCTGCAGCTGTTTTACTCCTCCTCAGCCCCTTTGCTGACCTCTCCGACCTTTACGGTTCAGTTTTGGACGACTTCTGTCCATCTCCCTTGGCTGAGATCCCCTTCTCTCTCTCCATACCACCACCAGGATTTACTTGTTACTTCAGCACCTCTGTTGTGGGTTCACTCTTTCCATCACTTCCAAATCCTTCCCCTGTCTCCTCCAAACTGCTTCGTGTGTTCTTGTTGCTTGGTCTCACCAGCTGCACACAGACATGACTCGGGCACCCAGGACTGCTCGAAGTATGTTGATGACACAGAAGACTCTCTGGAAGATCAACAGGAAAGACTCACCAGGAGCAGTTATCACTAGTGTGGAAAAGAGACCCATCAATAGTTGCTTGAATCAGTAGAATCTTTGCTAAATACCTCTACAGTGGATTATGAAGGAAGGTGCTGTTTGATTTGGAAAAAAAAAAGTACCCCCCTAAACAGTGTCAATTAACAGCTTAAATACTGATGAGAAGATGTATTTTCAAAGTAGAAAAGTAGGATTAGTGAAGGATCTGAAAACAAAAAAAAAAGAAAATTGAGAAATTTAAACATTTCCAAAAAGATTTCCTATCAGTTCCTTCCAGATGAATAGGAATCTGTGACCTGTCACCACTTGTATGTGCCTGTCTTGCACTCCCTAGCTCACCAAACAATAACTAGCTGCCCTAACAACCCTTTAACTACCTACAGAGCTGTTCAAGTGAAGCACAAGGCGCTGGAGAACTCCGGAGCGATGGGTTTGCTGGCAGCTCCCGTTCCCTCGCAGCCCCGCAGGAGGCATCCGCACGCCGCCGCAGCAGAGCGCTGCCCCGCTCCCTCGCCCCTCGGGCTCCTGCCCTGGAAAATCCCCGGCACAAACGAAACGGTCCCCAGCGAGACAGCACTTCGGGGTGACACTAGCGCAGCTGCCACCGCAGAAGGAACGTAAATCTTCCCCAGGTCCGTGTGAGTTACTCCACCAGCGAACACCCGAGCGGTGGTGCTGTCCCCATCAGCTGACGAAATGCAGAAGAGCAAGAGAGTAATCCTGACCCCTGGAAGGACTCAGGGATGATTTTTCCTGAAAACAAACAAGTCCTGCTCCAGATCCGTCGGGACTAACAGATGATAATTGCACAGATATTAAAACTCTAAATGCATTTGGCACCTGCTTACGGGGGAAATATTCAACCCCTTGGTTGCTGAAGGGAAGGAAAACTTCTGCTTGGGGCTGCTCACTGCAGTCCTTCAGCCTCCCTTGCTGCAGCACTGGTGAATATATATGACTGTGTTGAAGAGGGTTAAATCAATTCTGCATCTATTTGATGCTAAAAAGACTAAAACAGAAGGATTCTACAAAGGAAGACTGACTTCTGAATCGTGAATCCAGTCAATAGCGGGGCGGTTGGCCGTGGCTGGGAACTTCCGAGCTCGCAGCGGGGCTCCGCTGGAGGAGAAGTACAGAACAACCTGCAGAGAGGGAAGAAGAGGGGAACAGGACACAAAAGAATTACTGGCAAGTTCAGGCAACCAAGGAAGAGACAGGCAACAAACCATGGCACACCTGAGGCTCCAAAGCACGTCTGGCAGTTAAACAAACTTCATCAGCTAGGAAGTTACCTTGGACAAACAGGCTTCACTCCTTTTCTGCTGGACCAAGAGAGTGGACTTGTAGCTTCCTTCCCATCAGTGACTTGGTTTGACAGCTAGAAATAACAACAATGCAGCCACAGGGATGGGCTGGCGCATAGACAGCCAGAAGGCAAACAGTGGTCACAGTGACCCAAAGCTGGTGGAGCTGCTAAATTTGTTCAAGCCACTTCCTGCCATCTGACCCTGCACTGTGACCCTGCTAGGAGGACGGGAAGAAATGGGGATCTGGATCTCTGTTTGCATGTGAATTTTTAGGAACTGGTTTTGCTGAAGTGGATGTCCAAACACGGGTGGGCTAAGAAGTAAAGGGAAGTTACAGCTGTGATTGGCTGCTCATAACATCAGGGCTACCAACGAGACTCATATTTGGGAAGGAAGGGTTGTCACAGATTCACAGAATCATTAGGGATTGCAAGGGACCTTGAAAGATCATCCAGTCCAATCCCCCTGCCGTAGCAGGATCACCTAGATCCAGTTGCACAGGAACATGTCCAGGTGGGCTCATTCTGATCTCTTTCATTGCCAACCAGAAATAAAGTAACTTGCTTATATGAATCTAAAAATTCTTGTAACCACAGACAATTTGCACATTTGTCTAGAAACACTTGAGACTACTCGTTTCAAATGGCTTCTGACCTTTGGCTCCTACAAGAATGACAAGCTTCAGTGCATGCCCTCATATTTCCACGACAGCCATTGTTCTTGCTCATCTTCAAGAATGCAGACCGTTAGAAATTCCAAGTCAGCCTGGGCAGCGTGCCAGAGTCAGCTCATGGGTGCCTCCTCCTCTGTATAAATGGAAGGCATGCTAAGGACACGAGCTCCTTCCTTCCTATCCCTGGGGGAGCTCACTGACCATTCTGTTCCCAGTGGCTGCTTTCCCATATACAGTGGCCACTGCACATCAAGTGGGCCAAGTCTAACTTTGTAATAACTTTATAATGGCATTAATATTACATCTGATGTTTCACAGAATCACTGAACATGAGGGATTGGGACCCTGAAAGATCATCTAGTCCAATCCCCCTGCCACAGCAGGACCACCTAGTTTCATTAAATCTGTTTTTATTTCAACCCATGAGTCTCCTTTGCCTGCTCCCTTTTCTCAAGTGGGGAGAGGCCATTGGGTGACACAACTGTTAGAGTTTAGCCTTGATGAGAACTAATGGAGACAGAGCCTTATATTGCACCTCACTCTCACTACAGATATTTCTCTTACACTGTATTTCTCAGCTGAACCTAAACGATCTTGTGATCTCAGATACCCAAACTCTCTGGCTCCACCAAGTCAGTGTAGAGCAGGACAGACAACAGTGATCTCAACACTAACGAGCTGAAGAGTGCCTTGAAACTGGCCTGACAAACCCACCCTCACTACATTTCCTGCTGTGGCAGGGGGATTGGACTAGGTGGTCTTTCGAGGTCCTTTCCAGTCCCTAATGACTCTCTGATTCTAAACACTAGCACAGTTACTTCCATGATTTTAGTTACCCATGGGAAACTAAATGGTGCTGCAGTGGGATTAAGGAGCCACACAGACCAGGAACAATTTTTAACTGACTTTACACCACCCCACCCAAAATTTGTGAGGTGAGCAGAAGATAAGTTAAATCATGTGGATGCCACTCACGTCACGCCGCTAATCCGCACGGCTACAAGACAGACCTCACGGATCTACTGCTCTGGAGTCATCCTTAAAAACCAGCTAAGTGCAGGAGAAGAGATGGCTGACATCCAAAAGAGAAGCAGGAACTCTTGAGAGCCTGCCAACTGCAGAGGCAGCTGCTTTCTGCACTCTGGAACTTAGAAATCCTCGATAGCATCCTGGCTGTGCAGTAACTGAGCTTTCATTGGGGGGGTTGTACTAACATTGGGGGGTTGTGCCTCTGTCCATGGTCCACCTGCCGCCTTGAAGACAACTGGTTGGCAGGTTCAGCAATTACCTGGGAGGTCAGATTGATCATGTGAAAGACTTGAACCTGAAGTATTGAACTGAACCCTTCTTTCCCATCGAATCAAACAAATACATTCGTATCTGGGGCTGGCATTAATTTCTCATGGAGCCAGAGGCCCTAAAAGATGATCCTCTGTGGCTGGGCTGACAGGATGTGTGTTTAAGCCCTCAAAGGGAAAACCACAGCAGCTGGCCAACAGCTGAGCTGTGGTGGGGCAGAGCGAGTTCCTCTTGGATTCACAGGTGAAGAGAGATGTTCTGTTGGTGGCTAAACAGACCTCAAGAAAAAAGCTGCCACGTCCTGATGAGAAAGGATTTAGAAATGAAAGTCAAAGTTCAAAGCAGTAAAACGGACAAGACTGCCCGTGGTGGTTCAGAGCACAAGCCCTGCCTTGCGTCTGACACGGATTCTGGATGAAGAGTGACACTACTGAACAGCTAAGTTCCACAGAATATGGGGAGCCAGCTAAGTACTGAGACAGGACTAGGCAAGGAAGAGACCATTCCAAGGATGAAATGACTAAAGCAGTCCAGCCAAGGCTGCTTATTGGAAGGAAACTGGAGAAATGTCATTCTCCATGCTGGAGACCTTCAGTGACCACTGAGAGATTGTAAATGGAGCAAAATGTACAAATGATGAAGCTTGATTAACAAAGGAGGTGCAAATATTTCTAGTACAGACCAGCAGGTCATAAGAAAACTGGCTGCACACGGACTTCACAGAGATTCAGTTCAGAAGAAAAGGCACCATGGAAGCACAGAACATTAGGGATTGGAAGGGACCTCAAAAACCATCCAGTCCAATCCCCCTGCCACAGCAGGATCACCCAGACCAAGTCACACAGGAACACATCCAGGTGGGTTTTAAACATCTCCAGTGAAGGAGACTCCACAACCTCCCTGGTCAGCCCATTCCAGTGCTCTGTCACCTAGTAATGTCTAAGAGCACTGAGGAAGCAGATAATGAGTAGGAAAAGCAGAACTCCAGAAAGATGCAAAGATGAAGAGCCATAAAGACTCTAGAAAGTCCATTTGAGAGCGTGTCTGCCTAGGGTGACTGGTGCATCTATGCCCTCACGCACACTCCAGTTGTGGAACCGTGTTTTAGAATGGTTCAATCCACTGCCTTCAGCTGACACGGTTCCAAGTTTCACTGACACCAGTTTGCACCCACATATGTGTCATGTCGTCAGTCCTTTACTAACAGAACAAGTTGCAAGTTCTAGATTCAAAACAGTCAAAACAAATCAAAGAGCTATGGGGGTTCAAAGAGTTGCACTGTGCAGCTTTGTTTCCCACGCTGCAGATTGCTCACAAGTGGAACTGCAGGACGTGAGATGATGGCAGAACATAAGAGAAACCTGGCTTAATGCAGGATTTGATGACAGAGCACTGGAACAGGCTGCCCAGGGAGGTTGTGGAGTCTCCTTCACTGGAGATGTTTAAGACCCACCTGGATGTGTTCCTGTGTGACTTGGTCTAGGTGATCCTGCTGTGGCAGGGAGATTGGACTGGATGATCTTTTGAGGTCCCTTCCAATCCCTAATGATTCTATGATTGAGCTTTAACACTCAGAAACGGTCTAAATTTTCCCTTTTGTTCTCTTACACAATTTATTAGACTTTTATTCTTCCAGTCTAGGGAGAGGAGGTGATAGGTCATCCAGCACTAAGTCCATGAAGTTATCTGCCAGCGTGTTATCTCCTGAAATTTGTGTCTCCTTCAGTACTATAATGTCCCTACTTTGCTTTCCTGCAACGCAAACTGGTATCTCCTCCTCTGGAAGTGCTAATTTGCACAGTGGGGGGACTGGTGAAACACTTGCAGGGTAAAAGGCATTTAAAGCTGGCTTTCAAATAGCCCTTAAAAAAAGAGACAAAAGAAGAAACTGTGGGAGGAATAAGGAAAACAAAGGAAGAGAAATAGGAAAGAAGAAAATTAAGAGGGATATTAGACTTCATACATTTTTTTCCTGTCTTTTTACACAAAAAAACCCAGTAGTCATGAAGCAGAGCTGAACAGCACTGGTTGGTAGCAGATGTGGAGAAGGTGGGAATCATACAGACACTGCTGCTGTAGCCTGGAAAAGTGAAAGCAACGCAGAACACGCCGCGCTGGATTCCACACCGCTGGCCTTGAAGTTGCAGAATGGATTTGTGGAGGAACAGAAGTGGTAGAAACAAGATTAGAGGTAGAAGAGAACAGGCAAAATGAAAGCAGGGTAGAAAAAGAGGGAAGATGAGAAAAAATGAGAAAGAGTAAGAGCTTGAAACCCACCCCTCACATGAAGGTAAAGCTGCATTGCTGTCTCTTACCCTTGTGCAGCCACAAAGGTGCTGTGAGAAGTTATTCACAGGATCATCCAGGTTGGAAAAGACCCCTGGGATCACTAAGTCCAACCATCAACCCCTATTCTACAAGTTCACCCCTAAACCAGCTCACCCAACACTATATCTAAGTGTCCTTTTAAACTTCTCTGGAGATGGAGACTCAACCACCACCCTGGGCAGCCCATTCCAGTGCCTGATCACTCTCTCCATGAAGAATGTTTTCCTGATGTCTAATCTAACCCTCTGCTGTTGAAGCTTGAAACCATTCTCTCTGATTCTGCCTCTAATTCCCTGTGAGAAGAGCCCAGCACCAACATCTCTACAGTGTCCTTTCAGATAGTTGTAGAGAGTGATGAGGTCTCCCCTAAGCATCCTCTTCCTCAAACTAAACAGCCCCAACAGTCTCATAAGATTTATTCTCCAGGCCCTTCACCAGCTTCGTTGGCCTCCTCTGCACTTGCTCCAGCACCTTGATGTCTCCCTTGTGCTGAGGTATTGATATCACACCAAAGCAAACATGGGCTTAAGTCAGAGAGAGACTCCTGTCTCCCTCCAAATCATAGAATCACTACGGACTGGAAGGGCCCTCGAAAGATCATCTAGTCCAATCCTCCTGCCACAGCAGGATCACCTAGACCAAGTCACACAGGAACACATCCAGGTGGGTCTTAAACATCTCCAGTGAAGGAGTCTCAGCCCACTTTTGCACAATAAGCCTGAGAAGTTAGTCTCCCTCAATGGTCAATGCTTAAGTTATGTTCAAGTTGGATGGGTTGACCTGGCCTCTTTAAAATCTCCCCCTACAAATACCCAAAAGAGAAGTAATCTCTGTAAAAGTTCAGTGAAACCACAGATCATTTGTCACTGGAAGAGATCTTTCAAGAAATGTGTAGGTCTAATCACCTGGTGCCAACAAGTCGTTAATCAGAACGAGGAAGCGATCATCTGGAACCTGGGCATCTGTCAACAAAAACACAGTGGGCATGTTCTTGGCACCAGTCTCGACGTCCAAACTGGCAAGATCTACCTGTAAGGGAAGGAGGCAATCACTCATACTCTGCTGGAACACTGATACAGAAAGAGCATGAAACACGCGTCAGCAGATGGCAACGCACCGCTAACTTCTCCTCACTTTTCCAGCGTGTTCACCTGTCGCTGATTTGCTGCATAACAGCCACAGGGAAGAGCTGTTTGCTGCTGTTTTCATGTCAAACACTGAGGTTTTGGCACGACTTGGTAGTGAAGATCAAACTGTACTGCTCCTTCAGGAAATCCCTCCATCACTACTGAAAAGGGATGCTGCAGCCATGAACCTCTCCATCAAGAGCAGCCACGGCTGTACCGGCGACGCCAGCGAATCGCACTTATGAGTCAGATCCATGCTACGTTCTTGAGGGACTTCACGTAGGTGATATTTCTCATGTGAAAGAAGACTGAGCATCACTGTCTGTTTTGCTGTCACATATGAGGTGGCCCAGAGAGAGACGTGCCACAGGATTGCTGTGCTAGCAGTCACACAACTATGGAATACTTCTTAGCAGGGGCTTGTAGGAAGAAACCGACCCATATCAACGGTGTCCTAGAGTAGCCACATTTGGAACACGGAACAGGGGTGGTGCTGGCTGGTATGAACAAATTGCCACACAACCTACAAGAAAGCAGGATTGTTAACTGAGGCTCTGGAGTTGCCCTTCTTGGAAGCAGCACGGGGGAAACCACCACTCAAGCCCTGTCTTATGTTTACACATTATTTGCCCATTGAAGATACCACGTAAGACACTGAAGAGCACAGTACTTTCCAAATCACCCATGGCAGAGTGGTTGGAACTGGATGATCCTGTGGTCCCTTCCAACCCTGACTGATTCTGTGATTCTGTAACTTCTTCTCAGTGAGGGTGACAGGGCGCTGGAGGGGGCTAGTTTGTGGAGTCGTCTTCTCTGGTGACCTTTAAAACCCACCTGGATGTGTTCCTGTGTGACGTGGTCTAGGTGGTCCTGCTCTTGCAGGGGGATTGGACTGGATGATCTTTTGAGGTCCCTTCCAATCCCTGATGTTCTGTGATTCACAAAATTTTGATAGTTTGCACTTCCTACATGGCAGCTACATCACACATTAAGAAGATGTGGTTGTTTAAATTTATCTGCTTGTTTCAAACCTTTGCGTGTCATTGCACAGGTACTGACTTAGCAGAATAAAACAATATAGTGGATCTGATTTTTTCCACATTTAGCAGGTAGTCATACCCCCAAAAGCCCTTCTGCTTGCCTTGGGCCATAGACAAGCCACCAGAGTGTGGTGCATCCATTTTCAGAGGAGTGTGCAGAACATTAGGGATTGGAAGTGACCTCAAAAGATCATCTAGTCCAACACCCCTGCCACAGCAGGATCATCTAGACCAAGTCCAAATGGGTTTTAAACATCTCCAGAGAAGGAGAGTCCACAACCCCCTGGACAGCCCCTTCCAGTGCTTTGTCACCCTCACTGTGACAAATATAAACAGATATTAAAATACCTTCTAACCACCCATTTTTCAGAGACAAAAGCCTACAACTGAAAACCCCAGGAACCAAAGGGATTATTAATGTAAATTATACTTTTCCATCTCTCAAGTCCACGAACAAACCAACACACTCTTGAAGTCGTGAACACAAAAGACTCAAATAACACCTATTAGTTTACCCCCAGGTCTCTCCTGGGTCTCATAGTCTTTCTTTGGTACGATTTGGAAGACCTCCAGGGAGCAGATGCATGTTGCCAGGCTCGACAAGCTTTGTTTACTGTTACCACCCAGTCCAACCAGAGGTACATAACCAGTAGGGGCTTCTAGGATACAGCTGATGAGGGAGCTGATGGCAAAAACCCAACAACATAACAGACTTCAACAACCCTGTTAGCCAAGTTTCCTGCTCCTGAAACCCGAAGGGAAGTCATCTTCAGGTCAGCATTTCATTTCTTTCCAATATGTGAGCAAGTGGAAGGAAAAAGCTGCTTTCTTTTGTCAAAGAGTGAAGGTCTGCATTGACCTCTACAATGACCAGAGTGGTCTGGTTGCACATTATCTACATTGTGCTGCTCCAAAGCATCATTCAAAGATTCTGATGGACCCTCCCTGGACTCAGAATGAAGAGCTCGTTAACCTGAAGGGAAGTTGACCAGGCCCTAGGATTTTCATGTCCAACAGTTTGCACCACAAAGGCTGAAGGATGATGAATCATTTCATGAAAAACATGCATCAAGCTTTAATTTATTCTTCAATATCTAACCTGGACTAGTTAAGGCATTTTTGATATTCATGGAATACTACACGATGGATGAGGACAGGTTAGACAAGAAAATTAGACAAATGGCCCCAAATTAGAGAAGATTTAGCTGTTAGAAATTTCAAATAGAATCATAGAATCATAGAATCATTAGGGATTGGAAGGGACCTCGAAAGATCATCTAGTCCAATCCCCCTGTGAAAGTATTGAAGAAATTCTTCCCCCAAAAAACAATATTTAGGACATTCAAATAAATCTCCTCTATTTAAATATCTAAATTAAACTAAAATTCATAGAATCATTAGGGATTGGAAGGGACCTTGAAAGACCATCTAGTCCAATCCCCCTGACACAGCAGGATCACCTAGACCAAGTCAGTCAGGGCTGGAAGGGATCACAGGATCATCCAGTTTCAACCCCCCCCCACCATTCTATTTAAAAGAATTCTAATTGATATTTCAATAATTGATACATCATCCAAAATTTATTTTTTAAAACTTAATTTTTTAAAGTCAGATGCAGATTTTAAGGGATTACAGCCTAGTATCAACAGATGAGAGTCTGGAGACAGCGCAGCTGAATCTCTTCGTTTTTCTTCTACATATCCATGGAAGAAACTAAAAAGCAACCCTTCAAGTTCTCTTTGTCTAATGCCACTGCAAAAATAACCCCTTAAAAAAATACTGATGAGAACCTTCTCAATAAAGGGCTAAATGTGCCTAATCTGGCTGCACCTCAGCAAGGAGCAGAAGCCTGTTAAAAAGATTATTGGGACCCAAATCTCTCTCAGCTCCTTGCAGAACTTTGTCAGCCTTATTCATTATTTCACAATAGACCCATTAAAAAATATCATAACATGTGCAGGATTTAATTTCACACACACCTTTTCCAGGATTGGCAAATGTTAAGGCTGGGGTATCCTGTTGTTGTTGTTTGCCAAAGTGAGACACTCCTCTTGGGTCACCAGTCCTCAGAGAGAAGAGAATGGCTTTCAAGCATTTTCAAGCAAAACTGGTGATACCTGAGAAGTCTTCTTTCTGCAGTTCTGATTATTATCACATCAACCTCTAAATCAGCAGAGCAAACTCTACAGCCCTTGTGAAAGACCCGTATGATTGGCTTTGTAATGCCAGCTCTTCTTTAATCCTTCTGGAGGGAGTTTCTACAACAGGCTGCTTTGTCAAGAGCTCCTTCTGTTACACTGCTCCCGCCTGGATATGCCCAAAGAGAAAGATTAGGAGGCTGAAATCTTAGTGCAACTCAAGGAGGAGGAAAGGTTCCCTGTTAAAATGGTTTGACGCTGCAAATAATAGAAACTGCTTGAACAAAACTAAGCTCTGCCAGCACGGGGGCTCTGTCTCTTTCTGGAAATTGCTGATGTTCTGCATGACCAGAAAGAGTGTGTTTGTTCAAAACATCACAGAACATTAGGGACTGGAAGGGACCTCCAATGGTCATCTAGTCCAATTCCCCGGCCAGAGCAGGACCACCAAGATCAAGTCACACAGGAACTGAATCTCAGAACATTAGGGACTGGAAGGGACCTCCAATGGTCATCTAGTCCAATTCCCCGGCCAGAGCAGGACCACCAAGATCAAGTCACACAGGAACTGAATCTCAGAACATTAGGGACTGGAAGGGACCTCCAATGGTCATCTAGTCCAATTCCCCGGCCAGAGCAGGACCACCAAGATCAAGTCACACAGGAACTGAATCTCAGAACATTAGGGACTGGAAGGGACCTCCAATGGTCATCTAGTCCAATTCCCCGGCCAGAGCAGGACCACCAAGATCAAGTCACACAGGAACTGAATCTCAGAACATTAGGGACTGGAAGGGACCTCCAAAGGTCATCTAGTCCAATCCCCCTGCCAGAGCAGGACCACCTAGACCAAGGTGCACAGGAACCTATCCAGGAGGGTTTTAAAAGTCTCCATTGAAGAAGACAGATTACAAATAATGACAAGCAGCTCACACCTCACTTCTCTGGCATAATCATCACTTTCTCTTCTTAAAACTGGCAGGTGTTCTTCCATGCAGAAAAACAAAGCAGAAGGAGTTAAAAAGATGTCAGAAAAAGAGACAGATATCTCAGGCCATGATGATACCAAGATATTGCCTGACATGAGAACACAAAGGAAAAACATCCATGGGTAAAATAAATACGACCACACTTTGAACCCTGGGCTGGTTTAGATTGTAAAAAGCACAAGGCTAAGCAGCAAAGCAACTTCTTGTCTGCCATGGAGTGGCATCACTCAGTGTGTTTACAATATTACATGACGTTGTTTTAGGTTAACATCATTTTAAAACCCTTCCTGGGAAACAAAGAGGAAGCATTACACCTAGTACACCTTTAACTAAGGAAAGCACAAGGCAAACCATCTGCAGCCTGTCCAGCCTCAGATAACAAGTGGGGTTCACCTCTGCGCAGCGCCAAAAAAAGAACGAGCCTCTGCTAAAACAAACAAAGTGAAGGTCAGCTGTAACACTGAGCCACCATCCAGTCTTTGCAATGGCACCCATAAAGTTTACACAGCTGCACAGTGCCCCTGGCACAACCCTTCCACTAGGAACGTTGGGTCTGCACTGAGAATTGAAACGCAGAAGCTTCGTGCTAACATCAGGGTCAATCACTTGCTCCATTTATGGGTGTTCCATTTCCACCTGCTGCATGGCACCCTCCAAGTGGGTTCAGAGAAGTCTGGTTTTTATTGAAACTTGCTAGGATCTCACAGAATCACTGCACATCAGGGATTGGAAGGGACCTCAAACGATCATCTCATCCAATCGCCCTGCCACAGGTATATTCAGTGGTTCCTACCCTTGCACTAGCTCGTTCATCCTTGGTGTTGCCTCTAACACATATTAAGTGCAGAAGCAGCTGAATATACAACAGCAGCACCTAATGTTTCACTTCATTTCATAGAATCACAGACACATTAGGGATTGGAAGGGACCTTGAAAGATCATCTAGTCCAATCCCCCAACACAGCAGGATCACCTCACTGGAGAAGCCATGGAATCAGAGTCACTCAGGGTAGGAAGGAACCATCATCCAGTTCCAACACCCCAGCATAGGCAGGGACACCCCACCCTAGATGTGAAGAGGAAGGACACGCTGGCAGACAGATGACCACCTCCCCATTCCAGGCTCCAGTGTTTGCTTACGTTACTAACAACGCAGCAAGAGAGATGCTTGGCAGTCCTCTGCCAGTCAAACATTGGTTGTCAGCCTAAGAATAACCAAGTCTGAATCTGTTCAAGGGAGATGCTTCCTTGGTTTCTGCTCTTCACTCACTCTAGCACGCAGCTCTCTCAGTAAGGAAGGTATTTTCATTGGGGGCTGAGAAGAAAAAGATTGTGTGCTACTGCTACTTGCAGTTCTAGTAAGCAGGACCTTTCACTACCCAGTTCACTTTTGCTGGCAGGGACACAGAACTGCTGGAGAGATGATGAAGGGAGGAGGACACCTCCCTGATGAGGAAAGGCTGAGGGTCTCTATAGCTTGGAAGAAAGGAGACTGAGGGGTGACCTCATTAGTGTTTAGAAATGTGTGAAGGGTGGGTGTCAGGAGGATGGAGCCAGGCTCTTCTTAGATCATCTAGCGATAGGACAAGGGGCAATGGGTGTGAGCTGGAACACAGGAGGTTCCACATCAATCTGAGAAGGAACTTCTTCCCAGTGAGGGTGACAGAGCACTGGAACGGGCTGCCCAGGGGCATTGTGGAGTCTCCTTCTCTGGAGATGTTTGAAACCTGCCTGGATGTGTTCCTGTGTGACCTGGTCTGGGTGATCCTGCTCTGCCAGTGGGATTGGACTCGATGATCTTTCGAGGTCCCTTCCAATCCCTAGTGTTCTGTGATTCTGTGAAAACACTTCCCACGTACCAACACGCCCCTAAACATTGTGTCTAACATCCATCACCATTTTGTAAGAGAAATGGCAGTCTTTTTTCCCCACCAGTTTACCCCCATGGACACCTGCCAATCCATGAAGCCAGAGGCACTGGAGATGATTGTCTTGCTGCAGATAACTGGGTGCAGCTCGAACACCCTACACTGAGATGGTTTTTTGTTGTGGGGTTGTTCTTGTTTGTAGATGCTGTCATCTGACACTCTTAAGGGAGACTAAGATGTTCTGCAGAGACATTCATCATACTGAGTAGACACCCACTGCACGTTGTGCTTGGATCTGTGCATTCTTTAGCACAAAATGGAACATCTCTGAATTAGCAAGTTCCCCAGGGAGCTGAGCATGGAATGTGTAATTAAAACAAATGCCTGCTCTCTGCTGACTGGCACAGGGAGGTGATTGGTCATGGTTTGAGGTCCTGGTGCAGTGCAGGACGCAGCGAGGTGTCAGCACGTACCTGTTCACTAGCCCTGTTCTGCAACAACGCTCACACAACAAGGACACAGCTTGTCAAGACAAATCTAGCACTTTCCCAGATGTCACCTCAAAAGTTCCTTCCTTAAATTCCACACCAGGATGGCTACAAATGTGCACGATGGGCCAGTGCATCCCCACCAAACCAAGGTATATATTACAATAGGAGGCTTGAGAAAACCTTGATCCTTGCTAACAGTTCACAGTGACCTGTAGTGTGGGCAGGCAGGCAAGACAAATCTTCTCAAGAAGAACAGAGGGAAAAAAAGCAAGTAAAAGCAAACCAGGATCAGACTGACCTTATTGTACAAGAGGGACCAGGATTTGCTCACCATATTGTACCTTTCCCTTCATTTTCCTCTTCAACCTCTGCTTTGGTGTTTGGCTACTGATTTTGGCTTCTCCTTCAGAGCTTCTCCAGTCTCTGTTTCCTTCTGTCCAGTCTAGCTGTTCTTTATGGTATAGAATGTGTGAAGTTATGGATGATAGAACATTAGGGATTGGAAGGGACCTCAAAAGATCATCTAGTCCAATCCCCTGCCAGAGCAGGACCACCTAGACCAAGTCACACAGGAACACATCCAGGTGGGTCTTAAACATCTCCATCTCATACTAAGAAACACTAATCTGATTGCATTAAATTCCACCCTGGTCTCCAAAAGGAGGTGCTTACGTGATGCTAAGTGCAGACCATCAGATAACAAAATTACTACAACAGCAAACAAATTCAAACACCTTTACACACTTGCCAGCTCTGTGAACTCTTGAAGCATGAATTTTGAGCTTACACAGCCTTTACCCAACTGCACTGCTTCCCTCAGAGGCATTAGGGAAAGAATAACCAGAGAAAGCTCCTATGTCAACTTTAAAACATGGAAGCAAGCCACTTGTATTAAGCATCATTAAAATATTGGACATGGGTATGATGTGATCCCCAAGTCCTACTGCTTACTGAAGCATTCCTCAGGTTCTGAAGAAGGATGATCCATCCGTGGCACTCCAGATGCACCGCTTCTATTTTGCCTGTGGAAGCAGGAACCTGCAGAAATCAGGATGGGAAATGAACCCTCTCATCTCTCTTTCTCCTGAGGTCACATATTCCTGTTGTCTGAACAATTGCACAAACATTTCCTGCTAAATTAAACCACAGTAGCAGGTGGACTTTAAGGACCACTTTTGAGCATGCCCCACTGACTGGGGCTTTTCTCTTCCATGAGCAGCCTAATTTCAGCAGCTCTTTCTGCCTCATTCACAACAGTGATTTGAACCTCCTCTGTTCCAGCTCACACCCATTGCCCCCCGTCCTGTCACTAGATGACACTGAGCAGAGCCTGGCTCCATCCTCCTGACACCCTCCCTTCACATATTTATCCACATTCATGAGGTCACCCCACAGTCTCCCGTTTTCCAAGCTCAAGAGACCCAGCTCCCTCAGCCTTTCCTCATCAGGGTGGTGTTCTGTTCCCTTCATCATCTTTGTGGCTCTGTGCTGGACTCTCTCCAGTAGCTCTGTGTCCTTCTAGAACTGAGGGGCCCAGAACTGGACACCACATTCCAGATGTGGTCTCACCAGGGCAGAGCAGAGCGGGAGGAGAACCTCTCTCGATCTGCTAACCACCCCCATTCTGATCCACCCCAGGATGCTGTTGGCCTTCCTGGTCACCAGGGCACATTGCTGCCTGGTATCCACCAGGACCCCCAGGTCCCTTTCTCCTACTCTGCTCTCCAACACATCAGTCCCCACCCTATACTGGTACCTGTATGCATCTAACCCAGACTTTTTTTGTCCAGCTAGTAGTGTAGAAGACACCTGCTACTGGTTTTGTGATGACCAAGCCAACACTGAAGACTCCAACATTTCTCAAAAAGCAAGGGGACAAAGAAGAAAAATCAAATGAGCAGATTTATGTGAAATAAATACGATGGGGAAAAAAAGCAGACTACAGATTTATTTCTTATTTCCCATTGCATCAGGCTGTAGGTTAAAACCTTTAGGGTTACATTAGAAAAAGAAGAGAGGAGTGAAATATAAGCATCTAGTTGTGAACTTGTCTAGTTCTTTTAAACACTGGGCACCAAGAACTTGTAGAGGTTGGAGACCGCTCAGCTGAACGTTCCGTGTCCCAGCACTGCCCCAGGTCTGACGCGCAAGGCACTCGCTGGTTTCTTAGATAAAGCAGAGTAAACAAATCCATCAGGGGATAAAGCAGTTTCCATTAGGGGAGAACGAGCTCCCTGTTGTCGTCTTAGATTTAGTTGTGAAATAAGTCACCTGCAAAACGCGACAGTGACTTTGTCCAGCCAGTTGGGGAAGGGTAATAAATGCTTCCAAGGCCATTTCTGAGCACTCACAGTCAGCTAGAAGGATGGTTACTGACTGGAGAAGAGAAGTAGGCAGATAAAAAATGAAGGTGTGCTGGAGGACAAGTTTAGAACCTTAATAGATTTGCAACTGAATTATCAAATTTTTTAGGGGGAAAAAACCCCATGGCTGCACTTATCCTGCTTTTCCACCACAAAAGGAAAAAGTTATCGGTGGGAACTATTTGAAAGACTTAAAGTAGAATCATAGAAACATTAGGGATTGGAAGGATCCTTGAAAGATCATCCAGTCCATTCCCCCTGCCACAGCAGGATCACCTAGACCAAGTCATAAAGTCAGTCAGGGTTGGAAGGGACCACAGGACCATCCAGTTTGAACTCCTCTACCATGGGCAGGGACACCCCACCCTAGATCAGGCTGGCCAGAGCCTCATCCAGCCTGGCCAAAGCCTCATCCACCCTTAAACTACCCCCCTAAATGTAGTCAGTCACATCCCAGATCTACTCCTCCTTGTTTAGATGTCCTCTCCTTCCCATAAACAATCAAAAAGAGTGGACACGCCGCTGAGTACAGATGTTTGGTGCTGCACTGCTCACCCACACACACGTCTGTCATTGCAGGCAGCTTCTCTTAGCAGGACACGTTGCCTTATGGGCACATTTATCATACTGAGGTACTTTTGCAGCCTGCCAAAATGCCTTTGAAACACCAAGACACCGAGGACACCGCAGCAATACCGCAACGTACTCACACATAACCTTCATGTCTAATACAACCCATCGGCAATTATTGTGATTGAAACTCTTAAGGGGAGCAATTAAATGCAATGAATTCCTTTACCCTGAGAATAAAGGTCTCTTCAGGCTGCAAGTGAAGCTCCAGGGTAGATTGTTTAACCATCTGTTCAAATTGCAGGTTCCTCTTCCTCGGAAATTCCAGAGCTGGAAACAGGTCACTGATCGGGCTCATGAAAACTGGGATCTCATCCATCACTCTTTTAGGCAAACTGAAGTCTTGGCTCTAAAGACTCCCACAAGTCCCTGGAAAAGGATGGGAAACTACATATTGCAAGAGCATGAAACTCTTCTCTTGTCCATATCCTGATTTCTATTCAGAGGCAAAGCAGCAGAAACAGTTTCTGCTCTTAGACAGGATTTACTACTTACTCTGTTGAGTTGAAGGTTTTCCCTGCTCCTCAGTTCTGCTCATCTCCTCGTTTCAGTGAGCCAGCAGCTAGCAAAACTGACCTGATTGTACTAGTAGTCGTGACACTCCTGTGAAAGCATTTAACTAGTCGCGTTAACTCAGAAAATAAAACTTGCTAGAGTTCATTGCTTGAGGTTGAAGGGTTCTCCAAGTTCTTGTTACACTAATAAAACTGAATATTAAGAGTGTCTTGTCAGTTACCAGCAGGCAGACAGGGAAGAATCATAGAATCATTAGGGATTGGAAGGGACCTTGAAAGATCATCTAGTCCAATCTCCCTGCCACAGCAGGACCATCTAGACCAAGGAACGTATCCAGGTGGGTTTTAAGAGAACTATTCTGAATATGAATGTTTCCCTAATATAACTTCATAGCAGTGCTTTACTTCCATTTTAGAATCCATCTTGTACTGTTTTTACTGGAGAAAGAGGCATTTGCCCAAATAGAACATGCTACTTGTTATTCATCTTTTAATTCTCCTGTAAGGCTTTTCTCTTCTCTTCTCCAGCAGATATTTCTACTACAGCCACGGCGCCGCCACAGCACAAAGTAGTTGAGCTCTGCCAGGTGTGAAGCAGTGAAATACAATAACTTCATACACAATTAATGCATTAGAAGTGTCCCAACCCCAGATCAATGGGCACTGGCTTCTAAATGAATATCTGATAATTTCATAAGAATCAACATGTGATTTTAAAGCCTCTTCAAAACAAGAGATTAGTCTCTATGTATATTCTGCAACATCTAGCCACAGTGATGTTGGTTATGTGTTAGTTAACATACACCACATGCAGAAGCCCAGAGAGATCCTCACCTGCAGAGAGTACGCAAGGTAACACATTTCCTGGCTGACAGACAGGCACCAACAAACCCTTCAGCAACCAAAACAATTCCAGAGACCAATTCAGTGTCAGGGACAACCACAGCACAGGGTCTAAGGGGAAGGAAACCAACCCCATAATCCAAGCACACAGATCACTAGTTAAACACGGTAAGAACAAGTCACTGGAAGATGTTTGCACACATCAATCACTGGATTTCAAAACAGAACTCGAGACAGTCACAATTAAACGTGTCAGTCAAAGCTAACGAGGACCTTGCTTCAAAGTAGAGGGGAGCTAATTAGGCACCGTTGATTGTTACTACTCACTAACACCGGTGCACAAATGGAGGCAGCCGAGAGACGCAGGGCTTGCAAGACAGGTACCATCCAGACTTAGAGCAGAGAGTCTGCAGAAGCATCACTTGTCACCAATGAGTGGAAGACATGGCCAACAGCTCTACAGGGTCTAGAAGTCAAGGGCAATACACTGCTGTTGCTGAGAAAAACATTGTGTTTTATAGGATTTTGACACTGAATTCTGGGGTCATGGGGTTGAGCCCCATGTAGGACATCTTGAGGCAGCACTGTAGGCTCACCCTTCTCCAGCAGCAGGGGTTGGACTGAGATGATCTTTCAAGGTCCCTTCCAACCTGTAGCCTTCTGTGATTCTGTGCACTCAAACGTCGCCGAGAAACTAGATTTAAGAGGCAAGCAGCAGGTCTTTGTCCATTCAGTCTGTGGCCTTCCTGCTCAGACAATCCATCATTTGAACCACATGCGACGCTGATTTTATGCGATGTGAACGCTTATTCATTCAGCACTGCTCGGAGAACAATAAGTTATTGTCCCACAAGCTGCTGAACTGCTCTTTCTGACCTACCACTACCCCGTTAGCACACACACTGGCTGGCCAATTAGCAAGTGTGAGGCTCAAAGCCAGCTAAAATTGTGTTCAGGTGACATGGGAGAGCTGGAGGTCTGGAGGGGTGTGTGCTAGGTGATAAGAGAGGTGGCCATCTGAAAGGACAGTCAAAGATGAAATAAAAGGGCAGAAGAGAGAAAGAATGACAAATGCAACATTCAACCACGACCTTCATCAGTTCTGTGGCTTTTAGTGTCTTTAATTCCTCAGTCCTAAACACTTTCTACAACTCTTAAAAAAGTCCCCAAAACCTCAAAATCACAACTTACATATGAGGGGCACTTCGTGAGGGCAGCGTTTACAGATCCTTCTATACTCTTGTCACACTCATGATCAACAACATTGTCAGAAGGTTTGGGAACATGACAGACCCCCTACAGCCCAAACCACGAGATGTAAGGAAATAATTTACCCTAGATCACTTACCTTTGTGTCAATTGCACAGCTTTTAATGGGTATTTCTGTTACAGTGGGTGACTACAACACGAGCATTTGATACAGACAATAAAGTTAGCAAAATTCAACTCAGTTTTTAGTGCCAGACTGGGTAACATGAGATCTTTTCACTCACAGTTGTATCTCTTATTCTGATGCTTTCAGCACGCAGTACTTCAACTGGATTTAGTGAGTGCTAGTGGAACGTGAAAAAAAGTAAATAAGGATGGTTCAAAAATCACTTATAAATTGCAGGAAAAATCAAAACCTAATGAATTGGGGAAAACCAACAACAACATTTAATTCAGCCCATGTAAGAACCCAAACACAAAGACGTCCAGAGATTGATCACGTGTTCTTACATAACTGGGCCGAGCTGCTGCCTCCACCACCTCAAAGTAGAGAGGCTTGGAGCACTTCTTTTGCTTTGTGGAAACGTGGTGTCTGTTGCATCTATGCATAGAAGTCCCTCAGCATCAGTGGTTCGTTTAAGATCCAGCTCCCTGGACCATGGACCATCCAAGCCAGTCTTCCCTTTCCAATGTGCTGACTCCTACAGACCATGAAGGAGTGAAGGGCTCTCTCTCCATTTCAACAATCAGTGCACTGCAGGGGAAACCTTTCCTCTGCTGATCTCAGAGGTTCCCCTCTCTCTCTGTCCATCCACCACATTCCCAAGGCAAGGTGGCTGCAATGCCCAGCCCAGTGACAGGTATCCATCTCTCCCTCCAAAGACAACAAGGAGTGGAGCAGCTCCAGAACAGTCTTGCCAGTTAACAGTCACCTATTGGCCAATTCTGTCTGAAGTGGCATTTCAAGCCTCTATCACAGGTTGCCCAAGTAACTCCCCACTCCCTCAGGCCAATGAAACCCACCAAATTCAGATCCTAACAACAAGGGGCCTGATGGATTGGACCTCTAGACTCAGAAGTTTTGCTTTGCTGAAAAGATGTGCTGTGAAACAACTTAGTTTTGCCTACTGGGAGGATGTATTTTGAGATTTGCTGAGAGGAATGTAGAGGACAGTAAAACAAAAGTGCCTTGGATGTAGGGGAGAAGGGATGAGAAAGTGTTGTCAGCCTTGAAGTAGCTGTATGCAGACGCAGACAGATAAGAAGGAGAGAAGAGGGCAATTAATCTTCAAGCAGCAGAGCCAGATGGATAAGAGGGACCAATCAGAAGAAGATTCATCATGTTGGAGGTTACTTTCTTGGCCTTGTGACAAATGGCCTGTAACAACTCAGCATTCTTGTCAGAGTCAACAAGCTTACTATGAAAAAGGTCTCCAGTGTCAGTCAAAAGACCCTGCCTGGGGCCCCCTGAGACCAAGTGCACACAGACCTGAACAGGAGGAGTCAAGGGAGGGGTTCATGATAATAATTAATTGTAATATCCCCTCTCTTCATGCAGATGTATGCAAAGACTGCACGTAACCTGATGAAATTCCCATGCTTTGGAGGATTTCCCCCACGTGCCCAGTGTTGCTCAGTAAAGCAGAGCTGCTCCTGACTCTGTTTCTGCTCGTCAGACTTGGCAGTGCTCCTTGTGAAAGCACCTCTAGCAAATCTGCTGCTGAAGAAACAAAATGAAAGGAGGAAGAACTATGCACCTGGCTTCTAAACACCCAGCAGGAGCCTTTTCACAAAGTCTGAAGCAAAGATGCTCGATCGTTATGTGCTTTTAATCACCGCAAAGCCAAGAAGTCCTTCCTAGTTAAGGAAGAAATCAGACCAAATGGTTGAAACAGAACAATAAATTGCACTTCTAATGTGAAAGAATAACATTGAACTGTGGGAAACTGATAAAACCTGGTGTTTCCTTTCCAGAAACCAAAGGGAAAATGCTCTTTTTACTCATTCCAGCCCAGACAATGGGATTATGCTAGGAAAATCCCTGAGAAGATATGTTGGGCTAAGAAGAACTGTCCTTCAACCTTCCAAAGAGTCCAGCTTCAGAAAGGAAGGGACAAGGTCGAGGTGATCCTGCTGTGGCAGGGGGATTGGACTAGATGAACATAGAATCATTAGGGATTGGATGGGACCTCAAAAGATCATCCAGTCCAATCCCCCTGACACAGCAGGACCACCTAGACCAAGTCACACAGGAACACATCCAGGTGGGTCTTAAACATCTCCAGTGAAGGAGACTCCACAACCTCCCTGGGCAGCCTGTTCCAGTGCTCTGTCACCCTCACCAGGAAGATGTTCCTTCTCATACTGATGTGGAATCTTCTCTGTTCCAGCTCACACCCACTGCCCCTTTTCATATCACTAGATGACGCTGAGCAGAGTCTGGCTCCATCCCCCTGACACCCACCCTTCACATATTTATCAACATCAGTGCAGTCACCCCTCAGTCTCCTCTTCTCCAAGCTCAAGAGACTCAGCTCCCTCAGCCTCTCCTCATCAAGAAAGCCCTGACCTTAAGACACTGGAAGCTTTGGTGCAAAATCTAAAGCAGTGCCAGGATTTTATGCCAAAGGCATTAATACCTTTGCAAGGCCTCTGGAAGAAGGAAACCTGCACCACTCACTCAGTCCAAACGTGGTTTACAACAGGTTTTTAGTTACCTGGATTAAGCCACACATTTGCAAGCAAAGCCACACACAGAGAACACAGTTCCTACCACATCCAACAGAACAGTGAGTTTTCACACTCAACCAATAGTTGCATTATTTATTATGTTATTATAACAGTCACTATTTATCAAAGTAGCACCTCACCCCAAACATACAGTCCTTGCTCACGCAGCACTCTCCCTTCTTCATGCAGGATCAAAACCACCCTGCAGCAGGTCCAAGATCTGCTATGCCCATGGAGCTCACACCTCCAGTGGAGGCTGAGCCCCCTCCTCATAGCCAGCACCTGTGCAGAACCATACGGTTGGTGGGCACACAGGTGTCAGGAGCACAAGGAAATGGCCCACACAGCTAGGAGGATCAGCTGGCCTGAGGATTTTAGGGGGCAAATTGATGGGTGTGAGTGTAAATAAAGCAATCAGCTGGCCATCCTGTCAAAGCAAAAAAATCCATTTAAGTGAAATTCATCAGCAAACAAATCAGAAAGACTATGTTTTCAATTATGTTAGATTATTGTGGAGTCTCCTTCACTGGAGACATTTAAAACCCTCCTGGATGTGTTCCTGTGCAACTTGGTCTAGGTGATCCTGCTGTGGCTGGGGGATTGGACTGGATGATCTTTCGAGGTCCCTTCCAATCCCTAATGTTCTAGAGTTATAGATGCATGGCTCCATCAAAACAACAAAAATTTCATGTCACTCCATAAACCTCCATCTTAAACAAAGGATGAAGGAGATGCTGCAAAGTAAAGAAGAGTCAGACAGGCCCTAGCTATATGTGGTGTTTGATAAAGGAAGAAGAAATGGCAGATCTGATGGTGTAGTGCTGTGTGTTTTCACATCCCAAGGAAGGCACCTCTAGCCACAAATCTATGCCAATCTGTCATCATCTATCACCCCAGAGAGGATTCCTCCAGTGAGCAGTAGTTTGCACCACAAGTCTTCCACCCAAGAAACCCTGCACCCTGTCACCGCTTTGGCACTGCCACAAGCAGAAGGCTTGAAGGGAACCCTTATTTTTCTTGACCCACAGAAATTCCTACAGAACAGTGAATCATAGAATCACAGAACCATTCAGGCTGGAAAAGACCCCTGGAATCACTGAGTCCAACCATCAACCCTACTCCATGTGTTCAGCCCTAAACCAGATCACCCAACACTACATCTAAGCATCTTCTAAACTCATCTAGGGATCTAGGGATGATGACTTAGCCATGGGCAGTCCATTCCAGTGCCTGACCACTCTCTCTGTGAAGAATTGTTTCCTGATGTCTAATCTAAACCTCCCCTGTTGAAGCTTCCCTCTGGTTCTGCCACTAACTGCATGTGAGAAGAGACCAGCACCAACATCTCTACAATATCCTTTCAGATAGTTGTAGAGAGCGATGAGGTCTCCCCTAAACCTCCTCTTCCTCAAACTAAACAGCCCCAACTTTCTCAATCTCTCCTCAGAAGATTTATTCTCCAGGCCCTTCATCAGCTGCATTGCCCTCCTCTGCACTCTGCACCTCGCTGTCTCCCTTTTCCTGAGATGCCCCAAACTGGACCCAGTACTCAAGGTGTGTGCTCCCCAGTGATGAGTACAGGGGGACAATCACCTCCCTACTGCTGCTAGCCACACAGTGTCTAATCCAGGCCAGGAATCTCACAGAATAGCTTTGCTTGACAACATGAAACAGTTCTCATGGTTCCATTAATTTTATCTACAGAGCAGCAAATCAGTTAAATATTTCTGTGTTGAGAACTGCCTCATTTAGGTTTTTCTAGCAGTTGCATTTCCTGATCTACATCTTTACTGCAGCTGAAGAAGTTCAAAAAAAGGCACACACTGATTGATTTTGCTAAGGCTACATCTCTCACCTATTGTCATGACAGGAAAAGTCATAACACACTCCCCCAACAAATAATAAGCCGGGTCAGCGTACAAAGGAGCCTGACACATCGAACCCTCCTGACACTCACACTGTTATGTCAAGACAAATTATAGATTATCCAGGAACACACACGTGTAAACACAGACAAAACACATGTCTCATTCACTCTGCCCCCACCATCTTCTACTTCCCTGAAAATGTCTGGAGAAGCAGGCTAATAGCTTCTTTCTTTGGCTTTTAAGGTCTTAATAATCTTTTGAACAACAGGACTCAGAAACTGTAATTTAACAAAGGAGACAGAAAGCAATTAGAGATCACAGCTGCCTGTCAAAAAGTAGAAGGAGTAGAAGGGATATGGTCTGTTAGATACTAGGATAAAGGTTGGACTCGATGACCCTGGAGGTCCTTTCCAGCCATGATGACTCTGTGATTACACTTAGGGAATTAATGAATAAATATGTGTCAGGTCTACCAGCAGAGAAAGAGTGATCCATGCCAGCTGAAAGGTCCCAAAGGTCTTCAGTGGAGAAGGAAGTGGCCTCTTCGTGACGTTCACTTATCATAGAATCATTAGGGTTGGAAGGGATGTCGAAAGATCACCGAGTCCAATCCCCCTGCCACAGCAGGATCACCTAGATCCAGTCGCACAGGAACAGTTGGGTTTTTCCTACAGTGCAAACACCTAACAGTGATTATGAATTTTGCTCCAGTTCCCAGATTTATTTGAAAACCTTCTTTCCTCCCATAGACATTTGCTACCTTCTGTCCACAGTGTTTCTTACACCACGCTAGTGCAGAATTCTGCTCAGAAAAGCTCGTAGGCACTTGAATTATGTTTCTACTTGTCACCACACCTCCAATGAAGCACAAGCTCAAATCAAAGCACTTCATCAGGCCCAAGCCACAGACGGACTCATTTAAACTTTACATCAGCATCCCAAATGATTCTCAACCTCATCAGTGTCCGCACTTCAGGACCTCACAGCTCTCCAGGTATTTCATTGCCAAACATCTAACCTGGATTCAGGAAGATGGATCCTTGCTTTCAGCTCAGTTGTGGAACCTAGTGCAGCTACAGATCTGCTGCTACATCCGTACTGTGTCCATTCACTGCTCTCTGTGCTGGAGTCATTTATGAACAAGAAACTGAAAAGCAACAAAGGGAAGCAACAGGAGCTGCAAACTACAGGTTCAACTCCAGGGTTTGGTTTTGCTTGACAATGAAGAACACGAGCACAAGAGCAGTACCAGTGTACCCACTGCTGACCAGTTACTGCCCTACTGGGATGCGTAAGCAGGTGGACAAAACCACGAGGTGTTTAAGCAAGGATGAGCAGCACAGGCTTCTGTTGGTCAGGGGCTAGTCATGGCGAGGGCTGATGGTTAAACCAGTGAGAGCAGTAAGTGGTTTCTTCAGCACTTTGAAGCTCACAAGTCTGCACGTGAACACTGGCCACTGCCTCGGAGCAGTGGAGCTCCCACAGCAGCCTGTCCTCTCCTCCTAACAGACTTCATTCGGGCCAATTCCCATCTCATCCATGACGTGGACATGCCTTATGCTGCTTGTGTGGTCTCTAGAGACTCGTAAGGCAGACATCAACTTAACGAGTTCATCTGTCCCTTTATGAATGAGGTTATGCTCCCTTAACATAACAAACCCCTTCACCTTGGGTCCCTTCCAACCCCTAACATCCTATGACCTTCCCAGACGTCATAAAGCTGATAGGGTTTGTGTCTCCTACAGTAGTGAAAAGGGGAGCAAACCTGACAGTGTGGGAGTCATTTTTCCATTGTCTACCATTGAGGTTGGGGTGTGAGACAGCGCTGGAGTTTAGAGACAAATTATAGATTAAATCAAACCTACAAATACAATTTCTGGTGCATATGCTGAGCAAGCAATCAATTGACATCAGCATCTCTAAACTTTCCTTTCTCATCTAGTCTCTTTTGAAAGTAAGTTCAAGCACTTTTTTTCTGAAGCCTTTACTTTTTGCTTTTTGATAACAGAGATGAGCAGCGCAGGGAGACTGGTAGTTGCCAGGTCCTTCAGTTAAGTTTAGCACATTCTGCAGCCCATAAAATTAGGCTGCTCTCTACAGAGCGAAGTGAACTGCTAGAGTGCTGCTACAAATACAACCAAACCTGAGCTATTTGCTTCCCTAACATCAAACCAGTGGAGAAACCATCCCACTGTCACTTGAAGCAGAACTACCTGAGCCAGCCGAGCGCATCCATTAGCCTTCACAAAAATCAGCTTCCTTAATGAACAGATTTGCAGCAAACTGTGAACTTTGTTGTCAACTTCCTCTTCGTGCTAATCACAATTTTCTCTCTTTTTTTGTCTCTTACTAATCTTTAAAAAAAAAACCCCAACTGACCTTTCCAGAGTGTCCAGCAGTGGGTTTCTGATGCATTCAGGTTGCTGTGCTTGAAACCCTTCTCTTTAGAAGTTGATGGGAGTTTTGTCACGGGCTTCAATCAGGAAGAGATTTCCCTCTCAGCAGGGAAGTTGCAGTTCTATCCCTGCCCTTGTTCACAACCACTGTGCCTCAAGATCAAACTGCTGCGATAATGACCAGCCTGACACTCGGCTACTGCTAACAAAGCACTAAAAGACAGGAACATGAGAACGATTCTTTCAGTCGTTGCCATCAGCATTTGTTCACAGTATCTGCGAGGGGACCTGTTATTCCCTTCTCAAAGCACCAATTAGCAGGAGTAGGAGCTGTTCTGTGAAACCTTTCTGGTTGTCCTGCTCATAACTGTGGGTTTCCCAAATCCCAGCTATGGACATGAACCACCATAGCGGTGTCTTCCTCAATCCAAAATTTGGTCCTGGATCTGCAGTTATAAAAATTTACTCAGATCTAAAGTATTTAAGTCTAAAAACACGTTATTTTGCTGTGACAATGCTGCTCAAAATGCCAGGAAAGAGTCACTGATAATCAGGGTCAGGACCACAGGTTTGATTCAGGAGCTGAGAAGAACAGCTCAACACGTTTGTGTCACCTTTTTGCACCACGAGGAGCAGATTCATCACTGGTTTCAAGCAGAGGTTCAAATGCAGTTTTGAGGATGTTTTTATTGCAGAATGAGGAGGGCGATTCGGATTACAGCCTCTCTCTGCTCTCTCTTTAAGATGTTCACAAAGATGCAGCTACCCTCCAGAATGAAATATTTCGTGGTATTCCTAGAACAATCACAGAACAAAAAAGAAATCAAATCCCAGGGTGTTTTATCTTGCCCTAGCTCTGAGTGGTGTCAATAAAGCAACAGGTTTCTGTGGAGAGAGTTCAGCGCAGAGCCATGAAGATGATGAAGGGAGTAGAACACCTCCCTGATGAGGAAGGGCTGATGGAGCTGGGTCTCTTGAGCTTGGAGAAACAGAGGCTGAGGGGTGACCTCATTATGTTTATAAATATGTGAAGGTGTCAGGAGGATGGAGCCAGGCTCTGCTCAGTGTCATCTAATGATAGGGCAAGGGGCAATGGGTGTGAGCTGGAACAGAGGAGGTTCCACATCAATCTGAGAAGGACCTTCTTCACAGTGGGGGTGACAGAGCACTGGAACAGGCTGCCCAGGGGGGTTGTGGAGTCTCCTTCTCTGTAGATGTTTAAGATCTGCCTGGATATGTTCCTGTGTGACTTGGTCTGGGTGATCCTGCTGTGGCAGGGGGACTGGCCTAAATGATCTTTTCAGGTCCCTTCCAATCCCCAATGTTCTGTGATTCTGTGAACATTAGGACACGCACGCTAAAAGAAATGGCACACACATGAATTTAAATACTTTCTGCCTTGTTCTCCAAGAAAATCTCACCTAAATGCTTGTTTTTATAATCCTAAGACGTGGGTTTTGAAACCATGCATATGAATGAATCTCTTTTGATTTACATTTCAGGTTTTTTGGGAAACTGATGGAGAACCAAACACTCATTTTTCTCTTTTACCTCCTTAGGAGCTCTCCTCCTTTATGAGCTGCAAAAGCCTTTCATCATATGCCTGAATAAACTGTTTTACATCATCTAGTCAGCAGAGAGATGATTTGAGGTGATGATTCCCTGAGTGCCTAACTGCAGGTGTGGCAGCTCCACCATGCCACTGCTCCCAGAGGACATGTGGTTAGTCATCACTGCCCTCAAGGGAAGTGACTCACTGCTCATGTTTCACAGCAACACAGACTGGACAAGAAGCTCTCCACTTGTCACCGCATCCAGAGTGGCTCTGGAGATCTGGGCACAGGAAAGAATCTCTCTTTCCTGGTGTAAACAATTCAGATGACAGCAGTCACATCTATTATGCAATGAGCAACAAAAGGCAAGGAAGAGCAGCAGCAGGGCAGAACTAAGCCTCCAGCAACGAGCCATCTCTGATGAGTCTAGAGAGTAGAGCAGCTACTTTATTAGAGGGGGTTTTTTCCTATTTTAAGAGTGGTGTCTGCTGCCAGTTTACAAGTATTTAGCTAGAAATACCTTTTATGAAAGCTACAGTATGTTGGAATGGTGTTGAGGTGGGTCCCCAGATTGAAGGCCCTTTCTGATGGTCTTCATTCCAAGGCATCCTGTGATCTCCCTCATAGCTTTCTGCACCTCCTTGAGCAGCACCTGGAGCAAGTAATTGGCAACATCACAGCTGCACTCCTGTTTGGACAGAATGAACAAGATGAGGAAAGCCTCAGCTACCCACCACAGCTCTCCAACAACCTGAAAACAGAATCGCAGAACATTAGGGATTGGAAGGGACCTTGAAAGATCATCCAGTCCAATCCCCCTGACACAGCAGGATCACCTAGACCCAGTCACACAGGAACACATCCAGGAGGGTCTTAAACATCTGCAGAGAAGGAGACTCCACAACCTCCCTGGGCAGCCTGTTCCAGTTCTCTGTCACCCTCACTGGGAAGAAGTTCCTTCTCACATTGATGTGGAACCTATGTTCCATCTTACACCCATTGCCCCTCATCCTATCACTAGATGACACTGAGAAAAGCCTGGCTCCATCCTCCTGACACCCACCTTTCACATATTTATAGACATTAATGAGGCTTCATAGAAGTCAAAATCTCAGCACGATAAGCAAATAGGCAGGTGAAGAATGTCTTCCAGAACACCGACACAATGGGAATCCTTCTCCTTGGTCTTCCTCTTAAACCTGACCTTTTCCAACCCTCCTGGCTTGAAGTTATGACCATGCAAATCACCTTTTGAAAACCATCCTTGGATATTTCACACCACCTTCCATCAGTGCTTAGGGCACACAACTGCATTTAGTCATGTATAACCCATCCTGCCAAGAAGCCACGTACTCTCATCTTCCAGAGAGCCTCACTTGCCCCTAACAGATACAGAGAATCTGGAATCATGTTTCCAGGTGCCACCAAGACTGCATTTTAGGGACTGCCACAGACCTAACTGTTCAACTCAACACTTGCTGCGTTAGTGAGAATCAAACCAGTGTTTTTGACGGCATAATCTTACCGTAAATCATGCACTGATGTCCAGAAATGAACCCTTCAAACTCTTGTTTGCCAAGGTCCTGTATGTCATGACCTGGCTGCTGTGCAAGCGACTCTGAATTGCACTGCTTGCTCAGAAATACAGAAGCTGAATTCTCACTGAAGCAAAATACTTCTAAACTACTTGACAAAGTTACAGGCTGGGTGCAGCCTGGGAGCTGTGCCCACAAGAGATCAGTCCACTCTTCACACCAACAAGCACATGGAGCATTATGTGACCCTTAGGGTTAAACTGTAGTCCACTGAATGGTACCAGGCAGAGAGCTAAGAGGGGCTAAGGCAGCTCCACAGCTGAGGAATAATCCCCTCAGAGAAGGTCAGCGTGCTCCTGGCATAGATCAGCAACTCTAGGTATGAAAGAGTGATTCTTTCATAGCACAGGCACAACTCCATCGGTAGAAGGAGGGGAGGCTGGAATTGTTTGGATGAGGTGTTGAGGGATATGGTTTAGGGGTGAACTTGTAAGGTAGGGTAGATGGTTGGACTCGATGATCCCACAGGTCGTGTCCAACCAGAGTAATTCTGTGATTCTAAAGGGGAGCTTTAGATGCACAACTAAAACTCTCACAGATTGTGTAGCTGGACACTATATTCATTAAAACAACTCACTTGCCACAAAGCATTTTGACCGGGCTCAAGCTTGACACAGTCCTCATATTTCTTAGTTTTCAACACAGCTACCAGAGTGTCAGTAGACTGGAGGAGAAATCAAGTGCATTCATCAAAGTAAATGACACAGAAGACCTTCAAATCCACATGTATTCCAGAGAGGAGAAAGAATGAAGGAGAGGACAGGAGGAAGATTGCCACTGTAAAGTCCCAGCGTTTCTATCCCTTGGTTTCTATCACAAAGTTCAACTTAAAGTGCTTTCTGCTTATACGTGAAGAGTGAGATGCCAGCGCAGCCTCTCGATAAGGGATGCAAGAGTTACATCCATGTTTTAAGAGTTATGTCGGTAGAAGAGTTACATCGACATTAATTTTCTTTGCCGATCAAACCAAGAATTTGGAATCGGCTTGAGGTTTCGTCCGTTCCCAACCCGCTCCAGAAGAAACCCCCAAACCAAACTAAAAAGCCAACCTTTTCGGGATGAAATGGATTTCCCCGAGAGACGACGCTCCCGATGTCTTCACTGCTCGTGGCTCTCCAGACTTCCAAAATCACGCAGCCCTGGGAACTGAACAAGAAGCCCCAAGCCGCCGCTTTCTCCCACTGTTCACGCCGCGGGCGGGGGGAACCACAAAAACCCGCGGGGATTCCCCGGGAAGAACCCGAACCCACGGCGCTGCCGGCAGGAGGCACCCGCCGCGCTGCTCCGGCCGGGCTCGGGGGGCTCCGCCGCCGGTCCCCAGCTCTCCTGCGGCGCCGGGAAGGCAGCGGGCGCTGCTCCGCAACTGCTGCTGCAGCGGTGACGCCGACCCCCGCCCGCTGCCCGGGGCCGCGCTGCTCCGCCGCCTCCGCTGGCGGTTCCGACGGCGGGAGGGGGCAGAGGCGGTGCTGGGCAGGGACGGGCGCTCGGAGGGAAGCTTTTCGCTAAACTTCAGGAAGGTAACTGTCTGTTACGCAGTGCTGTGAGGACAGCCGCGTCCTGCACAGTCAATATTTCCTTCTACCATTTAAAACTGCTCCTCAGTTTGCGTTAAAAACAGGAAGAAGAAGAAACCAGCCACTCGTGTTTGCCTTCCCAGCCTCATGGCTGCTTGAGCTGCCTAATTTTATCTATGAAGTGCAAACAAAATACAAGTGTTTGCTGTATTCAGCCCAAAGCATCTGTGGATGCTTGAGAAAAACTTGGAGCTCCTCTTAGGAGAGGACAGGCTGGGGGAGCTGTGAGGAGACCCTTATGTGGGTATCTGAAGGGAGCCTACAAGAAAGGTTAGGGAGGGACTTTTGACAGTGATGGAATGAAGAGTAATGGCTTTACACTGACAGCAAATTTATATTAGATGTAAGGAGGAAGTTCTTCACTGTGAGGGTGGTGAGACACTGGAACAGTCCCAGGGAGGTGGTAGATGCTCCATTGCTGGATATGTTCAAAGGCAAGTTGGATGGGACTTTGAGTAGCCTGGTCTGGTGAGACGTGTCCCTGCCCATGGCAGAGGGGCTGGGACTAGGTAACTTTAAGGTCCCGTGCAACTCAAACCATGCTGTGACTCTGTAAAAACTAGGCACGGGCATCTAGACAACCTCTGTGCTTGTGGAGTTTTTCCCAAAGGAAACAGTTGCGCTGAGGAAAAACAAACCAGTGACTATGAGCTGAGCTCTCCTATCAGAAAATGTGCTGCCAGGCTTCGTCTGCTTCTCTTTTCTGGGATCACACAAGAGCAGAGCAAACAGCTGTCTGGGTACAAGTGCAGGGGTTTTCAAAGCTTTCCTGCAAACAAACTTGTCTCTTGGGTCACATCCAGAGCAGCCTACAAACCTAAATGGGCACTGATGGAAAGAAGTCTCAATCTATCTGCGGAAGGCAAGTAATTTCCCCATGTTCTCTGGAGGGAAAGTAAGGGAATTTAATTTCTGAAAATAAAATACAGTGAAATAATTCTACCATTAAACGAGGGCTAAAACCCCTAAATATGTATCTTAAGTCTCTTACTGCCTCTGTATCACCGTGACTGACATAAATGGTTCTTGAGTTTTATTTGCCCTGTTATTTTCTGATAATCCATTTGTTTATTTAAATTTTCTCTCAAATATTCAGCAAAGCAGGTGGTCATTTGGCAGTGGAATTCAACAAGAGTTGAGTTGGAAACTTTGGTGTAAATTTTGTAGTGAGCTGTTGCAGCTATAGGAAAATGAACAGACTCGCTGAACAAGGGAGGTGGAGTGGATATTGAACCCCTTCACCAGTCAGAAGTAGAGGTAACAGATGGTTAACAGACAAATTCAACAGTAATTTGAAATCCTAATTGTACTACCTGAGGTACATAAGGTGTAGGTTAGATCTACACAAAGCTTATCTTTCCCTGAGATCTCAGTGAACCTGTTGTTCCCCGAAGTGACAAGGGTTGGCACCTGCAGACAGTAATTTTCTGGTCCTTATTTTAAACTGCTCCAAGCAGAATCTTTGTGGAAAGCTTTGGCTCTCTTGTTTCATTGCAGAATTACAGAATCACAGAACATTAGGGATTGGAAGGGACCTCGAAAGATCATCCAGTCCAATTCCCCACCACAGCAGGATCACCTAGACCAAGTGACACAGGAACACATCCAGGCAGGTTTTAAATGTCTCCAGAGAAGGAGACTCCACAACCCCCCTGGGCAGCCCCTTCCAGTGCTCTGTCACACTCACCGTGAAGAAGTTCCTTCTGATATTGATGTGGAACCTCCTATGTTCCAGCTCACACCTATTGCTCCTTCTCCTATCATTAGATGACACTGAGCAGAGCCTGGCTCCATCCCCCTGACACCCACCCTTCACATATTCATAAACATTTAATTAGGTCACCCCTCAGTCTCCTTTTCTCCAAGCTCAAGAGACTCAGCTCCCTCAGCCTCTCCTCATAAGGGAGGTCTTCTGCTCCATCATCTTTGTGGCTCTGCACTGGACTATCTCCAGCAGTTCCGTGTCCCTCCTGAACTGAGTGGCTCAGAACTGGACACAACACAGGATATTGTGTGAAGATGTCTAACTTAAGGGATCCACACGGACTCCTGTCGTACCTGATTTTTCACTTCTTCAATATAACAAAAAGCTAATCCTGCCCAATTTCTACTCCAAACCTGTGACACATGAAACTTGTTACCCATTTTCCTAACAGATTTCACTTTTGGTTTTCCCCAACCCATCGTTGCTGTCCACCTGGCAGGGGTTGGCTGCAACAAAGTCTCAGCCAACTTTTTTCTCACTGCCTGTATTCCTGTGTATTTGCTGGACATCTTCTCAAAAGGAAGGCCACGTGCTGGAAGAATGGAAGAAATTAAACAGATGCAGGATTAAAATCAGTGGTTTTATGGTTCATGCCTCTGTCCATATTGGCTGGTTGCATAACTCACTGCTTTCCCACTCTCCTGCCACTGCCAGTGAAGCAGATGCCCATCTAACACAGACTAGAGTTCTTAAAAGACTAAGAAACATGATTCTTTCTCTCACATGCCACTGCCAGTGAAGCAGATACCAATCTAACACAGACTAGAGTTCTTAAAAGACCAAGAAACACGATTCTGACAGAGTGGTAACAGACTACTGTGTTAAACCAGAAGACAGAGGCTAACGACCAGTCCTGACTAGAGGAAGAACAAAAGTGCAGTCACTCATTCTTAGTAAGTAGCAGTAATAAATAGCCATCAGAGTGATTTCTAGGGGATGCACAACAACAAGGTGGTTTTGAAAGCTTGATGTGTAAAAGGAGAAAGCTTCCTAAGGGTTTTGGAGGCTTCAGGCATTTACTTCAACAGAAGTGAAAGTTGTAAGCATTAAGGTAGAAGTGCAGGTCCTGTTGAATGCAAAAGCCACGTTGACTCTGACACAGGTGATTTACACCAGCTGAACCTTTTCATTCAGGAAGTTGATGCTGGAAATGAAATCAGTTCTGCTCGTATTTAAGAGCTGGAGCTTAAATTATTGATGTTTTACATCCTAAACTCTTCCTATTGAAGCCAGAGTGTTTTTATTCCATCAGTGCTACTGTCTAGGTTTCTGGATAGCCTCACGCTGATATAAAAGATGGGAACAAAGATGAGGGAAATAGTTTTTCTATGTAAGTTGAACAATCTTTGTTTTATGACAGCCCATAAAAATTGATTACTTGTCTTAATGTTAAAAAATGGTGCCAGATCCAGGCAGAATGATGTTTACTACGGCCCTACCCAGCTCCCAGGGGACTCAACTTCTAAAGTACCTCACCATGCCTCTAAATCCAGCCCTTCAGAAAAATAAACACAAGAATTTCCACTTTTAAGTAGTAAGTCTACTCATTGGCTTCTGCTGCTTTTCAAGGTAGAAAGATACCTGCGCAGCTGTCAATAAACAGCCAAGACCTGAGGGTGTAAGGGCACACCGAGCAGAATCCTCTTTATGCTCCAGCTACCTTTTTCCCTTAAATAAACACTTCTTTCACATCTAGTGATGGAAGTGTCCTGTTAGGCACTGTCAAAAGAAGGTGATGAAAAGCTGGCATGGCCAAGTGAAAACTGCAACGGGACGAGAGAGAAAAGACGTGCCTAGAAATCTCTAACTCACTCGGTGTGGCTTTCACTTGCCTGGCTTTGCTCCAGCCACCTGTGTGATTTCATGCACTAGCTCCTTCCACGCTGTGAGCAGAGGATGTGCATTGGTAAGACTGATGTTAAACTGAGTAAAGAGAGTTAGAAAGGGGGCAGTACTTTATAGTTGTGGATGAAGAAATGCAGAATCCTCTCAAGCAGGTCCTGAAAGATGTCTGTGCATCACTTAGCCCTTAGGTATCGGCAGTAGCTCAGGTTAGTTAATTGAACTGTCTGAAAGTACACGAGCACCTCATTCATTTATCTTTTAAAAATCAGAATACTTCTAGGTCTGCAGAGAACAGGTTTGTCTTAATGTTTGCTTTTAGCTGTTTCACACATCTTACAAAACTTCGACAAAGCTGTCAACACCAAAAGGTCAGCCAGCTTTGAGAGTTGGCGCTTCCTGGAATTTGTCCCAAAACTCTATTTTTAAAATATATACAAACGACAGAAAGCCATTCATTGAACCAAAACCAATTTAAAGTGAGCACCTAACATGATTCCAGTCCAGGGCTACAAACACTTTTTGAGAAACACCCCTTGCCCTGGACATTGATAGTCCACTTTAAAGTCTTCCCTAGACTACACCTCCGTAGTATGTGGGGATGGAATGGAGACCTCACTCCACTCAGATACTTTCCAAAAGGATTTTCCAACATAAATATTTGAGACAAGAGCACTTCTGTTGTCCAGTCTGTGTATTCTTGCAGTGGTTTTAGCTAGAAGCAGACTACTGAGATAAAAAGCTATAGCACTTGAGAAGGCAATGGGAGATGGCTTCACAGAAACCTAGGATGAGATACAGCACTAGGGGACAGGAGGGCAACAATCCAGAAATTCTGAATAAAACATTTTGCTGGTAAAGAAACCTCTGGAATAGTTATGGTCTCCACTGCACTTAATTTTAGAACAGAAATAGTACCTTCCTAAGAAAAATTCTGAAAGCTTTTTTTTTTAAATGAAAAAGTCGTACTTAAAAATATTATTATAAGAAATTAGTAGTTGGTTCAAGTTGAAGCATTTTCTATAGATAAAAGCATTAATTATAAGCAAAGTCTGGAATCTACATATTACAAGTTTTACATTGCAAGGGCAAAGAAACGTCTGTGGTTTTTGAGCTGGCAATTTAGAAGTTGGCAATTTGTTGTCCTTGCTAAAAAGCCACCCAAAAAACTAACACCAGGGGTCAAAAACAGCACTCGGCAGTGCTACTGGAGTGACTCGAAGAACTATCAGGCAGAGTCTGTTAAATATCCTCTGCAAGCTATACAGCTTCTATCCTAAGTGGTTCTGGAAACAAGACAGAGAATTCCACGGCTAAACGAGGGATCTTTCAACATTCTGTACGAGATAAGACACACACAGCAAAATCCCCCACTCACACTGGTTCACTGTCTGGCTTAGCTGAAGAAAGCACCTTTAGCCACATACACACACCAGTCTGGCTACCAGAGATGTCTGGTCATTTTGGAGTGAAGCAGGAGATTGCCATCTTTGCTCCATGGAAGTCACTCCAGTGAGCAAGGGCAGCATGTGCTAGCTCTTGGTCCCCAGGGCACTTCCAGGTGCAGTGGAAACTGGGAAAGAAAGCAAGCAGCTTTGGAGAAGTTCAAGATGAACTAAATACAAATACTACATATGGAAAATAAATGATGCTGGTGTTTGCTACCAAGCTGGATGTAAAATTAGTGGAATATATAATTTTGGAAAATGATGACAATAGTATTGAACCTACATTTGCAGAAAAAATGACTCTGTCGGGTATTAATGACACTGTGTGCTTCACTGAGTAGAACATTTAAAGGACTGGAAAGGTAAAATACAACATGCCTACCCATCCTGAATGTCCTTAGGTCAGACCTCCTTATGTCCTCTGGTGTTACACAGCAGTGGCTGTGCAAGTGCAGAGGTACCTCAATAACCTAGACATTGCTTCAGTCCCTGGGCAGGTATTAACCGTCACAATACTCAGGAATGAGCCCACAGACACATTTCTTGGCCAGATGGTTACTTTGAATGATGATCTACTTTGACTTCAGTTAACATGTTTGTCTGACATCAGAATTGTCACAAATAGGGGTTAATTTAACGTGCTTGTCTGACATCAGAGTCATCACTGTCGAATAGGGGTTAATGAGACTTTAAACAGCTGTTTCATCACACAAAGGTAATTGATTTTTGGTCTCAATCAGGCAAGATGATTCTGTCTTGCAGTACAAAGCTGCAAATTTTAAATTCCTCCTTCTTTTGAAAGATGGAACAAGCAGGTGGTCTTACATGTAGATGTAGCACTTAGGCACAAGGCTGAGTGGTGGACTTGGCAGTGCCAGGTTTACAGCTGGACGCAGTGACCTCAACAGTCTTGTCCAACCTAAATGATTCTGTGATTCTACATTTCTTTCTTCCTTGTAGAAGTCCTGCTTATTCATTGCACCAGTATGGTAAGGCTTACCTTAAAAAGCATGATAATATAAAAAAGAAGCATTAGCACACCATTGTAACTAGCAATTTAGTACAGCATCAACATTATTTTAGTGTAATACAGCGCAGAAGCTCATTTACATTTCGCTAAGAAAAGCTCAATCTATTTTCTGAGTTGAAGTCAGGTTTCCATTTATTTATTCTAGTAATTGCCTGCAGTAAGATCATGACACTTCTATTATTTATCACTCCATTGGCATTATCTTTTCTTCTTTAAAAAGCTCCAAAATCATTTGTGTGTGTGTGTGTCTACACCTTACCTTAGAAAAACTGTTCTTCTGGTTATTGCTCCGGTGCGTTCAGGAACAACCGCAACTTCCACTCGCAAGGGCTTGAAGAAACCCCCCAGAATTCCTGCTAAGCTAGAATCTGCTGGTTTAATTCCCTGCTGGGAGTCTGCCAGTTGGGAAATGCTGACCAGCAAGTACAGGCCTTCATTACACAAATCCAGAAGCTGCTGCCAACCTTTCCCCATTGAGAAGCATTTGCTTTCTAGTGCTCTTCTTGATGAACAGATTATCACTCGAACATCATTCACCGCTGCTTTATATTGTAAGTAATTAAATGAAGAAACCCTTTTAAACTCAAGGGAATTTTAATAGGTTACTTGCAAAACGTTATTGCAGGCAACAACTTGTACATGATTTTAGTTCCAAACCCCCCAAAAAACCGATACAAATCAGCATTGTAAAAGTGTCAAATTAATGCCTCACAGGCTTTGTTGGCAGAATTAATTTCTAGATGTGGGGAAATGTTACTCTCATTTTTTTCCTTTTCCTTTTTTTAGAAAAATTTACAAGTGAAATATTACTACAAAACTTTTTTATAAGGAATTTTTGCAAAACATTTACATTTTTACCATCAACTATTTTTTTCTGTTTCAAAACCATTATGTAGATTTAATACCCTATGCTGCACATCAATTCTTGCGGGATGACAATTCAGTGACATGCATAAAAAAACACCACAAGGCATTAAAATGAAGACTTAAATACAAATATTGTTGCAATAAAACAGTTATAAAATTGAAAAGTAGGACCTAAACATCATGCTTACTTAACTTTGACAAATTAACTTTTTCTCCTAGATTACACACTTTTTATTACTGCTCTCGTGAAAGAATGTGATAATTAATGACTTAACACCAACTTCTAATGTGATCGGCAACACATACACGAACCTAATCAAAGAAAGGATATTGTAAGAAAAAAACCTACCCTAACACTGAAGTTCTACCATGGTAAATACACTTTGCACTGATAGTTACAACAAAGCAAAAGTTTTAACGGTGGCAAAGGGAATGAACAGTGAAATGCCATTAAACAAGAGATTACTGCACATCTGTGCCCTATTACTTACAACAGCTATATCCCACTGAGTCAAATAAAGGAGATCAAAATTTTATGATCCTTTGAAGACAGAAAAGTGGATTCAGAAGGGTATGCAGAACAGACTGTCCAAACGTTTCTAATTCCAGCGGTAACGCGTGCACCTGCTAACACAAGTTAATGTACTTGAGATGCTATGAAGCCAACCAGATTTAGATTTTTGATACTTCTATCGTAGGGATTCGTTGCAGATTAAAAATGACTTCATTTTTACCTACCTGCATACGTGAGTATGCATGAGAAAATGATATATGAAATGGTTGTGCAGAATGCTTACAACTTCAGTTTACAAAAATCGTTAACTTCTAGGAAACATGGTATTAACATTAGGAAAGTTCTTCTTTGCATAAAGAAATTTATAGCACTGATTGTGAAGCATAATGATAAAATATATATTTGATGTTTCAGTCACTATATAATAAAATTAACAGTTAATACTACCTAATGTTCATCTGTATTAAATGTAACATCTAATCGATTCTGATGCTTTAAATCCAGACACATCAGTTCAGAGTACTTTAAATAAAATATACAAAATAATGTACAAAACCCAACTAAAATTTAAAGACTTTGTTACAAGTCTACAAAAGCTTTAAGAAACTTGAAATTTATAACCACAGTGTAAAATTGTTTTTATCTTTAATCTCAAAGCTTTTTATGTAAACTGAAAGTATAAAATACCTTCAGCTTAGTATTTTGCTACAAAGGGCTGGCCTAAAGTGTACACAGTGTAAACAATGATTGGTTCTCTTCCTGCTTCAAAAATACAGAAAACACCACAAGATTGATAAAGTATTCAGATGAGAAGTATATGCTTTGGGAGGGAATGCACAAGGTATCTGTCACGTCTTCCAAACTAACAGCTACCACACATGTTCTTCCCTGTTGTGAAGTGCAGGGGAAAAAAACCAATTCTTACCTTTCTTGCACTGTACTTCCTTTAGTTACAACACATTTTGGTGTAGGTTGTTTTTTTTAAACTGGTTGGAAGAATTATTACCAAATGACTATGTGTAAAATTTGACATTTATGCTTATGGGAAGTAATGAAAAATCCTGAGTATGAAATATTTGGCCATCTTTCCTCCTCGTCTCTATGGGGCTTTTCACATCAAAGATGCAGTTTTTGTTTCGGATGTTGTTTTTCATTTCTTTTATATTCCTTTTAAACTGGCACATCTGAAAATGTAACCACACCTCAGAAATCAAAAGTAACGTAGTAAAAAGGTAACTACACTCCTCTTTCCCCAGTTTGTTTTGTGGAGACTCAAAGTAAGATTTGGTAGGTAACAGGTATTTATTACCAGCCCACGTATCCTTAAAAAGAAAATAAAGACAATAATATTTAGGGGAAAGGAGAGACATTGTTTACTTTCAATACCTTTTTTTTTTTGGTTAAAATGTGATAATTAATTCTTTTCTTTGGCTATTAAGTCAAAGCATAAAGAACTCAGCACATTAACCACAATATCATAAACTAGTATTTACAGAGAGAAGATATTGAAGAGCTACAACACTCAATTATTTCGTTAAGTTCCATGAATTCTAACAAAAAAATGAAACATCTAAATACTGAAAACTGAGTTATGATTCATGTTACCTATAAGTTAGAAATGGATTCTGAATGTATTAAAACATAGTGAAGTGAAGTAACATAAACTGACACCAAGGTTGCCACATTCATTTTTCATCCTACGTAAAGACACCATTACTTTTGTAAATATTACACTAACAACTCGCTATGGTTTTATCTTTCCTACTGCATACACCAATTCTACATAACTTTAGCTCTCCAAACAAAGAGAGGAATTAGAACTCACTGATTGTCATTTATACACACTACTATAATGTAGTCGTCAACATTACTCTGAGGCCCACCTCAGAACAAGTTCGCAGCATGTGTCAACCAGCTGCTGTTTGACTAATTCTAAAACTTGAGAAAAGACGGCCAAAATCAACGGATGTGTTCTATGGACTGAGCAAAAAACCTAAATTATTTCCACTGCCTGTATTCAGCCTGTATTCGTTTTCCCTGTGCCTCATGGGAAAAGGATGTTCTCATGAAAACATTACAAATTGGTTTTATAAACAAAGTACCTTCATCAAATGATATTAACCCCAGTCAAGGTCCACCCTGTCTTACACTGAAATGATCTGATTTTATAAACACATTAACATACATTGCTAAAATAGGGGAGGGGGGAAGTTCATTTAAAATCGTTACATGATATACAGACAACCAACTAAAAAAGTACAGTATGGAACCAATATTCCCCCATCTGTTCATCCAGGACATCAACTTGCGCCGTTTGTATTTTTGAAATGTGTGTCTCGTTGCACCGGTGTACACTTCTCATGCTGACCCTCCAGCCCGGAACACTTACAGCAGTCAGGAGCGACAACATGGCGCTCCGCTCTCTAATCCACTTGGCCAGCCCGCTTCCATATCCTGAAAGGGATGTAAACGTAAGTGCAGCGCTAGGCGTCCATAGAAATGATCCTTTCAGAATTCTTCCATGTTTGTGGAAACGTTAGGGGTTGCTGGGTTTGAATCTTGAGAAATGGCAGCGACAGTGACAATTCTTGGAGAACCCAGAACCTCAGTAACTGACGAGTCCAGTTCTCCTGAGGTAACAATAGCAAGGGCTGTTCCACCGCCCTTCTTGTTCTGATGAGTTTTGACATGTTTCGAGAGATGGTCACTCCGCATAAACCTTTTAGAACATTCCGGGCACTCAAATCTCTTCTCACCTTTTTTAAAAGGACACAAAACTAAGTGTTACTGAAAGAAAGCACTTCATATGATTTGATCATTTGAATCTCTCCCTTTTCTATTAAGCATTCGAAGCACCTTTGAAAGAATACAACAGTTTCTTCTCTACCTGTCTGACTTCCAGGTGCGTTCTGCTCAGTCACAGGCTTTTCTTTTGGCAATCTACTCTTCACTACTGAAATACTCTCAACAAATATTTGCTACGCTGCAATTTGCTGTTTCAGGTCACCAGAGACTTTTCATTAACTTCCTTAAACCTGACAGAGTAGGAGAGGTAAAAGCCCTGAAAAAATGACTCAAATACTTTAGTTACTTAGATTACAGTGACGAGAAGGGAATTAGGAAACATAAAATCTTCAAACTTCATGAAAACACAGAGAACTATGTCAAGAGAGAGAAATTCAATACATTTAAGAGTTCTGTCGCTGTTGAAATGCAATTAGCTCTTAAGAATTTAAACGCTGTCTTCTGATGCTGTATATTGGGGCAGAATACCTTCTTGGGGCTAAAAATATGAAGGCTGATAATATTTTCAGTTCTAAAAGGTAGTATTTTCAGTCTAAAAGTAATATTCAGTAATATTTCCAGTCTAAAAGGTTCAGCTTTTCCAGTCTGAACAGTTAAACAAAGAAACCAAACCAACTTGCTTGTCAGCTCTCACTTGAAACTCCAAGATACTGTCCCAAGAAAGCAGATTTGATGTATGGACTAGGTTAATACATTTCTGAGGGCTTGAGCAAGCCCAAGTGAGAACACCACAACCCTGGTCCACTTAGCCAAATCTACATGGCTGATCTAAATTTGTCAGATAAGGCAGTAGGTAATGGACACGAGCTATCTGTGATAAGAGAGTCAACGTTATCCAGCATAAAAACCAACTTGGACAGATATAATTTTCTTTTATTTCAGTCAGCATGAACGGAAGAAAAGTGAAACCTGTCACTTGTTTTGTTTTAAAGTTACTTTCTTTGCATTTTAAAAGTAGTTTTCAGAGATCTAATGTTTAGGATGTGTTTAACCACAGCCAATATGACTCACGCTTGCTGTGCTACGCATACAGAAAGGGCTGACCAACCTGTGTGGGTTCTTCTGTGTCTTTGTAACTCATCACTCCTTGTAAATCGCTTGCCACAAAAAAACCAGTTGCACACGAATGGTCTTTCACCAGTATGCCAGCGCAGATGTGCTCGAAGATGAGATGTCTTGCCATACACTTTTCCACATCCTTCAATATGGCAGATATGTTGTTTCTTTTTCCCTGGCTCATTGCTGCCTCTAGAAAGAGCAAATGTAAGCAAGTAAACAACTCTATTCTAAAATATTAGCGTGAAAGACCTTTTCTAACGGTTCACAGAGACAATTACAATCATCTGTCTGAAGAGAAACATACAAACATACTTTCTAAGATAATATGATCTAATGGCCAAGAGAGCAAGGTGTGAGAAGATGCCTAAATATGTAGCAATGAAATTTACATTTACCTTCCCTCTCCCTCTCTGCAGTTGGGACATGAGCAGGCAACTCTTCTCAACTTCTTGCCAGGCTGCACCTCCTGGTCAGAAGCTTGTTGAGCTTGTTGCAGCTGCACTTGTGTTATCTGATCAGGACTAACAGCACCAATTGCTGCATTAGCAATGCCACCTACTGCTACAGTAACAGGAGCTATTGTGGCTTGCTGTACTTTGACTCCATCCTGCCCTTGCTGTTGACCTGTAAAATAAGAGAGTGTTTGTATCGTTAAAATAATTTCAGTAAGTGAAATACGTAGACTCAATACAGTTTGTACAAGAAAAATTCACCTAAAGTTAAGGGAAGCCCCAAAACAAATATGACATCCAGCCATTCTCCTGAGGCACTACCAGAGTACTTACATGCTAGCCTAGGTAGCTCTCCTTAATGCAATTTATTATGTGTCAGCTTAGGTTGGAAGAAACCTCAGAGATCATCTAGATCCAACACCCATGTCCTAGGCAAGAATGCCTCTCAGTAGACTAGGTTGCCCAGAGCCCCATCCAACCTGGCCTTAAACACTTCAAGAGAAGAGATCATCCACAGCTTCCCTGGGCAATCTGTTGCAGTGCCTCACCACTCTCACAGGGAGAAATTTCTTCATAAGGTCTAATCTAAATCTCCTCTCTTTTTTGAGACCATTCCCCCTTGTCCTATCACTAGAGTCGCTTGTAAAAAGTCACTCTCCAGGATTCCTGTAGGACTCTCTCAGGTACTGGAAAGCTGCTTTAAGGTCCTCCTGTAACCTCTCTTCTCCAGGCTGAACAGTCCCAATTCCCTCAGTCTGTCCTCACAGCGCGGTTGCTCCATCCCTCTGACCTCCTCTGGACTTGCTCCAACAGTTCCACGCTCTTCTTGCATTGTGGACTCCAGAACAGTACTCCCACGTATCACCTCCCTTGACCTGTGGGTGACACTTCTTTTGATCCAGCCCAGGATGCAGTTGGCCTTCTGAGCTGCACTCCCATATTGTCTCATGCTTCTCATCTACCAACACCGTCAAGTCCCTCTCCTTGAGACTGGTCTCAATCCATTCACCACCCAGCACGTGTTCAGCCCTGGGATTGCCCAATTTGCCTAATTTTGTTATTAGAACACTACGAGGCTGCAAATTGCTGACTGATGCTATGAAACATTAACTAGCCTAAAAGGTGTTTTTGTCAAAGGCTGAGACAAGTGAAAAATAATTAAACAAAAACTTACATGAGACTATTGTTACATCTACTGGCAACTAACATCTCATAACTTTTGAAAACATACCCACATTCTGAAAAAAATACAGTTAGGTAACTTTAGAAGTTTCTTTACAGCACATTGTCGCTTCTGCAGCCTATCCTCAAACTACATCGAGCCACAAAACATCTTTCACAAACAAAAAGAAATGTTGTAGGGCTAGATTTGAGCAAGTTAGCATGCCACAGGGGTGGTGGTGGTCTTTTTGATTCCAATCCTCCACTTGAGATGGGGTAATCCAGTTATACATACAAACTGGGGACAAGAAGGTGGAGAGCAGCCTGCAGAATGAGACCAGGGAGTTTAGGTTAATGACAAGTTGAGTATTAGTCTACGTTATGTCTTGGCAGCCAAAAGGTCCAGCCATGTCCTGGGGTGCCTCAAGCATGGTACAGTCAGCCAGTCAAGGGAGGTGAATGTCCCAGTCTAGGCTGCACTGGTGGGGTGTGCAGTTTTGGGCACGTCAGGACAACCTATTCAAGTATGCCCAAAGGACGATGACCAAAACGGTGAAAGGCTTTAAGGGCAAGACTTAAGAGGAGCAGCAGAGGTCACTTGGTTTGTTCAGCATGCAGAAGGAAAAGTTGAGAGGTGCCCTAACAGCAGCCTACTGATCCTCAATGTGGGCAGCAGAGGGGGGAGTGATGATGAGTGACAGAACACATGTAAATGGCATGAAGCTGTCTTTGGAAAATTTCAGACTGGACATGAGGAAAAGATTCTTCACTGAGAGGGTGGTTGATGACTGAAATAGGCTCCCCAGAGAAGCAGTCAAACCACCAAGCCTGTCAGACTTAAGAAGAATCTGGATGATGCTCTTTGTCATACGGTTTAATTTAAGGTAGCCTTGCAAGGAGCCAGGAGCTGGACTTTATGATCCTTTTGTGTTCCTTCCTACTTGAGATATTCTCTTATTCTGGTCATTTTGGTTTGCACAAGGGAACATATTCCAGACTGAAAAACCAGCTTAACTGCTTTCAAATCAAATGAAATTCTAAGACTGACTTGATGAACTATGAGATCAGTTTCATCGCATAAAGTCACTGATCTCCTCGGGTTTCTTGGTCTAAGGAAAACAGGATTACAAAGACTAATCCAAAATAGGTAAGACGTGTGGTTTGAGCAGCAGGATAACATCAAGCTTTCTTAAAAAATTAGTACTATATGAGCCAGGAAAAGAATGTGACAAAACTAACTCTGAAACGAAGATATGACTCCCAGTCACAGTCTGAAAACAGTGACTGCCAGTCCTGCCAGCCACAGGAATGGGATGAAATATAATTAGATGCTGCAATTTTCAAAAAACTCAATGCTTTTATACAAACAGGAAGCAAGAGGAAACACCCATGATGTCCCTACTTAATCAGCTAGTATAATGACCAACCAGAATTCCTTAGAATAGACCATAACATTTTCAGACTTAAAAGTCCACAGTATTGAAGGATTAATTTAAAACTTAAAAATCCCTTGCAGACCACACAATTCAGATTCAAATAGGTACTCCAGCTTACTTCTCCAACAGGACACTGTTGGCTACAGGAGACAGAGTAAATCTGTCCTGTGCCCAAGGCACTATAAGGTTATTTTCACTGGATGCACTGACTAGATTTGCCCAGTTCTTCCTTGGTTTCCATCTGGAACTTACACCTGATCTGCCCAGATATGAATGAACATGAGTTTCTTGTTTTCTTAAACAGGCCACAAAACATTGACAGATGCTGTGCACTTTCAGTTCTCTGAAAAGAACAGGAACAAACCCAGAAGAGATAACGTTTGAATGCCATTTGCTGTTTGACAGATAGATAGTAAAACAAACAAAACGTCTGCTACTTGCAGCACAGGAACCATAGGAAAAAGAATTGCAGGCTTAAAATGTACAGGACAGAACAAAGTCTTTCTTTGCAGAAAAGAAACGTTACTGGAAAGAAGTTGTTTTCTCATATCCTAATGGGAAAGAAAAGCACTTGGGGGGTGCTTTAAGGGAGCATATGTCAGGGCAAGAACATTCTGGTATAAATGCAGATAGTAATATCTAGTGTTTGGGTCTAACAATGGCAGAAGAGAAGAGCTTCCAAAGAAGGTGCTAGTCCAGGGACAAGTCCCTGTCTGGCTGTTAAGCTGCTAAAGTACTGACTGAGTGCTATGAATAGCCAGAGTCAAAAAAGGCCGATCATTATTGTCTCCATCTAATGCTCATCTAGACACAACAATGTGATTGCTTCTGCTGAAAACCAGGTGCAGCTTTTGGTTAGCTAAAAGGTAAATAAATGGGAAGAACATTCTCAGCTTGTAGTCCTTTCCAGAGAACAAAGTGTTCTTCAGTTTAGACATACCCAAGGTGCAAACTCCTTTAATTCACAAAACAGCCCTATAAATGAAGTCATTGCAAAAATTAAAGATGCAACAAACATTATGGCCACACCTAGTGGAGCATCTCATGCTATTTTCACTATTAATCATGTTTTCAAGTACATTAATAGGAATTATCCTTTGTCATTACATTCTGTTAGAGGTATGCATCCATCCATGTCACAAAGCCAGTGAGAGAAAACCATTATGGGACCTAACCAGTAGGTCAGTGGTTGGAGCACTGTTAAACAGCATAATTTTATCTCATTTTCCTATTCTATGTTTTTCTTGAATTGGTATCAAATTTTTAATGCAACATTCTTCCAGGCTACCAAGCCTTTTAAGGTAAGATGTAAATTGAGGCACCTGAACCCCAAAGGAGGACGACTCCTCCTTTCGCTCCATGCCTAGTGCTACAGTGATCAATGTCTAACACAACTCTTGCTGGATCTGACCAATCCACGTTTACAAGGAAGTCTCTTCAGCATTTCTAAAAATCCATATATTGAGCTGATTCAATAACAAACCAACTTTCAGTCTCTAAGTCACAAGAAAACCAACCACACAAGGGTCTTCTGGTACTTCTTAAGAATATCAAGTACCCCTGACACACTGTAATCTATTTCTGCCCATGTGAGAACCATGCACGTGTCTGAGCGCAGGACAGACACAAGTGAGCTACTACCTTAATCTATTTATTAAACATAATATTGATACATCTGAGTAGAAATTATTCACAGCAAAAGTGACAATAAAAATACAAAAGAGAAAGCACCAAAGGTAAAGTCACTCAGATCTATTATCCATAGGGTTTCTGTTAAACTGTAATTAAATGGCTACTGTGATCCACTTAGTGATCCACTATGGATCACCAAAGGGCTTTAACTTCTAAATAATTTGTATTTAATAAGATAAAGGAATTTCATTATTTCATAAATCAAGTTTGCTGAAGAAAAGAAACTGAGAAAACTGTTAATATGAGTTTGCCAGCAGCCTACAAAATTAAACCAGAGTAACTTTTACAAATTCATAAAAATGAGGACTTGTCAATAGAGAGAATCTAGATATAAATTAGCTTTTAATTTGAAGCAAATCCTGCTTGGTCTAAAAACAAGTGGTTGAGATAATGTTATCCATACAGGATCAGACTATCTCCTGAACATCATGAGGTAGAGAAAACAGACCTATTAAAATAATACTTATGACTTGCTTCTAGGAGCACTAAAATACCATTTAAAACCTTCCAGAAATCCTGCTTCAGTAATGACATCCCCTGACCTTGCTTATTCCTGACATGCCCCACACTGTAAGACTTGCTATCACTCTACTTCACCCCTCATAATCCAATTAAGAAGAGCTCTGATGTTTCAACAAAATTTCAGAAAAGTCTAAGAAAATCATGACATGAGGGAAGAGAGTCACACCAGCTCTGCAAGTTGCCAAAGCAGTCACTAAACACCTACTTTTAAAAGATAATTTTTTCTCAATTTCTCCTGATTGCTTTAATACTAATTTCCTGAAATGGTGAAATCTTCTTGATGAACAAAATCACCACTGAACTTGTGACTGAACTTTACTGTACAAGCCATCAGGTGACAACATTAAGTTACAACCACATGTTAGCATACAACACAGAATCACAGAATCATCAGGGACTGGAAGGGACCTCGAAAGATCATCCAGTCCAACCCCCCTGCCACAGCAGGATCACCTAGACCAAGTCACACAGGAACACATCCAGGCGGGTCTCAGGTCTACGTGCTCTCTTTTGGACAGTAATTATTTCACCACAGGACCACATGCAAAATAAGGCAACCTGATACAGTATTTAGTTTGCAAATCAAGCACAGTGAGACTCTCACTCATTGCAATATTTTAGATACAATTATGACTGAATGCAATTAGATAATAACATTATGTAAATATTAACTCTTCTCAAAGAATCTGCATGATTTTAGTTGCTGTCCTTCCCATTTAAACAGTTAGGTAAATGCATTATGTATTATTAAAATCAAGATAAAGGACTGCACATCCTCTGTTCTTCAGCATCACTTATTCAGCTTTCCAATTTTAGAGCAAATCTACATCTTAGTTACAACCCACAGACACTTTCCCGCATACAAGTCTGTAAAACATTCACTACAATTTTAAGCGATCAGGACGAAGCCAAACACTATATATACACACGGAGATCTCAAGCAATTTTAGTCTTCAGTTAGTCTGTACAACATTAACTCCCATAACATCAGCTGGATGACCAAACAAAGCTGATGCATGGCAAGAAGGACTTTTTTTTACAGAGGAACCAACCACTGAAGATCCAGGTTATTACGGCGGCAATCCATCATAAATCAAAAGAAGTTTCCTTTTACTGCATAATGTACCTTCATTCATATTCTTGCTCAACCATGAATAGCTAACCTTGGAGGCAAATAGGGGGGAAAGGAAAGAAAATTACTCAACTCCAAGGGTCTCCAGAAAGCATAGGATTCAAGCTTAAGAACAGATTTTTAAGAACAGGGTTCCTATTGCTGTTTTGAAACCAGCATTCAGCAGTCAAAAAGGTGGCAGCAGTAATGACAGGGTTAACCCCAAAGTGTGCACCTTGCTGCAAATTCTGAGGAACACTTTACAAAGGTGCCAGAGTGGCTAATGTGGGAAAGAAAGAAAATCTGTTGAACTGTGTATTCTAAAAATTAAATAGAAGGTTGCAAATGATATTCATAATTCAATGTATATTACTACAGGCCAGCTAAGTAAAGTTACTGACAGTTTGCAGAGCTCTGCAAGCATCAGAGCTGATGCAGCAACTCATTCATTCAACAACTTGCAATGCAATGGGGGGAAAAGAAGACTTCTTCTCTCCTTTTCCCCTGCACACACCAAGTAGGGGCAGCCAGCAACCATCCTTTAGACTAACATGTTTTTTCCACAATTATAATCTGTAATATTTATCCATATTTACATTTTTATACTTAGGATACATTTATTTGTAATGTATATTTATTCTACATATAAAACCATTGTATTCTTAAGGTATAGCAAAGACTTTAAATAGAGTCTGTAGCAATACTTTATAGTCAGAGACCATTTTTTCCCCAAGCAAAGAGGTTTCAGGCTGAAGAATGAAGTGAATTAAAATCAAATACATGTGAAAACATCATGCTTCATTATTTACATTGAAGATGATGTGATTCAGTGCTACTTCAATAGTGTGCAAATATTTCCACCCTCTCTGCAACTCTGAAGCAGTAGTTTATAAAGATTTATGAAGAAACAATATATGACAGAGGAAGAAGTCTCCAAAACTTGAAGTGTACAAGAGCTCACACAAGGGATCTACACATTCAGTAGAGAACATCAGTTTGGAGTAGAGAGAGGAGCTGGACCAACTCAACTACAGGGAATTCAGGTCAGCACAGCATTGAGTCCAGTTGCTACTACAGGCAGAAAGTTCCAGTGCAAATTGCAGCATCAACTAGACAGATCTTTTCTGCTTCCTACAGGATGATATTTTGCCTGTTAATAACTTTGACAAGATCTGTAAGAACTTACTATCCTCTCCTCCAAAAGCTTCCTACATCAAATAGCTGTTTGTTAACTACTGCTGAACAGCATCATAACTGATCTTACCTTCTATGAAAAAAATATTGAAAGCATGAGATAAAAGCAGTAAAAAAATATGTTTGAGGGGTTTAAGCATCTTAGAAAACCTGAAGTCTTTCATTTTGTGCAAGAATCTTTTTGGCAATACAAAGACAAAACAATGTCTAAAGATAAATGGTTGGACTTGATTGTCTCACAAGTCTTTTCCAACCTGAATGATTCTGTAGTTCTATTACTAGAGTGTCCTGAAGATACTTTAATGACTTTTCAAAGCATAGGGTTTAAACCCAAGTGCTTTAGGACAACCTAAAGTAAGTTCTTTACTTTAACACGCAAGTTTCCCAGCTGCTGGTACCTTTCATTAAACTTAAAACCAGTTTTCTTTTTACTATTTTATTAAACGTAGGAAAGAGCTGTCACAAATACAACAGAAAGACCAATACAGAAACAACCATAAAAATCAAGTACGAAGTTACAGTTTCATGTTTAGTCTTGTGCAACCAAGCAGAGGTTTCAGTCAAAGGAAGATGATGCCTGTTTGTTCTGGATTCTAAGGTTTCAAAAGGAAAGACAATATGGTCAATTTATTTGGTATTCTAAAGGACTTGGAATCAGAAAAATACCTTGTTATATTACTGCTAAGGCAAGAAACCCCTTAAAAAAAACCCCAGAACCTCCCAAACACACTCCCCCAAAAACACAAGTAGTTCCCTACGTACTGAACCATGGAGCACATACAGAACTGAAAACCCCAGTACCAAGTATGCTGCAGAACATCAGATGCACTGCATGGAAACTACTAACAGATCTAAGAAATTTAAGCTTTTAAGGTTTTTTTGGGGTTTTTTAATGGGACATCTCCCTCTATGCCATCATTCCACCCTAACTGTGGTTATTCTGTAGCACGTAGCCATAACAGAACGTGGCCCAGTCTCTTCCTCTTCTGAAATACAGATACAAATTTGTCTCTACAACCTGACAAATGTTAACTAAAACTCACTATTTTGGCTATGTGAAATATTATTTGCATATTGATCAAAATAAAAGTAAATATACTTGAATATAAGACATAGACATTCTTTATACCAAAAAATATATATTTACTAAAAATACAAAATTATATAAATATACTTTTATATAAAAATATCTCTGCACAGAAGGGATTACTTAGCAAGTCTATATATGGACTTGTATAAGCTTTATGTTAAGTTTAAGTTGTATAGCAGCTGATAATTTATTCAGAATTAAAAATAAATGGCAAGGTGATTAAAAGCTATTGTCAGGAAAAACAAGGTTAATTAAGCATTTTTCAAAGATAAAACATGAGATAAGTCTTAGTTTTACAACAGCCTACGGGTAGACAGGCTAACCAATATAAAGACAGATTTGTTTAAAGATTTGACTAAGTTTGTTACAGCCTTCATGAGGCAAGGATAAGCAAACCTACATACTACAGCTTCACAAAAGCAAGACCATGTAAAGTTCTAAGAATTAAACACTTGGAAGTCCTGCCATCTTTCGTAGCATTGTAATCCCTTCAAAACTGTCTGCTTAATCTTTCTTTTTGGTTCAGAACAAACCGAAAAGCTTGATGCTTTTATCAGTTACTTCCTGATGACTAAAGAAACAAGACAATCAAGGTCTACACCTCTTAATCCTCAGGATTTTGCCCAAGAGAAAAATCAGTCACATCATTACACTAAACTGCTTAATTAAGGAGAGTCTGGACTGCACCTCAGATGTATCCCAAGGTTTTATTGTCAGGAGCTGATCATTTTCTCTTCATAACAAAATTATACTAGTCTGCCTATCTACTACATATGCTGGGATAGCATGGTTTACCAACAACCAGCTGATCAAGGTATGACTTATCCACTGTCAGTAGTACAAAACATCACTGCAATCTCCCTTCTTCAGAAGGAACACATACACAAGCTATCTAATTTTGCCCCAAACTAACATAAGTGTGTGCTGAGATGCTGCATTTCTTGAGAGATTAAAGATGTTCAGAGCTATTGTCTTGGAGAACTAACAAGAGTAAAACACTTATTACACAGAATCACAGAACATTAGGGGTTGGAAGGGACCTCGAAAGATCAACTAGTCCAGTTCCCCCGGTCACAGCAGGATCACCTAGATCAAGTTGCACAGGAACATATGCAGGCAAACATTTCATTCTGTTATGCAGTCCTGAGTACTTCCAAGGCTACTATGTTGCAGCACACAACTAAAACAACTTTTATTAACTCAATTAGCCATTAAAATTGCTCACTGCTTAAAAACTTGTGGTTTCCAATAACATTGCTTATACTTTACACTAGCAGTCTCCTTGGAACTTGACATCCCATTCCATGGTGTTTAGACTTGTCACTCATCACCACTGCCATGAAACATTTATACTAGGACAGTAAGAATGTGTCTAACCTACCAGTACTAAAATGATATGCAACTGACTACTTCAGAAATTAAATTACACAGAGGAAGCTACTAGAACTGGATTTTTAATATGATTCTTGATGCCCAACCCTGGATGGTAGTGGAAGCACAAGGTTGGTTTAGTGTGGATCTAAGCACCCTTAAAAAAATCCAAATGAAGAAACAAACTGCTAAGAGGCTGAAGAAGATGTGCAGTACAACTGACTTTGCTCAGCAGGATCTTTCTGAACAAGAAAGTTCATCCAATTCACTGCCTGTACTACATGCTCTTTCTTCTGACAACAGTGAGTGAGAGAGGATAGCAAAACCCGATATTCTCAGACAGTTTCAACAGCGTTCTCTGAAGACTTGAGAACTTACACTTACTTCTTTAAGTTAATAACATAGAAGCAGCTCATTAGAAATCTATTTCACCTGGTAATTACAACAAAAGTTGGTGATTTAAATGCTTCCCCTTCCCATTTAAACTAGAAGCAATGACAAAGTCATGTGTTGCTACTCCAAAGTCAGACAGAAAAGGTTTGTTTCAATGAGGCATTTTTACCAAGTTATTCTCCATAGGCAGCTTAGCTGAAGACACAGATTCAGGAACAGGATCAGGTGCATCAGGTTCAGGAACAGCATACAGATGCTTCTTTAAGCTACCATCACCAAGGCAAACATTTGTTTTCACCAGTAGAGCTGCTTGTTCCACTGTTTCTGTCACTACCATGAATTTCAGTTTAAGGAAGTCCCACAACCAAAGTAATTCAGTCATTAGCAGACTAAGTGCTTCTCCCAGAATTACTCTGAAGTATTTGAAAAGGATGTCAGTGATAGAACATTTAGAACACTGTGGTTCTCAGCTCAAAGCTGCCTGAGAACAGTTGTGACTTTTCATGACTATTGGAAAAATAATGCTAAGTTTCTCACTCAGACCCTCAGAATGCCAAGAAGCACGTTGTCAAGTACAGAATTTAGGAAAAACTCCTGCATTTCATTCTGGTTTTGTGGAAAATAGCTCAGTCCTTTATACTTATCCTTTTCCTGCAGACTCCATCACTTGCACTTCATTTCTTTCAAGGTGTTTGCTGCAGCTTGCCAACGAACATGCAGGGAAAACACTGGATGATATTAAAAAAAGTTCATGCAACTACCATCCTTTAGCAACTTTGACTTCTAGCCTTGGTATTTGTATTTGCCAGTTTGCAAAGACTGTGGTTATTTTAGACCTTTTTCACCTTGATCAGCTGCACAACTCACTATGTTCTGCTTTACACATTAGGATACACATGAAGACCCACAGATTACATGCCATGAACAGAACAAAATAAATTTCCAACAAAAGTTTAATAGCCTGGGACTCTAGACTAAACATCTTCCCCTCCCTCAACAACTACCATATGTGATAGAGATAACAGAAGAATGTTGTTAACGTTAATAGTGTTGTGTTTTATAATGAGGTTGAGAACATTAAACGTGTCTTATATAATGATTAGGGTGCCATTTATTACAGACAAGTGCTGAACATGTAATAAGTTTACATGGACTCAGAAAAGGAAAGTACATGGAAGAAAATAAACCCAACAAGAATTATTAAGTATTAACAAAAATGAAAACTCCACTTCTGGCTCAGGAAGATCTGAGCTGCAGATCACTGAATGGTGGGAAGAGTATTTGAGCAGATTATTCTTGTAGGCACCATGAGCAATCAGCATGAGGCAGGTTCAAAACCATCTTTTGACTGTTACATTCATTGGGTGGCTTGGGTTAGAAAGAACTTGTTGACCCAATGATCTATATTGAGTTCCAAATCCCCTGCCATGGGCACAGACATTTCTCACTAGATCAGGCTACTCAAATCCTCATCCAACCTGGAGACACCAGAACTGTACTACTGATGGGGTCTCACAGGAGTGGAAAAGAGTGAGAGAATCACATCTTCCAGCCAACCTGCTGGCCTCATTTTCTATGCTGTCCAGTATACAACTGGCTTTCTGGGCTGGGAGCATGCATTGCTGGTTCCTATTCAAGCTTTTTATCTACCAATAACCTCAAGTCTTTCTCCACAAACCATTCATCGCCCAGTTTTATTGAATAGGGGGTTGCCCAAGACTTGGTACCTATCCTTGTTCAACTTGAGGGTTGTTCCCACTGGTGCCCTTATCAAGCTCACAAGGTTTTTGTTGATGGCATCTCTTCCCTCAAGGACATCAACTGTACCGCTTAGCTTCGTTCCATCTGCTGAGGGTACACCCAATCCCACTATGGCATTAATAAAGATATTGAACAGGACTGGTTCTCTGATTGCTGATGTACATTTGGAGATTGGAACTCTGTGACTGTAACCATCCAGCTAATCCCTTATCCATCAGAGTTCAACCACAAAAAACATCTCTTCAAGGCTATTGTGTGGGAACATGAAATGCCTTACAATAAGTCATGGTAAACTATAATTAGCTGCTCTTCCCTTACCTACCAACACAGTCACTCCACCAGATTAGTCAGGCATGATTTGTCCTTTGTGAAACCATGCTGGCTGACTCTCATCACCTGTATCACCCACGTGCTTTCATATAGCTTCCAGCAGGATTGGTGATCTTACCAGACACACAGGTTAAGGCTGACTGGTTGGTAGTTCTCAGGGTCCTCCTTTTTTAAAAAAATGGGTGTGGTTTCTTTTTCTTAATAGCTATTCCCCAGTTACATGCATGAATCATTTTATTCTACTTCAAAGAATTTGGTAGAATGTTTCAAACTGCTCTTCAAAGTTTGAGCCAGAATGACAGTAATATCGTATCAGTCTTTGAATAAAAAAATTATAAAACTAGTAACTGTTCCATAACAAGAGTTAAGAAAGAAGGAAAAGGAGGAGAAACCTTAGAAGACAGCTAGAAGTAGATAAAAAAGGAAAGACAGGAGAAAACAGGAGATTTGGAGGTACTGGCAAATGACATAACTGCTAACAGTGCGATCAAGATAGCTGGTCAAAGAGAAAAATACCTTAGTGATGTTACTGGAGAGGATGAAACAGAAGGACAAGGTTCATTATATTTTCAAAATGCCCCAATAAGAACACTTGGTATTGGACTTGTCATTAAGCACTGTTTTGGAGCCCACAGAACATCCCTGCAAAAGACTTAAATGTCTCCAGTTCCAGGCAACAGACTGTTCCACTGAACAGAAGTCATCCTTCCAGGTTATTTTGGTGGATGAACTCCAAAATCCCAATAATTCAGGCCATCTCACCACTCATCTTAAACAAAATGGCTTGAACTTGAGTTCAAGTGATAGAATCTGGTGAACTGCCTGGAACAACTAAAAAAGCCTGGATTAAGCACACATAAAATACAAGTAATACTTTTGACTATTTAAAAATAGTCTCATACACTTTTTTATAGGACAAGCATCTTTATGATCATGTGACAAAATTACTTTAAGATGAATTAAGGTGTCTACAAGTCCAATTTATTTGTTTTCCCCTATTTGTTCTAAGCAGGGGAAACAAACAATTATTCTGAAAAGACAATCACCACTATCAACACTACTACTGTCAGCAAAACCAACAAACACGTTCAGAAAAAAACTTGCAACCTCTAAAGGCTCTACTGAAAGAAATCCTACTGACAGAACACAACTTTTACAGGGAAGTGATTAATGTTTATAGCATTTTATTAGTTTGACTGGACTATACTCCATATTCTTCAGCTTCCACAAATGTTTGCATTCCTAAGTGAACATGATATTCCTTAAAAAAAAAAAACAGAACAAATATACTTCTAACTCAATGTATTGAGGAATAAAGAACTTAGCCCACCAAAGGAAAATTGCTTTATGAGCTATGTAGTTTTCTTAGAATCATCTAGTACTAAGACAAGTTCCTTCCACATAGCCACTTCTATTGTGGATTTACACATCCAGACAAATTAATGGTTCTGAAAATAAGCTTTAAAAAGACAAAGAATACCTTATTTTAAGAGAGTGGGGACCAGGGAAACAAGAATGCTTTGAACTTGCATCTACAGCTATCACAACAGAAAACTTGGGAAAAAAGGCAAAGGAATTGTGCAGTACCTGTTTGTCCCAAGTTCGATTAGCTCTTAACTAAATACTTGCTTAAAGATGTGTTTTAAAGGCTCAGATACTTAGTTTTCCCACCCAGCTTCCTTCTGTCCTTTTAATTGCTCCTTTGGCTTACACTTTCTACATCTCAGCAAAATTTTGCAGAATCACAGAGGGGCACAAACTGGAAGAGATCTCTGAAGGTCATCTGGTCCAATCGCTCTGCTCAAGCAGGGCCAACCTACAGAAGGTGGCCCACGACCACGTCCAGACAACTTCTGAGTATCTCCAAGAAGGGAGAGTCCAAACCTCTCTGAACAACCTGTGTCAATGTTCAGTCACTCAATAAAATAACCCATAATTTTTCTCTGCAACCATGATACTGAAGGAGTTTTCCCTCAGGATAACAAAATAAAAAGGTGTGATGACAGCTTCAAATCTCCTTTGTCCTGTTTTTTGACCATGAACACCACAACTGGAAGAGTGACACTTACCAAGAGTAACACTTGAACTTTTAACTAAAAAAACACCCCACAACCACAAGACCACCCAAGCACACTTATTCATCTTGCCTGGTTTACAATAGAGCCTACCCATTGTGGGATCAAAGACTTCATGTAACAAAGGTTACAAAAAGAAGACCAAAATATTCTGTTTAAGAACTCAATATTTTTCTTCCCAGTGTAAAGTTTATCTTTTTATGGAATTTAGAATCCATTTGAAAAAATAATAAATCCTCAAAGAGTTCTGTAGCTTAAAATAATTGTGGAAATACTAAGCTAAGTATTTTTCTTATCTGAAGCTAACTATTTAAAGAGCTCTACTCCTTTACTCTTTTACTTACCACTAAAAAAATGAAGAAAAAGGTACCTAAATGACTCCATTCTGGAAACAACTAGGAAAACCAATTATGTTCATGGAAGAGAAATACAACATAAACAAAAGAACAATTATTTAAGGGAAATACTTATTGTGAATAATTTTTTCTCCTGAAACTCATCAGGCTTGACCAGTTAGGTTTGCTTGAAGGACAAACACCTTTGCACCTGAAACAATGCATGGGATAAATCCTTCATTCAGCAAGTCTTTTCCTTGACACTCTCTACACATCCTTCAAATGGTTCATTCCTAATACCTCCTACTGCTCTCTTGTAGCAAGGGATCTACTTCTTGAGAGTCCAGTTGATGTACAGAAGACTTCACCCTGACATGCTTAGGCACTGAAAAAATGAATGGAAATACCAGTCTGCATAGGTTGAGATAACAGTGCAATTTAGTTTTTTTAAAAGGCTTCCTGTAACAATATAAAAATATTTCAAATATAAAACAGGAAATCTGAGGAAATTAGTAACCCTGATCAAGTCAACTTATTCCTTATAAGGGACAAGCAAATTTTGGCCTTTAGCATGCTTGTAATTTTCTATACCATAACTACTCTTTCCTTGAATACTTAATACAGCATTAAGGGCTGCACATCATGCTCTCAACTCTCCCTTCCATGCTACCATATCTCCCATTCCCAGATACATCAGGAAATTTGAGAGAATAGTTTCTCACATTCTGCAAGTTTGTTCTTTTTCCACAACCTAAAGCCTTGGGGAACAGAAAATAGTACCTTATATACAAAGGAATGGAGAAAAGGTCTGAAAATTCACTGCTGCTAACATTAAAGTGCTATGGAAACAGCCATAAGGCCTATCCAGAAGAAAGAACAAGAAAAAGTGAAGGGGAATTCAATGGTTGCAAAGCTTAGACTCCTTTAATATCTGAACCCTTTAAGATCTGGCTTGTCCAAGAACTTTTCCCTTCTTTCAACTGAATTTCCAAATCTCAATTCCTTTATTTTCCACAAAACATCACTGGTAGTGTGAGATGCAGTCAAAATAAGTGAGCAAGATGATACCCATTAGGATGTTGTAAACAGTTGTACACCATTATTAAGCAGGAAGAAATAAAAAACATGCAGACAGGCTTTTCCTGCACCCCCAAATCTAGGCTGTTTCGAAAGCTGACTTCACAGGAAGAGTCCTCTACCAAACCAGGAAGTTCTGTCTAATGACAGTAGTCAACCAGTACAAAGAAAATTTTTCCAAGGCAAACCTGACTGCAAGACACTGTAGCAGTTGGTCAGTTTCCTGACCTGAAACTTCTTTTTGAACCATTACAGCTATACACAAAGATATTAATTGTGATTACCCAAATTAACAGTTCTGTAATGCTATGAAGTAAGTTAGGTTTAATGCATCCACCCAGCTCTTAGTATTTACATGGCATCAAGTGCTGAAAGGTATCATAGCAGAGGGAATGACCACAATGGTGGATTTATTATCAAGCTACGTTTAGTTTCCTCAAAAATGTTCCACCCAAAGGGAACAATCCTTTGCCCAATTAAGCATGTATCATCTTAGCATCTGATTATGAAAAAACTTTATGTAAAGAGTCAGTATGATCCTAACATTTGTTTATGCACACTGGATAGTGGTTAGACGTGAGGTTTTTCTTAAACTTTATACTCAAAAACTGACTATAGTCAGGTTGTTGGTAAGACAAGAGTTTATTGTAGCTACTGTAATAGAAGACTTGTATGAAATGAAAGCTCATGTGAACAGTTATCAAACTGGCTGAAAGAACCCCTAAATAAAGTTTTATCTGAAACATTAACAACTTGCAATTTTGTCTTTGTGTAGAGTTGCCTTTGTGGAGCACTGCAGAGACCTTTCACTGGAATTACTTTTGATCTAAGCTGCTATCCAGCCTGGAGCTTTTTAATAGCTCCTTTCCCAGCTGTTTCACCAATGTAATGAAACAAGCATTCCACAACACGGATCAGAAGTTCATCAGCAAGCAGCAAAGTACAGTTAGCAGTTGTTTTTATTTTTTAAAAGCACAAGTCACAGGAACCACACCGTGCACAAGCACACCTTACTCCACTCAATCCCTTTGCAGAACTCACACTTTTAAGGGAATAGCTTCAGGAACTAGTACAACAAATAGCTCTGCATGCCATGGCACAAGAGATCCCAGTTCACATACTGCCACTCTTCTCATCCCACACTGGTACTGAAAAACTTTTTGGTGGTGTTCCTTAACTGATCAAAGCTCTAACAGTTAGGTATCATGTTCGCTCCTGAATGCTACAAGTCTTTAATGAGATGGAGAACAGAATCATAGAATCATTAAGGATTGGAAGGGACCTCAAAAGATCATCTAGTCCAATCCCCCTGCCACAGCAGGACCACCTAGACCAAGTTACACAGGATAGTTCATCAAATAAAGACAGTTCCATTTCAACTGACACAACTGGTCTTACTAAATCAATGTTTAGGAGAAGTGTCAACTAAGTTAATATCTGAATTGCAGGGTAAGGTATTGTCTCACAGTTACAGGTGTAACACTTGTTACAGAAAACCCTGAAAAAACATTAACTTAAAACTGTCTGGTATTCTTGCAATTGTGAAAGAAAACAAACACATCAAACCAAAGGAAACCCAAAACTTTGTCAGACCACTCACCCGCAACACTGGTAATGGTAACAGGAACTCCTTGAACTTGAACACCTGCAGCACTCAGGTTGGCAACACTTACTGTTTGAAGATTAGGTACTGAGGCAAGCTGGGCTGCATTCAGAGTGATGGGGGTACCAGCAACAGCCACTGGCGCAATCTGAGCAATGGTTGTGCCACCACTTGAAGACACAGGGGTAATGGTTAGTTGCTGGGGTAACCCAGCATTTTGAACTTGAAGATTTGAAAGGCTTTGCAGATTCTGAACCTGTACAGTTTGCCAGCTGATCTGCCCTGATGGTGTTAAAGTTGGAGCCCGGATGAGCACCTGAGTTGGACTCACTGCCTGTAGCTGCACGTTCTGCAAAGACTGCTGCTGGATCGTCTGTATAGTCTGCCCTGACTGGAGCTGAAAGGACTGCGGAGGAATGGCCTGAATAATCTGCTGTTGAGGCTGCTGGATTTGAATCTGCTGTAGAATAGGCTGACCTACGATTTGGACCTGCTGAAGGGAACCTGACTGATCCTGGACATTCTGTAGTCCATTGGACTGAAGCTGACTGGAGCTCTGAGCTTCAGAGTCTGTAGCAGTTGCTGGAGATTCTTCAGTTGCTTGCTCTGAACTGCTGCCTGCTGTGCTTGTGTATGGGCCTGTTTCTGCAGAGCCTGCTAGCGTATCACTGCTAGTTAAAGATGTTGAGGCAGTGGTCGTAGAGGTGGAAGATGGGGAAGGAGACTCTGGCATTGTACTAACAGAGGCAGAAGTGACAGGTGTAGATGCCAGCTGATTTCCGTTGGAAACTCCACCCTCGGTAGCTTGGCCAACTTGTCCCGAACCTCCTCCAGCTGCCACACTGTTTATCACAGGCAATGCTAGGGTTACCCCACCAATGTTTATGGGTAATGTTGTTACAACTTGTGCCTGAGTACCAGGAATAGTTTGCAGTTGCAGTGGTATGGAAACACCAGGCCTAATTTGAACTGGAACTGTCTGATTTGCTAGGTTTTGAGCAATAACATTGCCCGAAGCTGTCCTGTTTGCAGTTGTGAGGATAGCTTGATTATTCCCTGCAGGAATAAGTTGAATTTGACCCTGTATGTCTTGTAGGCCAGTAGCATTAGATGGATTGACTTGAAGTTGTTGACCTTCAGTTGTCTGAATCTGTGGGATAACTTGGTACTGGACACTACCGCTGGGATTTTGCACTTGAATGACTTGAAATTGTCCAGGGGGCGTTACAGAAGAACTGCTTGATTTGGTTTTTGAAGGAGATGAACTTCCATTGTTGCTGTTGGTGGGACTTGGTGCACTCGAAGCGGCAGCAGATCCTTGTTGAGCAACATTATTTTCTTTTGAAGCAGAAGGAGCAGCAGCAACAAGCTGCCAAGCATTTCCAGCAAGCTGAGTTGTCACCAATTCTAACTGCTGTGGCTGATTCTGAAGCTGCACCAAACCTTGATTGGGATCTATAATAATCTGCTGCTGGCCAGTTCCTTGATTCTCACCAGGAGTTCCTATTTTGCTGCAAGTGGCTGCTAGCAAAGCAAGAGGTGAAGGCTGAGAATCCTATCCATAAAGAAAGAAAACAGATTCAGGAGAAGAGCATGAGTATGAACCATCAAGAAGTGTTAAGGCTTAACAGGAAACAGTAAGTGATTCTGCATAGAGACCAATGGTACAGTTCTGAATAAGGAAGCATTTCTGTAAGCAATATTTAAATATAAAGCCCTTAATTACTATCAATGAATATGAGATAGCCAGGACCTCAACCACATCCTCAATTCAGCCTTTGCTTTTTTTCTCTAGAATAAAGAAAAAAAATTAACAACACTTCTATTACATGGAAATGAGCTGATTACTGCAAAATGCCATCAAAAAACATGTCCAGGCAGTAAAAATATTGCATCAAGGTAACTATGTTTCATCCAACCCAAAGAAAGATGCCCTGAGCAGCAAATGTTAGCTGAACATTTAATTTTAAATGCTAATAGTATGGGCAGTTTCCTATTTGGGTATGTGTGCTTTACCTGTGAGCCTCCAGTTTTCCCTTTTTTATTATTATTGTTGTTATTTTCTGCCTCGGGAGATTTCTCTCCCTCTGTGGGCATAGTTTCCTCCTTCTTTTGATCTGCAAAAATATCAAGTGTAACAGGTTAATTATTCACCTTCTTTTATACAATAATACAACCTACGAGCATATCCTTTTTGGTTGCCAGCTTGTAGCCTTTACCTCTTCATAAAAACAACAGCGCCAATCATTATTACAAAAGAGCGAGTCCTAAGAAACGTGGTTTGAAACCCAACCCATGGGGGCTGGAGAGTTAACACCCAGAAAGGGGAGGTTTGGTTTCCTCTCCCAGAGACAGCAGGAAAAAACCACCCACAACCCTCCTCCTCCTCCTGCCCCCTAAAGCATCGACGGCCACTGACTGGCCGTCGATGCTTTAGGGGGCAGGAGGAGGGTTGTGCATGGGAGGGAAAGAGGGAGGAAAAGAGGAATGGAGGGAGGGATGTGCACAGGAGGGAGGGCTAGCGAAGAAAGGGGGAATGGAGGAGGGTGGTACGGGGAAAGCAAGTCGGAGGGGCAGGCAGGCAAGGACGAGAAGAAAGGGGGTATAAGGGGAAGACAGCACGGATGGGCGGAGGGGCAACAAGATGAGAACGGGGTAAGAAGGGGAGAGAAGCAGGGAAGAAAAGG
>VXBP01009529.1:167332-303015 GCA_013400115.1 Rhinopomastus cyanomelas | reverse complement strand
AGGGGCTGCCCAGGGGGGTTGTGGAGTCTCCTTGTGTGGAAGGTCCCTTCCAACCCCCAATGAGTCAATGACTCTGTGAAGCACTCGCAGGCAGAGACTGCTCGGGGTGACGCTGCTGTGGCAGGGCGGTTGGGCTGGGTGATCTCTCGAGGTCCCTTCCCGTCCCCCGTTGGGTCTGAGCCAGGACAGGAGCTGATCCTCACATGGGGTCTGGCAGAGATGCTCGAACAGCAGACGAGCCGCTTCCTCGCGGCAGCTGCCGGGGGCTGCTCCTCGCCCCTCTCCTCCCCACTAGAGGGGGGTCTCGTCTCGAGAATCCCCCCCCCGCCCCGGGCTCCTGACCGCAGAGAGCTGCCGTTCGCACAGGTCTTGGCGTTAGGTGGTCGGGCTGCACCAGCCACTCCGGGCTGAGCCGGGTGGCAGCCAGCGCGGTTCACCCAGGCAGCCTTACTCGCCCCTCTGCTGCACGAGCCGGGAGCGCTGCGGCTCGACAGGCAGGAGCTGCTCTCCTGGGAGCCCGTCACTGCACGGACCCTGCACGGAGCCGCCGCCTCCCCCCCCGACAGGGTAAAACCCTTCTCAAGGTTTGGTTCCCCCTCTCGGAAGGGGAGGAGGCGGAAGGACCACTGGCAGGTGCGGGGGGGGGGCTGAAACGGGGCTGAGTGTGACCCTTGTGAGGGTTCACAACTGGGTGCACGTTCAACCACCCAGGGAAAGTGCAAACGAGCACAGGGTGGGGGTTCACTGTCACACTGCTGGTGGTGACTCGGTGCCAGCTCTTGGCTGCTGCAGGAGGAGATGCCAGGACTCCATGGCTGCCTGTCCCAACAGCCCACGCGTGATGGTGGCCTTCCCACAGAATCACGGGACATTAGGGACTGGAAGGGGCCTCAAAAGACCATCTAGTCCAATCCTTCTGCCACAGCAGGACCACCTGGACCAAGTCACACTCCGCTCCATCCTGGTTGGAAGGGACCTCCAAAGATCATCCAGTCCAATCCTTCTTCCAGAGCAGGACCACCCAAACCAAGTGGTGCTCAGCTCCATCCTGATTGGAAAGGATCTCAAAAGACCATCCAGTCCCGTCCCCCTGGCAGAGCAGGACCACCCAGACTGAGTCATACTGAGCTCCATCCTGACTGGAAGGGACCTTGAAGGATCATCTAGTCCAACCCTCCTTGCAGAGCAGGACCACCCAGACCAAGCCCCCCTCAGCTCCATCCTGACCATCCGCATGGATCCATTCCTAAGGGCTCGGGCTGCACCCACAGCAGCAGGTTCCTGGAGCTCAGTGCTGGCTGAGGACCTCCCAGCTGAACGTGTCTGCGTCAGCTTCAGAGGAGCTGACCCCCCCCGGCTCTGTGCAGAGCTCCCCCCCAGCTGCCGACCGAGGACAGACAGAGCTCTCGCACCGCGCCGGCTGCAGGCTGCCGTGTTTACGACTGACGCTCCTGGCGGTGACTTCCACTGGTGCTCAGCAGCAGCTCTGCCCCCAGCTGAGAGCTCTCACTTTCTATTTTTAAAAGCAGTGGGATCAGGACCATGTGGAGCCTATAACTTGCTGTGGATGTTTAATAATGAAATCCACTCGGCAGCGCGTCGGCCTCCAGCTCTGCCCTGGAGATGCTCCTCTCCCTGCGAGAGCCGTTATCGGGGCTTTGCACACCCTAATGTCCATTGGGGGGGTGATACCCTCTGCACTTTGCTGCCATCAGCGTGGAGCAGACATGTAGGTCTAGGGGATCCTGCTGTGCTGGGGGGATTGGACTGGATGATCTCTTGAGGTCCCTTCCAACCCCTAATGGATCCATGTTCCTGTGTGACCCAGTCTAGGGGATCCTGCTCTGGTGGGACGATTGGGCTGGATGATCTCTTGAGTAGAGGGAGGCTGCTGCTGTTCTCTTCTCCCAAACTACTGACGGTAGGACGTGTCGTGGTTGTGTTGTGGTTGCCATTCATGACAAGGGCGAGAGGAAGTGGCCTCGGGTTGCCTTGTGGGAGGTTTAGACTGGATCTTAGGAAGAAGTTCTTTGCTGACAGAGTGGTTGGGCACTGGAACAGGCTGCCCAGGGAGGTGGTGGAGTCCTCATCCCTGGAGGGGTTTAAAAACTGAGTAGCTGGAGCACTGGAGGCCATGGGCTAGGGGTCAGGGAGATGTTGGGATGAGGGTTGGCCTGGATGATCCTGGGGGTCTGTTCCAGCCAGGATGATTCTGTGGTCTAGGGGTTATGGAGATGTTGGGGTGAGGGTTGGCCTGGATGATCCTGGGGGTCCTTCCCAGCCCCTGATGTTCTGTGATGCTTCCCAGTCCCTTCCCACCCCTGACACACCGCGATGCTGGGAGTCTGCTGCGTTCAGGCTCCTCCAAGGAGTGAGGAGTCTGGAGCTTGAGGGTCTTGTCTTTCCCACCTTCCTTCGTGCAGGCAAATGAGGTCTAAATGGCTCCTGCGAGGAGACAGCAGACAAGAGACCCCCCAGTAACCCACACTCCAGAAAGTGAGCAGGTCACCCCCTCCTCCCCAAGTCTGCCCCCTTGATGCACATTTTGGGGGAATTATCCTTTGAAGAGATAAAGGGGAGAGACAGAACAGAGGGTGCTTGTGCCCCGCAGCCAGCGTGGGGGGGAGCGGGGCTGCCCTTGGCTCAGCACCAGTTTGCTGGCTCAGCTGGACTTGTGAAACCCCTGGAGGCCTTGAGAAAGCCGTCGTTCTCCACCCAGACACAGAACTCTCATTATGCTCCAGTTTTCCAGTCCCAGTAACTGTGGGAAGTCCTCCTGCTGGAGGGCAGCGCTACCTGCTCTCGGATCACGGCAGCTGAGGAGGGTTTGCTTTATGAGCAGGAAGGGTCTTTGACTGCATTTCTCCCAGATGGCTGTGGACCACCTTGGGTGGGTTCCTGGTTCATCTCTGAAAGGGCTGATCTACCAGCGTGAGCCCGAGGTCTGCTCGTCTCTCAGAATCACTCTGGTTGGAGAAGACCCCTGGGATCGTCGAGTCCAACCATCTCCCCCACCTTACAAGGTCACCCCTAAACCACATCCCTCAACACCTCATCCAAACCATCTTGTCCTTCAGTTCCAGAAGGACACAGAGCTGCTGGAGGGTGTCCAGCATAGAGCAATGAAGATGATGAAGGAAGTAGGACACCTCCCTGCTGAGGGAGCTGGGTCCCTTGAGCTTGGGGAAGAGGAGACTGAGGGGTGACTCCATTAATGTTTATAAATATGTGAAGGGTGGGTGTCAGGAGGATGGAGCCAGGCTCTGCTCGGGGGCATCTGGTGATAGGACAATAGTGGGTGTCAGCTGGAACAGAGGAGGTTCCACATCAGTCTGAGAAGGAACTTCTTCCCAGGGAGGGTGACAGAGCCCTGGCAGGGGCTGCCCAGGGGGTTGTGGAGTCTCCTTCTCTGGAGACTTTTTAAAACCCACCTGGACGTGTTCCTGTGTGACTGGATCTTGGTGATCCTGCTGTGGCAGGGGGATGGGACTGGATGATCTTTCGAGGTCCCTCCTGCTTCTGTGATTGTTGGCAACTTGTGATGAGAGACCACCCCCACCCCCCTCCTTTCAGGCAGCTGTAAAGAGCAGCAAGATCTCCCCTGAGCCTCCTGTTCTCTAGGCTGAACAACCCCTCAGTGGTCCCCACAGACCTGTCACTCAGGCCCTTCAGCAGCTCCACTCTGGACACTTCCAGCATCTCCAAGCCCTCCGTGCTCTCAGGTGCCCAGAAGGGAGCCCGAAGCACTGGAATCGCCTCCTCACTGGTGCTGACACGGGGGGACGGTCGCGTCTCTCGTGACGGGTCTCCACAGGTCTGTGTTGGGCTGTGTCTCCCCGGGTTCTTTTCCCCCAGTTGAGGTAGTTTGGGCTTTGCCTGCAGGTCAGAGGTGGTTTTCCAAACCCTCCTTGTTTTGCTTTGTTTGCTCCTTGGCCCAGTAGGACCTTAACTGAACTAACTGGTTAGTTTCCTCTTGGGAAAGTGGCTCTTCATTGACTTTGGTTACGATGATGGGGCTTGACCCCAGGGCTGCCCGGTGGGCTGGCAGAGCAGGAGGAGCTTAGCCTCAGCCTTGAGGGTTCAAGTCCCTTGTTTAGTGCCACAAGTCCAGAACAAGATGAGTATGAGCCAGCAGGGTGTCCAGGTGGCCAATGGCTTCCTGGCTTGGATTAGAAATAGTGTGGCCAGCAGGAATAGGGAGGTGACTGTCCCCCTGTGTTTGGCACTGGTGAGGCCACATCTTGAGTGCTGGGTCCAGTGTTGGGCACCTGAATACAAGAGAGATGTGGAGGTGCTGGGGCAGGTGCAGAAGAGGGCAGCTAAGCTGGGGAAGGGCCTGGAGAATAAATCTTGTGAGGAGAGACTGAGACAGCTGGAGATGTTTAGTTTGAGGAAGAGGAGGCTGAGGGGAGACCTCATCAGTCTCTACAGCTACCTGAAAGGATGTTGTGGAGACGTTGGTGCTGGTCTCTTCTCACAAGTGATTAGTGATAGAACAAGAGGGAAGGGGTTCAAGTTACAACAGGGGAGGTTTAGACTTGATATCAGGAAGAATTCTTTCCCAGCAAGGGTTGTCAGGCACTGGAATGGGCTTCCCAGGGAGGTGGTTGAGTCACCATCCCTGGGTGTGTTTGAAGATGGTTTGGATGAGGTGTTGAGGGATGTGGTTTAGGGGTGACCTTGCAAGGTGGGGTAGGTGGTTGGACTCGATGGTCCCAGAGGTCTTTTCCAGCCAGAGTGCTGCTGTTCTGACTGCACACAGCTGACACTTTGCCCTAAGCAGGGGCAGCTCTTGTTCCTGGTGGTCAGGCCCTAAGAGGAGCTGTTCTGAATCCGCTCGGAGCGCGATGGTCACGATAAGAGGGCCGGGCGCTGGGTGCGATTCCTCTCCCTCGTCACTGTGCTGCCGTGTCTCGGTCTGGCTCCCCTCCTGCCTTGGCAAACGTGACCCGCTTCATCTCCTGCTGCTCCTGCTGGCCGGGCTCCCGCCCTCCTCTTGGCTCCTGCCCCGGGCTCCTGGCCGGCGGCGCTCACCCCACGTCGTATTTCACGCACGTTCGCGCGGAGCCGCCGCCGCGACACGATCCAGCACCTGGGGCTCTGCCCCGGGGCCACCCGCTCCCACCGAACCCCCCCTGGGCCACTCCGGGTGCCACTGGAGCCAGGGCTTGTGGGCAGCCAGCTCCCCATTCTGCATCGCCCACCCCGCGCTCCCTGGGCTACCTCCTGGTTTGGTGAGTGGTCCAGTGGCTCTTGTGTCTCATCCTGTCACTGGGAATATTGGACAGGACTGCTCTTCCCAGTCAGGGTGACTGGAAGGGGAAGTCCCACAGGAACATGTCCAGGTGGGTCCAGGGAAGGAGACTGCACAACCCCTTTGGGCAGCCCCTTCCAGGGCTCTGTCACTCTCACTGGGAAGAAGTTCCTTCTCCCGTTGATGTGGAACCTCCTCTGCTCCAGCTGACACCCACTGCCCCTTGTCCTGTCATTAGATGCCCCTGAGCAGAGCCTGGCTCCATCCTCCTGACACCCACCCTTCACATCTTTATCAACATTGATGGGGTCACCCCTCAGTCTCCTCCGAGCTCAAGGGCCCCAGCTCCCTCAGCCTCTCCTCATAAGGGAGGTGCTCCACCTCCATCATCATCCTCGTTGCCCTACGCTGGACCCTCTCCAGCAGCTCCACATCCCTCTTGAATTGAGGGGCCCAGAACTGGGCACAACACTCCAGATGTGGTCTCACCAGGGCAGAGTAGGGGGGGAGAAGAACCTCTCTCCATCTGCCAACCACCCCCCTGCTGATCCACCCCAGGAAGATGCAGTTGGGTAGAGGAATGAGTTCCCAGCCCAGTTTTGGTGGCAGGAGAAGGTGGGTTCCCCACAGCGCCCCATAACTTCTCCCAGTTTGGAGAGCAGCGGTTTCTTGCCCCTCTCTCAGTAAGGAGACACCGGGGGCTGTTGCTGTGGACCCAGACCTGATCAAAGTCAGGATTAACCTGCCGTGACAGGACCTCGAGTCGACCAGAACTTCGAGGGAGACTTGCTTGAGTGTTTTTGTTGCGGCTACAGTCCCCTCCCAGGACTGCAGAAGGGAACTAAAGCCTCTGGAGCTGGGGTTTTCGGGAGCCCGAGGTGGGGGTCTTTGAGCGGCGGCGAGAAACACGATCTTCAGCTTAACTCGAGGAATTCTCCGTGCTGGGTGTGCCAGCTGGCCACCTCCCCGGCGCTGCCCGGGGGGCTGTGGGGTCTCCTTCTCTGGAGACATTTAAAACCCACCTGGACGTGTTCCTCTGTGACTTGGTCTAGGTGGTCCTGCCCTGGCAGGGGGACTGGACTGGATGATCTTTGGAGATCCCTTCCAGGCAGGATGGAGTGAGGACAACCTGGTCTGGGTGGTCCTGCTCTGGCAGGAGGGTTGGCCTGGATGGTCTTTTGAGGTCCCTCCCAGTGAGGATGGAGCTGAGCACGGCTTGGTCTGGGTGGTCCTGCTGTGGCAGGAGGACTGGACTGGATGGTCTTCTGAGGTCCCTTCCAACCCCTGATGCTCTGTGACTCCGTGAAGCAAAAAGGAGCCCATTTTCTGAGATGTGAGCTCTGAATTCACCGAGTGTTGGCCGGAGGAGCGGCTGTAGGTGTTTGCACAATCTGCTTGCGCAGACACCCAGGTCCAGATGCTTTCATGGAAACTCTGTCTGCAGAGCCCTGTTAATTTTGGCCGAGCCCCGAGACTATTTTCAGCAGCTTTCGGCACCGTGCAGGAAGTGCCTTTCCTTTTCATGTCTGTACAGTGTTGGGGTTGTTTTCAGGTGTCAAATAAATAAACAGAGGTCCCTCTGCTTCGCCGCTGCTGGAGCTCGCAGCAAGGACGGCACCTGGGGGAGAAAGGTCTTGGCTTGGCCAGCTCCAAAGACGGGGCTCGCGGCAACCCCCAGCTTGAATGCTCTTTCCAGCAAACCCCGTCTTAAGAGCAGTGGTCTCCTCTGAGACCTCCTGGGCTAGTGCTTGTCCTGTGACAAAGCCAGCAAAGGGTAAGGAGGAGGAGGACCCAGGTACCTGCAGGCAGGTCAGCCTCGCCTCCGTCCCAGGAAAGGTGATGGCACAGTTTGTCCTGGACGCTGTCTCCAGGCGCATCAAGGACAGGAGGGTCATTCGGGACAGTCGGCAGGGGGAGGCCATGCTGGGCCAACGTGATGGGCTACCCATCAGGTGAATGTAACCAGTTGTGGGCAACCAACAAGGGGAGCTGGAAGCCATGATGCAGCAGGAAAACTGATGTAGTGGCCATCACAGAAATGTGGTGAGGTGCCTCACATGAGTGGAGTGCCACAGCTGGTGGCTACCAGATCCTCAGGAAAGACAGACGAGGAAGGAGAGGTGGTGGGGTGGCCCTCTGCATTAGTTGTTGTTAGGAATGGCTCGAAGTAGACTGTGATGACCACAGGGCATCAGGGGTCAAGGGAAGGGACCTCAAGAGCTCATCTAGTCCAGTCCCCCCGCCACAGCAGGATCCCCTAGTCCAAGCCACACAGGAACACATCCAGGTGGGTCATAAATGTCTCCAGAGAAGGCGACTCCACAACCCCCTGGGCAAGGTAGGCTGCTTTTGGGCAAGGCCAACAAGGCTGACACTGATGTGTGAATCTGCTGTGGACCTCCCAGCCAGGGCAGTGAGCTGGATGAACTCACGGTTGTTCGCCCTTGTTCTTTCAGGGGACTTCAGCTTCCCTGATGACTGCTGGAACTACGACACTGCAGCGAGAGAACAGGCCTGGAGGTTGCTGATAACTTCCTGATGCAGCGAGAGCATTTTTCAAACCCCTCTGATGATTCAACAGTCTAAGCTGATAACCTCTTCAAGATACGTTGTGGAAGAAAACTAACGTCGGCCGCGGAGCCATCGAGAAACCCCTCCGAGTTAGGCAACGGGATCGCGGAGAGGGGGAGAAGTGTGAGGAAAATAGAGACAACGGGATCAGAGAATTAAAGACTGAAAGAGAACCCAGCCCTAGAGCGGAAACAAAAGGAGGCTGCCTGCTGAAAACTCTGCAAGCTGGAAGCAAACAATAACGTCGCAGTCTTCTCGACGAGCGGAGTTCGTCCTGACTCATAAATGCTGTGCCTGGCGGGAACGCAGAGCAACGCAGAGCTTTGAAGAGTGATGTTTGTTCAAGTCAGGAGGGACTTGCTGGGTCCTCAGCCAACAGCAAGAGGCCACGAAATGTCGCCGAATCCTGGAGAGTGAGGCCCTCGGGTTTGTTCTGCTTCCAGCCAGCTATCGGCTGCGCGGAGGGAACTAGACACCTAGAGGGAGGAGATTTACAGCCGTGAGCACGGCTGGCTTCAAAGTGAATCACAGTGACTAATCCTGACTCTCTTGGGCTGCCCTTAGTCCTTTTTTCCCCCAATTGCAACTGACAGGATGTTTTGTTTTGTTTTGTTTTTGTGGTCAGAACGAGTTGGCTTTCAGAAGAAAATCAGAGCTGCAGATGGCCATAAAGTTTTGGGACCAGATTTGTTTTGTCGGAGAGCACATCGCGCTGGAAGGCGGTGCTTTGGAGGGACTTCTGCTCTCCCCGGGGGGATTCATGCCACTGACTGCTGAGCCCAGACAAATATCAGCTGAACCCCTCGACAGCCTAGAGATAATCACAGGATCACGGAGCATTAGGGGTTGGAAGGGGCCTCCAAAGATCATCCAGTCCAATCCCCCTGACACAGCAGGATCCCCTAGACCAAGTCATGCTGAGCTCCATCCTGGCTGGAAGGGACCTCCAAAGATCATCCAGTCCAACCCACCTCTGCCAGAGCAGGACCACCCAGACCAAGTCACACAGGAACATCTCCAGAGAAGGAGGCCCCACAACCCCCCTGGGCAGCCCCTTCCAGGGCTCTGTCATCCTCACCATGAAGAAGTTCCTTCTCCTATCGATGAGGAACCTCCTCTGCTGAGCTCTCCGTTCGAAGAAAGACCCGGTGCACAGCAGACTTCGTGCCTCCACGACTCTCTGAACCAGCTGGAATTAGGAAAACAACCCTTTATGTTCCCTGGCTCCCGGCCACCCCTGCGCTTCCAGGAGACCTTCTGAGGTGTGGATGATTTTCTCAGAAAAGCGAGATGCAAGTTTTGTCCTGGACCAAGCGCGCGAGGCCGGCGTCCATCATACACAACGTTAGTGGGACCTGGAAGGGAAGGGCAGCGGTTCGTGCTCAGAGCCTGCTGCCTGCCAGAACATCCCGGCTTAGCCTGCGTTCCCGGTGCTGTGTACAGAACCCCGAGTAACCTGACACGGTGTCACCGCCGAGACGAGAGCCGCTGCTTCGGTTCGAGCACCGGAGCCAATCTGCTCGGTAATTAGCCGTTGAGTTGGTCAGGAGGTGCCGGAGCAGGTGCAGAGGAGGGCAACTGAGCTGGTGAAGGGACTGGGAAACAAATCTGATGGGGAGGGGCTGAGAGAGCTGGGGGTCTTTAGTTTGAGGAAGAGGAGGCTGAGGGGAGACCTCATCACTCTAGAACTACCTGGAAGGACACTGTGGAGAGGTTGGTGCTGGGCTCTTCTCACAAGCAATTAGTGATAGAACGAGAGGGAAGGGGTTCAAGCTACAACAGGGGAGGGTTAGACTTGATATGGGGGAGAATTCTTTCCCAGCAAGGGTGCTCAGGCACTGGAATGGGCTTCCCAGGGAGGTGGTTGAGTGGCCATCCCTGGGTGTGTTTGAAGATGGTTTGGATGGGGTGCTGAGGGATGTGGTTTAGGGGTGACCTTGTAAGGTAGGGTAGGTGGTTGGACTCGATGGTCCCAGGGCTCTTCTCCAGCCAGCATGATGCTGTGGTTTCTGAAGGGAGAGAAGGACACAGGCCTGCCAACAGGCTGAGATACACCAGTGCCTTTGGCTGGCAACCAAAGCCCTTGAAAGTCATTTGAGACGTGGCAAGTGCTCCGCTGGAGCGTTGAGAGGGCCTCATCCCTCGCTGCTCCTTCTGCTGGAGGCTGACGTGAAACAGAGGACTCAGAGATTAACATCTCCCAGTGCCCTTCTTCAAGCCTTTGGAAAATCTACCCCGAATCTCTTGGAAGCCGACCCAGCGCTGACTACCCCCCAGGCCTTTTGGACCACCAGCCCTGCACAGCTCGGCTTTCGCTGCTCATCAGCAGCCCTGCTGCAGCCTTGGGCATTGGCCGTTCAGCTGGGCAACCACGGGGGGCTACGCGACTCGGAGACTCTGACCTACATTTGTCAGCTGTGTTCTGCAGAAGGATGGGGGTTGTCTTCTGCCAGTGGGTAGCATCTGAAGCAGATGTCCGTGCTGGGCAGCGTGGGAATCACAGAGAGCATCAGGATTGGAAGGGACCCCCAAAGGTCATCTGGTCCAGTCCCCCTGCCCCAGCAGGACCACCCAGACCAAGTCATACGGCAACAACATCTCCAGAGAAGGAGACTGCACAACCACCCTGGGCAGCCCCTTCCAGGGCTCTGTCACCCTCACTGGGAAGAAGTTCCTTCTCATACTGACGTGGAACCTCCTCTGTTCCAGCTCAGAAATGTAAGTCCTCGAGGAAAACCTCTCCGAGTCCTCTTGTCTTTCTCCAACTACTGACCATTGTCTTGGGCTCCGACATGGGACAGAGCTCTGCTTGCGGCTCGTCGTGACTTCTGACGAGCTCTGCCATGAATCTCCCTCCTCAGCACTGCCCTGGGCTCATCTTTCACAGCTTTGGAGCTTCTCTTGAGGGACTCAAACCACCAGCTTTACAGCTCTGAAACCTTTCACTTGTGCTTCCCTGTCTGAAACCTCTCCCACCGCTTGCTTTGAGCCCTGGAAGGGGCTGCCCAGGGGGTTGTGGAGTCTCCTTCTCTAGAGACGTTTAAAACCCACCTGGCCGTGTTCCTGTGTGACTTGGTCTGGGTGGTCCTGCTGTGGCAGGGGGTTGGACTGGATGATCTCTCAAGGTCCCTTCTAATCCCTAATGCTCTGTGATTCTGTTACAGTAAAAAACCACCCTGGTTGGAAAAGGACTCCCTACCATTGTGCAGAAAGTCTTTAGGAGGATGAGGTGCATAAAACACTGAGTCCTCCAAGTTCACAACCAGCCTCCTTCTTCTTCTTCAACCAGCCTTAATAGAGTCTGGACATCACAGCACCACTCTGATTGGAAAAGAAAGACCACTGGGATTGACCATCGAGTCCAACCACCTACCCCACCTTGCAAGGTCACCCCTAAACCACATCCCTCAGCACCCCATCCAAACCATCTTCAAACACACCCAGGGATGGCCACTCAACCACCTCCCTGGGAAGCCCATTCCAGTGCCTGAGCACCCTTGCTGGGAAAGAATTCTCCCCCATATCAAGTCTAACCCTCCCCTGTTGTAGCTTGAACCCCTTCCCTCTCATTCTATCACTAATTGCTTGTGAGAAGAGACCAGCACCAACGTCTCCACAACGTCCTTTCAGGTAGTTCTAGAGTGATGAGGTCTCCCCTCAGCCTCCTCTTCCTCAAACTAAACAGCCCCAGCTCTCTCAGTCTCTCCTCATCAGATTTATTCTCCAGGCCCTTCCCCAGCTTAGCTGCCCTCCTCTGCACCTGCTCCAGCCCCTCCACGTCTCTCCTGCACTGAGGTGCCCAACACTGGACCCCGGACTCAAGGTGCAGCCCCAACCTCCCCAACGCGTTTGGGCACTTCACAGAGTGAAACCCTTCTGGGATCGGCGGGACACTCCCGGGGGGTCAGAGCCCATCTTCATGGGTCCAAACCCGAAGCAGCCAGGGAGCAGTAGCCCCGTCTGCGTGGTGTCGGTCTGCGTGCTCGTTCCGTGCCACAGCCTGCAGGAGGGATTCACCCACCAGCCCCTTGTCCGCAGCCCGGAGGAAGGAACCTGCTGGGAGGCTGTGAGCCTCTGCAGCAGCTTGGAATCCACAACCACCAAGAAGAAACCGCTCGGAGGGGTCCTACTGGGGAGTAATGGGGTCAAAGTCCCGCTGGTGAGCGGTGAGGGGAGCATCCCCGTCACTGACGTCACTCTGGACGGAGGAGCCAGGGAGCTGTGCAGCGTGAGGCCAGTTCAAACAGGTCGCCTGGTTTTCCTCTGCAGCCTGGTTTATAGCGACGGAGCCCTGTGTCGGCACGGCCAGCTCCAAGGGCTGCTTCCTTCTCATCACCGAACTGCTGCCCTGCAGCTGAGCAGCTCCTGCTGCAGCCCCCAGCCCTGCTGCAGCCCCCAGCCCTGCTGCAGCCCCCAGCCGTCACGCACTGTACAGCTGCAGGCCGACACACCCGTGGGAAAACACCAGTGAGCAGCCTGCTGTGGCACTGGGGGGGGCTGGACTGGAGGATCTTTCAAGGTCCCTTCCGATCCCCAGTGCTCTGTGTGGCTCTGTGGTCTCCACATGGAGCAAGTCAGGGCCCTGCACTGCTGCTCCTCAGCTGGCCCCAAGCTTGCCAGAGGGCTTTGTAATCGAGCTCTGCCACAGATCCTTCTCAGCTGGGTGCTGTCTCCTCTTAAGGGCTTCTGGAAGAGCAGTGAGGGTGATGGATGACAGGCAGGAAGCCATGTGTTTCCTATTTCATGGACCTATCCTGATGAGTATCTCGGTGCCCGGGAGGTGCAGCTACCCTTTGGTTCCCTACTGCACGCACCATGGAGACATCCTTGGTCCCTTCCAATCCCTCATGTTCTGTGATCCCCGTGTGACTTGGTCTAGGGGGTCCTGCTCTGGCAGAGGGACTGGCCTGGATGGTCTTTTGAGGTCCCTTCTAATCACGATGGAGCTGAATGTGACTTGGTCTAGGTGAAGCAGAAGATATTGAAGTGAATCACAGACCATTAGGGACTGGAAGGGACCCCAATAGATCCTCCAGTCCAACCCCCTGCCAGGGCAGGAGCACCCAGAGCAGGTGGCACAGGAGCACACCCCGGGGAGATGCCCAACCTACCACAAGCGTTCTCTTTGCGCCGGCGGTGTTTTCCACAGCGCAGTCTTGTTCCACCGCCTGGCGAGCAGCGGGGGCCGAGAGCAGAGGTGGAGGCGCCGCGGCAGCATCCGCAGGAAGGAGCGCCGCAGGTACCCTGCCCACCCGCGTGTCCCAGCACGCAGGGCTCCGCGGCCGGGACGTGCTGTTGCTGTAGCGATCGCGCTCCACCCTTGGGGCGCCCCGGCCGGTCCGCAAACAGGGCGTCGGTGTGCGGTGCCTGTCTGCAGGGGGGCACCCCGCAGGGCGCTGCAGGGGAGCGTGGGGGGCTCGGGCTCACAGTCCAAGCAGACACCCTGAGTGGCAGCTCCCTCGAGCCGGGACGGGTCCCTCTCTCACCCCGCAGAGCGGCCAGGTCGCACCTCCTCTTCCACCTGCATCGGCGCTTTGAGCTTGGCTGCTCTTCGCTGGCCACCCAGCTTGCCGCCTGGCAACAGCTCCGAGCTCCATCCCAGGCTTCAGCGGGTTCGTCAAGCGGGTGTGAACTTCGGGGAGCTCTGTGTCTTCTCTCCACGAGGAGCTTCTCACCCTCTCTGCTTTGGATGGAGGCCCCGGTGCCCCGCAGCAGAGGCTGGAGAGCTGGGCACGGGGACTGAACTGGAGCAGGGCAGTGCAGAGGCTGGCATCTGGGCAGGAACAGCCCCAGGGACCAGGATGGGGTGGGGACTGACCTGGTGGAGAGCAGCCTAGGAGAAAGGGACCTGGAGGTCCTGGTGGCCAGCAGGATGGTCAGGAGCCAGCAGTGTGCTCTTGTGGCCAAGAAGGCCAACGGCATCCTGGAGTGGATCAGAAAGCAAGGGTGGTTAGCAGATCAAAGGAGGTTCTTCTCCCCCTCTACTCTGCCCTGGGGAGACCACATCTGTGGGCCCCTCAGTTCCAGGAGGACATGGAGCTGCTGGGGAGAGCCCAGTGCAGAGTCACAAAGATGATGGAGGGAGGGGAGCATCTCCCTGCTGAGGAAAGGCTGAGGGAGCTGGGGCTCTGGAGCTGGGAGATGAGGAGGCTGAGGGGTGACCCCGTTAATGATGATGAATATGAAGGGTGGGTGTCAGGAGGATGGAGCCAGGCTCTGCTCAGTGTCATCTAGTGACAGGACAGGGGGCAGTGGGTGTGAGCTGGAACAGAGGAGGTTCCACATCAATCTGAGAAGGAACTTCTTCCCAGTGAGGGTGACAGAGCACTGGAAGGGGCTGCCCAGGGGGTTGTGGAGTCTCCTCCTCTGGAGACGTTTAAAACCCACCTGGACGTGTTCCTGTGTGACTTGATGTAGGTGGTCCTGCTGTGGCAGGGGGGTTGGACCAGATGACCTTTGGAGGTCCCTTCCAATCCCTCATGTTCTGTGACTCTGCCATTTGCCTTCTGGAGCTCGGTGACCGCAGCGGCAGCAGTGGGGCTGCCTCACCGCTTCCAGGCTTCACGCAGAGCACCGCTGGCCCGTGGCCACCAGAGCCCACAACAAGCCGCTGCAGCCTGTCCTGCAGATACTCGACGACACCAGTGCGACCAGTGGGTCACCCAGCGCAGCGTCTCTTGGGCTGAGCCCCGCTCTGAGGCAGCGGAGCCCCGACAGCGCCGAGCTCCCCCCGTCGAGCAGTTTCTCCCTGGGTCTGCTTCTGATTAGCGTCGGGGAGCGACGTATGGAGGCGCCGCCGCAACAAACATGATGGATCGGCCAGCGAGCAGCTGCAGACTGGGAGAACAGGGAGCTGGCTACTGGAGCCTGGCCCAGCAGGAGACCCCAGCGCAAGCAACGGGACGAGGCTCTGGCTGCGCGAGGCAGAGCCACTTGACCTTCTCGTGCTGGTGCTCCTGCTGTCCTGCCACTCGCAGCGGCTTCAGCAGTCATGTCCCGGTGGAAGCGAGGCGTGAAGACGCTTCCTGGGGGGACTGAGAGCCTTTTAGCTCAAGCACTCACCCTGAAGCCACAGAATGTCAGGGATTGGAAGGGACCTCAAAAGATCATCCAGTCCAATCCCCCTGCTGCAGAAGGATCCCCTAGACTAGGTCACACAGGAACATGTCCATGTGGGTTGTGAACATCTGCAGAGGAGGAGACTTCACAACCCCCCTGGGCAGCCCCCTCCAGGGCTCTGTCACCCTCACCATCAAGAAGGTCCTTCTCACATTGATGTGGAACCTCCTCTGTTCCAGCTCACACCCACTGCCCCTCGTCCTATCACTAGATGCCCCTGAGCAGAGCCTGGCTCCATCCTCCTGACACTCACCCTTCACATCTTTATCAACATTAATGGGGTCACCCCTCAGTCTCCTCCAAGCTGAAGAGCCCCAGCTCCCTCAGCAGGGAGATGCTCCCCTCTCTCCATCACCTCTGTGGCTCTGCGCTGGGCTCTCTCCAACAGCTCTGTGTCCTTCAGGAACCCTGGGGCAGGATCACCTAGACCAAGTGGCACAGGAACGTGTCCAGGCAGTCATCCTGCTCCCTCGCTGCTCCAGCCCAGTCTGTTCTGCTTCCACTGACTGGATGACCTTTTGGGGGATGATCTTCCAATCCCTAAAGGCGACCCCGCTGTGGGAGGGGGACTGGACTGGCTGATTTTTCGAGGTCCCTTCCATCCCCAGTGTCCTGTGATCACGTCAGAAGCGGAAGGGGACCGATTGGGCTGGAGCGGCGCGAGAGCAGGACGGCCGGTGCAGGCAGCGACCGCTCTGGCTGACGCAGGGTGCGGCCCCAAACCTGCTCCATCCCTTTGGACGAGAGCTGGGGCTCTCGCAGCAGGTCCTGGACGCTTCCCCGGGGCAGTTTAACCCTGCAGACCGCCCAGCACCGCTTCCCACCAGCCCAGGCCCGCAAAGCCGGCTGTGGGTGGCTTTCGGTCGGCTTCCTCCCCCCACCCCCCCGCCCGTCGCTGCCAGGTCGGCGAGATGAAGCCAAGCGGAGCTCGCCGCCGGCTCACGTCCTCCTTGTCCTGTAAATCGGGTCCTTTCTGCGGGCTGCCGGCCCGCCGCTTCTCGAGCGTCTCCATAAATTAACCTCTGCTGAAGTGGCAGAGGCACGCCCGCCACCGCGAGCGCCCCACCGGCCGCACAGTGGGGCCGTTATGCCGGGAGGAGGCCGCGGAGGCAGCCGCCAAGCGCTGAGGAATCGGGCCGTGACTTTGTAGTTGGTCGCCCATCTGCAGCCATCACAAGGACCTGCTTCACCGGCGCGTAAACGGAGCGGGCGAGGGGAGGGATGTGCTGCCGGCGTCCAGCCGCGGCACTCGGCTCCAGCAGACAAAGTTCAGTGGGAGACGTGAGAGAAACGGCTCTGAGTGGCCATCAGCAGATGCTCTTCACCCCCCAGCAAAAGTCCAACCACCTCCCCTACCTGCAGAGTCACTCTGGTTGGAGAAGACCCCTGGGATCACGGAGTCCAACCATCTCCCCTACCTGCAGAGTCACTCTGGCTGGAGAAGACCCCTGTGATCGTCAAGTCAAACCATCTCCCCTACCTGCAGAGTCACTCTGGCTGGAGAAGACCCCTGTGATCGTCAAGTCAAACCATCTACCCTACCTTACATGGTCACCCCTAAACCACATCCCTCCTCCTCTGGAGACATTTCAAACCCACCTGGCCATGTTCCTGTGCGACTTGCTCTAGGTGGTCCTGCTGTGGTGGGGGGACTGGACTGGCTGATCTCTGGAGGTCCCTTCCAAGCCCTCATGCTCTGTGATCTTGTGCCTTCTGACGGAGAAGCAGCAGCCACCCTGAGGATGGGAGCAGCTGCCAACTCCGCTCAGAGCTGGGGAGCAGCAGTTGTCTCGGCAAACAAAGACCCATAAATCCCACTTACACGGCAGCGCTTCCAATTCTTTGCGGGCTGGCAGGAGCCTGCGGGCTGACGGCCGGGGACACAGAGCCGTGCGCGCAGCCCATGCGGGACGAGCCCATCTGCTTGGCTCTGATGTTGAACTGGGAGAGCCCGGGGTTGCTGGGAGCTGTCCCTCAGAGCAAGAGAGGGCTTTGTTCAGCTGTCAGGCGGCCGGGCGCGAAACCTGGGGACACACGGAACACGTAAGGCCGACACCAGCAGGAGCCCCCAAGGGCCACTGGTGGCCCTATCTCCCATCAGATCGGCTCCGGCAAAGAGGCCGGAGAGCTCCCCCCAACACTGGGGAAACCGGTGGAGAAGGAGGGATGGTTCCTTCCCTTTGGAGCGCAGCGACGCGGCCGGGGCGAGCTGCTGCTGCAGGAGCTGGGCACGAGGAGCCGAGCAGGATGCAGACAAGGCTGGGGCTGCTCCACCTCAAGCACGGCCCCATCGCTGTTATTTGGGGGGCGACAGCGTTCAGGGTTGGAGAAGGGGACAACCCTGATCAGATTCCCACATGGCTGGAGAATTTAGGGGCCACGAGGGCCCACTGAGTCACCTGCTCTGCAGTGCTGCTCGTGGCCACCCGCACACCTCGCTCAGTGTCCTGGTCACACACACAGAGAACATCAGGGACTGGAAGGATCTCATCACTGGCTCCATCCTCCTGACACCCACCCTTCACATATTGATCATCATTAATGAGGTCACCCCTCAGTGTCCTCCCAGCTCAAGAGCCCCAGCTCCCCCAGCCTTCCCTCATCAGGGAGATGCTCCCCTCCCTTCATCCTCTCTGTGGCTCTGTGCTGGACTCTCTCCAGCAGCTCTGTGTCCTTCTGCAACTGAGGGGCCCACAACTGGGCACAACAGTCCAGATGGGGTGTCACCAGGGCAGAGTAGAGTGGGAGAAGAACCTCTCTTGATCTACTAACCACCTGCCTTCTGATCCACCCCAGGATGCTGTTGGCCCTCTTGGCCACAAGGGCCCATTGGTGGCTCCTGGCCATCCTGCTGGCCAGCAGGCCCCCCAGGTCCCTTTCTCCTGCACTGCTCTCCAGCAGGTCACTCCCCAACCTATCAAAGTCCTCACCTTAGGAAATGAATCCCTTAGGTTCTGCCAGACACTCGTCTACTCCTTGATTTTATCAAAACTGCAACAGAAACCCACCCACCACAGAATCAAGGACCATCAGCGATCGGAAGGGACCTCGAGAGACCATCCAGCCCAACCCCCCTGCCACAGCAGGACCACCCAGACCACGTCACACGGGAACACGTGCAGGTGGGTTTGAAATGTCTCCAGAGGAGGAGACAGGCTCCCACTCAAGTCATAAAAGAAAGGACAGAAAGGAAGGCAGAAGCCTTCCCTACCTTCAGCTCATGGCTCAAGCAGCCCTAAGCTGTGGTCACCAGAGGGATTCCAGGCAGAGTCCAAGTCACCCCTCAAGTGCTCCCCGTGTCTGTGTCCAGCGTCAACCTCAAAGTCTAATTTATGAGCTTTCTGCAGGGAAGTTTGGGTTTAGAAGTTCAAAAGTGCAAAGCCTGCACTTCACTGGGACACACGGGTCACAGAGCGTCAGGCTGGGAAGGGACCTCGAAACATCACCCAGTCCAATCCCCCTGCCAGAGCAGGATCCCCCAGATCCAAGTCACACTCAGGTCCATCCTGACTGGAAAGGACCTCAAAAGACCATCTAGTCCAATCCCCCTGCCAGAGCAGGACCACCTAGACCAAGCTGTGCTCAGCTCCATCCTGGTTGGAAGGGACCTCAAAGGACCATCTAGTCCAATCCCCCTGATGGAGCAGGACCACCCAGACCAAGTGGCACAGCGCTGGAAGGAATCCTGCCTCGATGGCCTCTTAGGGGCATTAAAAAGCCACCGAGCAGGAGCGACGGAGATGGGGGTTTCGTTGGGTCAACGTGAAAGACGAAGGTGACGCACTTGCCCCCGGAGCGGCTTCTTGGAGGAGCACAGGGTCCCGATTGTCGGAGGGGAAAGTCGACCCCTCAGGAAGTGTAAAAACCCACTTCCCACTTCGGGCTGGAGACACAGCGGGTCTGTGAGCCAGGACACACACAGCCGAGCCCCGGCTTTGGCATCGCGCGCGTCCTGGCAGCCCGTTTGGCCTCCGCGGTGGAAGCCGTGGGCCCGGGCTCGATTAAGAGGACGTTTATGAATAACATCCTCAGAAAGATTAAGGCCACGGCCGGGGCCACAGGGGCAGCGGAGAGAGCCTGCCGCTCCGTGAGGGAGAGGAACCAGGCAGCTCGTAACTCTTCGCGTCGAGAGCAGTCATCACTCTTCCTTCACAGCTCGCTGTGTCCACTTGGAAAGGCCCGAGATCTCCATCTCAGCTCCTTCTGAGGACGTCGGCTGGTTGTGCTGGAAGCCAGCGGACACCGGGGGTAAACTTGGGGACGTGATGATCTTGACATGATGGATGAGCCACAGCTCTACCAAGGGAAAGACCGGTCTATTTGATCTCTCTAGCCACCTGGATGTGCTCCTGTGCCACTTGGTCTGGGTGGTCCTGCTCTGGCAGGGGGATTGCGCTGGATGATCTCTCGAGGTCCCTTCCAATCCCTCGTGTTCTGTGCTGATTTCCTTCATTCTTTTCCCACGTAAAAGATTCTCTGGGATTAACCACCTCTGAGTCCTTGACCAAAGCTCACGCTTCAACACAAAGTCTTGTGAGATCTCTTAATGGAGTGGAACATCTCCCCTGTGAGGAGAGGCTGAGGGACCTGGGTGTCTTCAGCTTGGAGAAAGAAGACTGAGGGGTGACCTCATTAATGTTTATCAATATGTGAAGGGTGGGTGTCAGGATGATGGAGCCAGGCTCTGCTCAGGGGCATCTAGTGACAGGGCAAGGGGCAGTGGGTGTGAGCTGGAACAGAGGAGGTTCCACATCAACATGAGAAGGAACTTCTTCCCAGTGAGGGTGACAGAGCCCTGGAAGGGGCTGCCCAGGGGGCTTGTAGAGTCTCCTTCTCTGGAGATGTTTCAAACCCACCTGAACATGTTCCTGTGCCACGTGGTCTAGATGATCCTGCTCTGGCAGGGGGTTGGACTGGATGATCTTCTGAGGTCCCTTCCAATCCCTGATGTTCTGTGGCTCTGTGGCCCTGCTGTGCTGGTGGGATTGGACTGGATGATCTTCCAAGGTCCCTTTCAACCCCTAATGTTCTGTGATTCACGCGAATGTGGTTCTGAGGAGAGCTGCTCATGGCATTTTGTCAGCATCTCACCCCAGAAGCAAAGTGTGAATGAAAACCAGCAGCAACAACTTGGAGACGCTGCCAAGAACACAGACGTTGCTGGGCCCCTGCGCGGGGAGAGGGGGCTCGCGCGATGCCACCTCCGCTCCCCTGCTCCCACCGTCACCCAGGGACGGCGTCTGCCCACGAGTCACGACGGCAGGCAGACCCCACTGACTCCAGGCGTGACGGAGGAGGGTTTGTGGAGCAGGGCTGCTGGAACAGAGGAACCCCCGGAGGAAGCTCCAAGAACAGTGAAGCTGGAGAAGAAGAGCCGGGCTGTGTCCTTGCTGCGGCTCTTGAGAAGCCCGGAGGCACCAGGAGCACTCGCCTCCCCTCTGCTCAGGGAAGGGTGGGAGCTTGAGCCGCTCACAAACACCTCCCGACCCCTCGTGCTCGCGTCGAACAAGCGGAGGAGTCGTTCGCACGACAAGTCCAACTGCGTGTTGCCCACGACCTGCACCTCCTGAGCAGGACCCCCTGGCCGGGCCGGCACTGCTGTCACCTCCTGAGCAGGACCCCCTGGCCGGGCCGGCACTGCTGTCACCTCCTGAGCGGGACCCCCTGGCCGGGCCGGCACTGCTGTCACCTCCTGAGCGGGACCCCCTGGCCGGGCCGGCACTGCTGTCGGCAGCTGCTCTCGCTCAGATGTGATGTTTCATCGGGGGGGTTGTGGAGTCTCCTTCTCTGGAGACATTCAAAACCCACCTGGCCACGTTCCTGTGGGTCTTGGTCTAGGGGGTCCTGCTGTGGCAGGGGGATAGGACTGGCTGATCTCATCCCTTCCAACCCCTGGTGTCCTGTGGTCTGTGACTCTATGATTTAATACTCCCGACACACAGCCCCAGCGGCGTGTGCGCCGTCCACTAATTGCTCTGCTCTGGTAGCCTGGCTGAGGGAAGGGCAACAAACCCTCCCAGCTCCACAGAGCAGCACCAGGAGCCTGACATTGAGCTCCCTTCTTCTCCTCAATGAGGAGGAAAGAATCCAAATTTGCATTTCAACAGCAGCAGGACAGTGTGGAGCACAGGAGCAACAAAAGCCTCCAAGCTCTCTCCAGGCCAAGTGCTTCCCTGCTGCCACTCTGAGGGTCTTATTCTTCTCTCTGCCAGTTTCCCTGCTCCATCCAACACTGCAGCTCACAGTCTGGCCAACCCCAACCTCCAGCTCGTGTGGCTTCTCCAGAGCTGTGACGTGTGCAGTGAGGAGGTTTGGGAGGACAGAGGTAAAGATATTCCTCAGCACCTTTAAAACCCACCTGGACATGCTCCTGTGCCACTTGGTCTAGGGGGTCCTGCTCTGGCAGAGGGACTCGACTGGATGATCTTTTGAGGTCCCTTCCAACCCCTGATGTTCTGTGATGCTGTGACTGGATCTAGGGGGTCCTGCTCTGGCAGAGGGATTGGACTGGATGATCTTTTGAGGGCCCTTCCAACCCCTGATGTTCTGTGACTGGACTGGATCATCTTTCCAGGTCCCTTCCAACCCCTGATGTTCTGCCACACTGAGGTCAGACACCGCCCGCTGAACCAAGCCGCTCAGCCCTGTCCTCACCTGCAGAACCCCCGACACAGGATGCCACCTGTTCCATCACCTTCCAGCGACGCTCTGAGCGGGGCTGTCTCAAAGGCCCTAAAAGCAGGCGACGCGGAGGTGACAGCTCCTCACCCCGTGGCCACCCGTGTGAGCTGCACAGCCTCGTTCAGCTCTCGGCCCCTTTGATGTTGGCACCGTCCAACCTCTTCTGATGGGAACGATCTCAATCTTGAGAGGAGCAAAGAGCAAGTGCCAGCAGTGGATAAGACCCGGGCCAAAGGCTACAGGCTTCTGGCACTGCTGTCCTGCTCCTTCTAGCTGAGGAGCAATAACTTGACACCCCCAAAGTCGCAGGACCTCCTGCCCCTGACAACCAGAGCCTTGTTCTGCAGCTCCAGGCCATGCGAGCGCATGACAAAGATCACAGTCAGCAACATGCACAGAGGGCTTCTCTCCCACCTCAGCAGCTCCTTCTGCCCTCTGATGTGGGCTTGGAGATCGGCTCTGCGGTGCCACGGCCAGGCTCTGCATTTATTTTTCCACGGATACCTGCTCAGGACGAGACGCTCCCTGGCAGACGCCCGTCACTCGCTAATACCCCTGACGGCTGCCAAGTCATTCAGAGGGAGGACCCCTAACACCTTCTTGGAACAGACCTGGCGACCCCAAAGAGCAGAGCTTCCCCCCTGCTTCCCACCACTCGGTGCTTGTTGGGCTCCCCAAGGCTCCTGCAGAGCACGAGGGACTGGAAGGGACCTCGACAGGTCATCCAGGCCAGGCACAGAACATCAGGGGTTGGAAGGGACATTAACGAGGTGATTCTGTGATAGATTACTACATGGGTTACCAGGAGAAGTCATCCACAGACCCACAGAGCACTAGGGGTTGGAAGGGGCCTCCAAAGACCATCCAGTCCCACCCCCTGCCAGAGCAGGACCACCCAGACCAAGTCACGCAGTGAGTCACACCCTCAAGCCAGAAGGCTGCCATCACTGACCTAAACCAACACGTCCCTGGAAAACCCAGGCAGCACAAACCAAGTGTCATCACCACGGACCAGCACATCTCTCAGCACTGGATGTTTCAGAGAGCAGATGAACCAAGAAAGCCCCAAGCAGTGGTAAAAAGACCCCAAGAGCCTACAACAGAGCAAAGAGCATGAAGGACCTGCCACTGCTGCAGCAACTAGCTCCTCCACCACCTCACCCCTCCCCTGCTGGAGGTGAAGAGAGTAGAAATGAAACCCACACAGGAAGGAGGAGCAGGGCCAGGGTGGCTCAGGTTGAGTTTGCAGCAGCGTCATCACTCACCGGGCTGGTGTCTTCCTGAAGGAATCTGTTGGTAGATGCTCAGGTGTTAGAGGAGCAAGTGGGGAGCTGGCTCTTGCAGCCTGGTCTGGAGAACCTCAGCTGCTCTTCTCAGACACAGGAGTCTTCTTCTTTGTGAAGGATGCTACAGCCACAAACACACTCCAACTGGCCCAGTTGTGAGAAATGATGGGGTCCCTCCTGGTTCAAGCTGTCAGCATGGCCCAAGGCTCTTCTTAAGAGCTCTGCTTGTGGCTGGACCACTCGACCTCCTGACACAGGAGTCAGGATGAGGCAGGAGCTCCACCCATTCCACAGGTGGAAGCGCTCTCCTCAGCCACCACCAGGTGCTTCAGGTCAGCACCGACAGGCAGGCTGTCAGCCTGCAAGGGGGGCTGGTGCTGGAGGGCACTGTCAGCACCTTGGCTGATGACACAGGGCTGGGAGGAGTGGCCAGCACCCCAGCAGGCTGGGCTGCCAGGCAATGGGACCTGGACAGGCTGGAGAGCTGGGCAGGGAGGCATCAAGTGAACTAGAATGAGGGCAAGTGTAGAGTCTGGCATCTGGGCAAGAACAACCCCAGGGAGCAGGACAGGTTGGGGACTGACCTGATGGGGAGCAGTGTAGGAGAGAGGGACCTGGGGGGCCTGGTGGCCAGCAGGATGGCCAGGAGCCAGCAATGAGCCCTTGTGGGCCAACAGCATCCTGGGGTGGATCAGAAGAGGGGTGGTCAGCAGATCAAGAGAGGTTCTCCTCCCCCTCTACGCTGTCCTGTGGTGAGACCACATCTGGAGTGTTGTGTCCAGTTGTGGGCCCCTCAGTTTCAGAGCTGCTGGAGAGAGCCCAGCGCAGAGCCACAGGGATGATGGAGGGAGGGGAGCATCTCCCTGCTGAGGAAAGGCTGAATGAGCTGGGGCTCTTGACCTTGGAGAAAACAAGACTGAGGGGTGACCTCATTAATGTCTATAAATATGGGAAGGGTGGGTGTCAGGAGGATGGAGCCAGGCTCTGCTCGGTGGCATCTAGTGACAGGACAAGGGGCAGTGGGGGTCAAGCCCTTGATGCTCTGAACTGCGCAGGGCAGACGAATGCGTCTGATGAACCACTTGGTTCGTGGCTCCGGTGCCTCAACTAAACGTTCCAAGCAGTTGGTGGAAGAGCTTCGTGCTCCTGGAGAGGAACCACCGCAAGGGGCTGACTCCAGAATACTTGAGGTGCTTGGTTTGTGTGAATGTCTAAGGGCTGGATCCTCGTCCCAAACCTTCGGGGTGTTGCTGGGCAGCCCACAAGCCGCCCCGCGTGGTCTGCAGGCCTCGTGCTTGGCCGCGCTCGCGTTACCACAGAAGAGCTTTTCTCGTGGCGTCTGGCTTCCGGTCACAAGCCGATGCCTGGAGGTCGGGAGGCATGGGACACTGGAAGAGGAGGGGAAACAGCTGAGCAGAGCTCTGTGAACCGTCCTCGGAGGCAGCCGGAGTGGTGGGGAGGTCGATCCTTGCTGCATCCAGCTCCACTCTCCCACGGCTAGCAGGCGGCACAGCTGGGCAAACAGAGAGAGGCAGAAGCAGAGATGAAGTGACTTTGCCAAAGTCACACAGGAAGCAGGTGGCAGAGTAAGGAAGTCAACGGAATCCTCAGCTCCTACCCTGGGTACCTCTTTCCCCCGACCCCACCAAAGTGATCTGACATTGGAATTTAAATTTCAGGGTGGACCTCAAGCTCTGCTGGGCCTCCAGCTCCACTCATCTTGCAAGGGCCACGGTGAATGTCCTCCAAGCCTCCTCTGACTCAGAAAGTGGAAAAACAAGAAGGTCTTTTATGTAAGTGTGTCAAGAGACAACGGAGCCGGCAGCCAAGCCTTTCAAGGATTTTCCTTGTGCGCTCTGGCTTCTCAGTCCTGGCTCTTCTGCTTTAGGAAAACAATGGCTGCATCTTCCAAAACAACCCACGAGGAGCCAGCTGCCACAGTCAGTGGCGTGTGTGCCTGGGGATGACCTCGACCAGTGCAAGGGGACAGGAGCTGGAATCAACTCAAACACAGGAGCAGAGAACATCAGGGATTGGAAGGGACCTTGAGAGGTCATCCAGTCACATCAGGGACTAGAAGGGACCTCAAGAGATATCATTATCCAGTCACAGAAGCTCAGGAGATCAGGGACTGGACTTGGTCTAGGTGGTCCTGCCGTGGCAGGCGGATTGGAGTAGATGATCTTTGGAGGTCCCTTCCAACCCTTAATGATTCTATGATTCTATGGAAGGGACCCTGAGCAATCATGGAGTCACAGAAGCTCAGAACATCAGGGATTGGAAGGGACCTCGACAGATCGTCATTATCCAGTCACAGAAGCAGAGAGGATCAGGGACTGGACTTGGTCTAGGTGGTCCTGCCGTGGCAGGCGGATTGGAGTAGATGATCTTTGGAGGTCCCTTCCAACCCCTAATGCTCTGTGACTGCACCTGTGGCAGACCTGAGCGAGGTTTTAATGCAGATTCAAACGATTTTGCAGGCGCTTAAACACCGCGAAGCCCAACCCTTGCTGCTCCTCACCCTGCCCACCCCTCCCACCCACCAGGCCAAGGCCTGAGGAAGGCAGGAAGACGAAGCCAGGCAGTCTGCACTGCTCTATGAACAGGGCATCACGATGCCTGTTAGAAGCCTGGGTGAGCTCTTGTAGCCATACAAGATCCTAGCCAGCCTAGAGCTGGCGCTGCCAGGACGACGCGCTGTCAGCACCACAAGAAGCAATTCCACCAGGTTTCCTCTTGCACAGACTTGTGGCTCGCGCTGGCCCTGCAGCCTCCGAGACGTCCTTCTTGTTTCCCTCTCCCCAGCCAGGCAGTCTGACTCTTCCGATGGAAATCAGAGCAATGTCAAGAACGAAGAGTCCAAGCCTGCTGCTAAAATTAGCCCCCATCTTCAGCAGGGGATGCGATTCCTTGGCCATGTGCAACAGCGATGACCTCTTTGTTAGGTCTAGCCTGCAGCAGGAGGTGTCTGCTCCTGGTCTGCTTTTGCACTGGTTCAAAAATAAACAGGCAGCTCCTCTGGCTGGCCTCCCTCACCAGAGGCGGGCGAGGAACGTGCTGTGCAGGGAGGCCCTCCCCATCGCGCCAGGGGCCAGCGCTAACGAAGGCAACTGATGCAGCGGTGGCGCGTTCCGAGGCTGCACAGCTACACCCCGTGCTGGCGCACAGCGACCACGGCCCCGCGCGCTCGGGATCGTCGGCGAGCGCAGCTGGAAGAGAATGGGCTTGGCTGTGCAAGATGGAGCCTTTGTGCTCTGATCTGACACCCTGGCGTGGATCAGGACAGGGGCGGTCAGCAGATCGAGAGGGGCTCTCCTGGAAGGGGCTGCCCAGGGGGTTGTGGAGTCTCCTTCTCTGGAGACATTTAAACCTGTCTGGATGTGCCCCTGTGCGACTTGGTCTAGGGGATCCTGCTGTAGCGGGGGGATTGGACTGGATGATCTCTCGAGGTCCCCTCTGATCCCTAGTGACTCTATGATTCTCTGAAACCAGAACATTGCCAAGTGGCTCCCAGAACGAGGGAGCTGCAACCAGGCCACCCGTCCCTCCTGAGGTGACCACTGAGTCTCCCTCTCAGCATTTATCAGCCTCATCAGACACTCATGCAAACAGGTGCAGATCGAGTCCTTCTTCAGCCGCAGCCTTCAAGTGCAACCTCAGGTCTGTTGTTTCCCTTCTCCACCCTGTGCGTTGCCTGTTTGTGAAGGGACCTAATGTTCTGGGGGATTGGAAAGATCCCTGATGTTCTGGGGGATTGGACTAGATGATCTTTTGAGGTCCCTTCCAATCCCTGATGTTCACAGAGTCACAGAACGTTAGGGACCGGAAGGGACCTCAAAAGATCCTGCAGTCCGATCCCCCTGCCAGAGCAGGACAACCTCAGGGTGTTCCATCACCAAGGAGAGCCGCTGCTACAGTACTGGATCTGGAGCACTCACTGACCCCTTCTTGTGAGCAGACAGCAGATCCTCTCACGTCTTCATGGTCCCCTTGGCTGGACTGGACTGACCTCCACGACAACACCTGCACTGGATCTGGAGCCCTCACTGACCCCTTCTCGTGAGCAGACAGCAGACCCTCTCACATCTTCATGGTCCTCTTGGCTGGCCTGGACTTTCTTTTCCGTGGATGCTCTTGACTTCAGTCTGCCTTTGTGCTCACCTCAGTCGCTTCGCTCTGGCCCCGGGCTCAGCCTGGAAGCACCCGTAGGGAACAGCCCTGCTGGCCCGAACGTCTGCGAGACGCGAGCAAGGAAAACAGAGCGCGTTCGAGTCGCCCTTCCTAAAACAGCGACAGATGTGAGTAAGAGGCACCGCTGCGGAGACACCTTCCGCGGAGCAAACACCCTGCACTAACATCCCAGGCAACAGCTACAGCGGCCGAGCAGCAGAGGGACCAGACCTCTCTTACACTTCAAACACAGTGACTCAAAGCAAAACTTTCCAAGCAGGCACCTCTGGGCGTTTGACTCAGCCCGAGCAGCAGTTTAACCGCTGCCTCGCCGCACGGCATCCGCGTGACCGCTGCGGAGCGTGCCCCGCTAGCCACCGCCGGCTCACCGCGCGCACGCGGCTCTCCCTCCCGCCGGCTGCCCAAAGCAAGTCGCCATCGCGGGGTGGAGGCGTTTCCCCTCGGGTTCCAGCGAGCGCTGGCGACGTGAAACATCCTCCCTCCCTCCTGCAATAAAAGCAGCGTCCGCGCTTCGCCGACGGCCCCAGAGCTGGTTTCAATTTAAACACAAATAATAGTCGGGGCGACGGTGCGATGGCACCAAAAACAGCTGGTGTGCTGCGCTGAGTGCCTCCTGACCGCCACGCTGCGGGAGGAGGGCGAGCGGGTGGGACGTCCAGGTCGTTTTGGGCTGAGAGCTCTGAATCAGGAAGGGACCTCGAGAGATCATCCAGTCCCATCCCCCTGCCCCACAGCAGGACCATCTAGAGCCAGTCCCACAGGAACACGTCCAGGTGGGTTTGAAACGTCTCCAGAGAAGGAGACTCCACAGCCCCCCTGGGCAGCCCCTGGAGGGCTCTGGCACCCTCACCAGGAAGAAGGCCCTTCTCTGTCTCTGGACAAGCAGGCTGTTCCCCCACCACCACCCGCGGTCTGGAAACGCGGTCACCACGCTCCAGCAGCGTGTCCCCGCAGCGCGCGGCTCAGACGGCACGCTGGGCGTCCCTCGGCCAGCCTCACGACGGCGACTTCAGCAGCACACAGCGAAGCCGCGGCGAGCGCCGTGACTGAAATTTTCCAAATGAACAGAGCAAACAAGTTGCTCCAGGAGAGGCTCATACCTACGTGATTTATGAGGACGGCCAGATGAACCCGGTGAACCAGCAGTCACAGGCCACCCATGGGCTGCCTGCGGTGCCTCCTCGCCCTGGAGCCGGTCCATGACGACTGCTACGGACTTCATCCCGAGACGCCTGCAGCTTCTAGCCCTGCTCAGCAACTTCCACTGGCTCGAGGGCTGCCGACGAGCTCCAGCGCGTGCTAGTGTCAACAGGGCAAAACATAGGGATCCTATTTACAGCCCTGCTGGCAGCGGGCAGGTAGGAGAAATAAAAAAGCCCTTCTCCAAAGGCAATGTTTTCGTTGCTGAGGGCCTCCTTAGGTGTATGTTGGAAACAATTCTGTCTGTCTTCCACCACAGCTAAGTCACCCTGCAGCTTGCTGTGCCAGCCAGTAGTAGTCCACAGTCCAGGATCAACAGGTTCCTGCTTTTGATCGGCCCCAGCCCACACTGGCCAAAGGCCGCTGGAAAACATGACATGTGGCACCAGCTGAACGGTGACAAGAGAGTGAAGCGGGCACCGGTGGGCATCTGGGCTCTTGGTCACCCTACGTGTGGCACGACGCGGCGGCCAGCAGCGCCGGCGTGAGGAGTGTTCTGGGCGGGAGGAATCGCCTCTGGCACCAGCCAGCCCCTACCCTCAGCGCTCCTCATCGTCAGCTTGCAGCTCAGAGGGGGTCGTGGCACAGGATCGACTCTCCAACCTGGTCACCCGCAGGGCCTTTCGTCCTTGGCGAAGCCCCTGCGAAACACAGTCAGTGAGAATCATCAGAGAATCATTAGGGGTTGGAAGGGACCTCGAAAGATCATCCAGCCCAATCCCCCTGCCAGAGCAGGATCACTCAGACCCAGTCACACAGGGACACGTCCAGATGGGTTCTGAACGTCTCCAGAGAAGGAGACTCCACTCCCTGATGTTCTGGGATTCTGTGATGTGGTTCAAGTCTTACCTCTTCCATGCCCATTCCAACCTCGTTCTTAGGGACTCTAGGTCGGCACGGAAAGGTATGAAAGAGCTTGCTCCAGGGCATCTGCTTCTCCTCACCAGGACAGTGGAGGGACACTTGCAGGATCAGGGGCTCTGCTGCGTCAGATTTGCCGCCTGGCTTTCTGCTCCTCGGACGCTGCAGCCTGTAACAGTCCTGGGGGCAGCTCTGGACCCCTCACTGCAAGAGAGAGATGGAGGGGATGGAGCAGGTCCAGAGGGGCAACGAGCCTGGGGAAGGGACTGGAGGGAAAGGCTGATGGGGAGAGGCTGAGGGAGCTGGGGGTGTTTAGCCTGGAGGAGACCCAGGGGGGACCTTCTCCCTCTCTCCAAGTCCCTGAAGGGAGGCTGCAGTCAGGTGGGGGCAGGCTCTTCTCCAGTGCCAGGACAAGAGCAGGGCCTGAAGCTGCCAGGAGAGGGTTAGGTTGGATGTTAGGAAGCCCTTCCTCATGGAAAGGGTGATCAGACTGTGGACTGGCCTGCCCAGGGCAGTGGTGAAGTCCCCATCCCTGGAGGTGTTGAAGGACAAACTGGCTGTGGCCTTTAGTGCCCTGGTCTGGCCAGTGGGGTGAGGTCAGGTCCTGGTGTGGGCTGGATATGCTCAGAGGGCTTCTCCAGCCTCAGTGATTCTGTGATTCCAGGCAGGCAGAGCCATCCCAGTGGCTAACAAAACACTAAACCAGTGAACTGCCTCAGAACCAAACACCTCTGACAGTGCTGCAGATACTCCACAAGCTGCCCAGGGGGTTGTGGAGTCTCCTTGTCTGGAGGTGTTTAAACCTCACCTGGACTGTTCCTGTGGGACTGGATCTAGATGATCCTGCTGTGGCAGGGGGATTGGACTGGATGGTCTCTGGAGGTCCCTTCCAACCCCTAATGACTGGATCTAGGGGATCCTGCTGTGGCAGGGGGATTGGAGTGGATGGTCTTTGGAGGTCCCTTCCAACCCCTAATGACTGGATCTAGGTGACCCTGCTGTGTCAGGGGGATTGGACTGGATGATCTTTCAAGATCCCTTCCAACCCCTAATGCTCTGTGATCCTGTGATTCAAAAGCCCGTTGGCAAACGGAAGTCAGCAGGACCCCTTAAGAGAAGGGTGACCAACCATGGTGGCCTAAGAGCAGCCACCAACCCAGACCAGCAGCCTGCATGATCCAGCAGAATCCCTGGAAGGAAGAGAACAAAGGAAAGAGGCTGCTGCACTGCGCGAGGACACGCATCTCCTTCTTCCCCCAGTCCCAAGGCGACACCAGGTTTGAAGACCGAGGGGGAACAAACGGCCCTGAGTGGTTTTTCCTCCACAGACTCGAGTCCAGCCCAACGCCTCCCCATCTGATCTCACCGAAAAAAAGAGGAGGGCGAGCCCAGAGGCTTTTGTTTTCCTTTCTTTTGGCAGCAAGGTGGAGACACGAGGCTTCGGCGAGGGGTGGAGGTTAGGACACGGGAGGAGAGAAGAGGACAAAGGAGAGAGAGAGAGAGAAAAACAACTGCTTGGAGTCGAAACTTGCGATGCCAACGCACCTTCGCAGCCCCGTTTGAACAGCAGAGTCAGAAGTGGAAAGAATGTCTGGAGTCAGACCAAGACAGCAGAAATATCTCAATCTTTGCTGGACCATGGTCTCCCGAGGAGGCTTGTGAGAATTTGATCCTGTCATTCCCAAACGAGGAGCTCAAAGCTGATTTGGAGCAGAGCTCCGGTCGGTTTGCAAATGTTACTGCTGCTTCCTGTGGAAACAAAGGAAACAAAAATGGAAAAAAAGGCAGCCAAACCCAAAGTGAGGGACTCGCTACGAGCTCAGGAAATCAGCTCTATTTAAGTCCCTGCCGGCACCGCTCTCCAACTTGAGTAGCGTGTGTGTGTGTAAGCAAACACTACGGGGAAGTTCATCCTCCCCTCCCGGTCCCCTGGCTCCCCGCCCCCAGCGCAGCCCCAGCGCTGCATCGCAACGGTCACCGCTTGCTTTTGCTTTCTGGTTGGTCTTGTCAAGGCTTTCTCTCGCTAACCACCACCCTCATTCCTGCAGCAGTGCTCACTCCCAGTCCTCTCTCTGGGATTCTCATTAGCAGCCCCTTTCGCTCCCGTGCTCTGATCAGCCCTGGCTTTGCTGACATGTCAGTGCCAGCTCCCAGGGCTGCTGGCTCCTGCCTCACCAGCTGCTTTGCTATTGCCCTGCTTCTGTCCTAGAACAGTTTCTGCTGGAAGAGACCCTCAAGATCGTCAAGTCCAACTTTTCCCAGCTCTGTCAGCACCCTGTATCCTAATGCAACACCTCCAGGGGTGGGGACTCAACCCCCTCCCTGGGCAGCTGTTCCAGTCCCTGACAGCCCTTTCAAGGGAAGGACTTTTTCCTGATGTCCAGTCTAACCCCCTCCTGGTGCAGCCTGAGATTCTGTCACTGGTGACTTGGGAGACTGACCCCCACCTCTCCATGACCTCCTCCCCACAACAAAGAGCAGCAAACTTCTGCCATCCAGTCCCCCAACCTTCGGGATGGAGGGTCTCAGTGCGAGCTGAGTTCCCCCAGCTTTGTCTTTGCCACCACCTCAGGCCGCTGGGGCTCTCGCGAGGAACCGAGCGCTCAGGGAAGGATTCTGCACCGAGTGTGGCATCCCCTCACCACCAGCACTGCACACAAGCCTCTTCCTCTGGACTGTGCTCTTTGTCCCCCTTTCCCCAGCTCACGGTTCTAGCTCTTGTTGACGGGCACTGGACTAGATGAGGTCCCTTCCAATCCCTGATGCTCTGTGACTCTGCGACACAACGCCGCTGTGAGGTGAGGAAAGACCTCTGGACGACTCACGCTGGTTCCGCTTGAGCTGTTGCTGAGGTTCCAAAGCCAGTGCTTGTGTGGTGGTGGGTTGGCCTTGGCCGGATCCCAGCTGCCCACCCAGCCTCTCGCTCTTTTTCTTTCCTCAGCAGGACGGGGGGAAAATCATGAGATGAAAAATCTCACGGGTTGAAGACAGACGCAGGGAGGGCATCTCGCTGTCAGTGGGCAAACCGGGCTCAGCCTGGGGGAGAAGAACTGCTGGACAGTCAGAAACAAAGACAAAAATTAAAGCAAATTCACTCCCCCTCCCCACCACTTTTTCTCCCCAGGCTCAACTTCACCTCTTCACTCTCATGTCCTCTACCCCTTTCCACCAAGGAGCACAAAAGGATAAGGAACAGCAGGTTATGGGGCCAGGCGTTGACTCTCTACAGCTCCTACCCCCTCACTGTTCTACCCTAGAGCCTCTCCAAGGGCTGCAGCTCTTTGGCAAACACCTGCTGGACTGTGGCCTCTCCTCAGGCCTCGGCTCCTCCATCTGCCCCAGTGTCCAGAGCGGCAACGTGGGTGCACGTCCCGTGCAAACCTGTCCGTGGGCTGTGGGGGATCTCTGCCACAGTGTCTGGAGCTCCTCTTCTCCCTCTTTCCTCTGACCTCGGTGCCACTTCTTGTCCCCTCCTTTCGGAGTGAATTCTGTCCCTTGAGGCCACCACTGTCAGGCAAAGCTCAGCGACTGCAGCGAGGGGACTCCTCAGTGCACGGGATGCACAGTCCGGGCTAGTGACAGCCGCGTGTTTGACCCACGAGAAAGTCTCAAGCAGCAGAGAGAAACTGAGAGCATCCAGAAAAGTATCTGCCTAGACATGAAGACGGTCCAAGAGCGATCAAGTGGCCCAGGCCAAAACTGCAGTGAATGTGGAACAAAAATAGCAGGGTCAGGCGGCTGTAGCCAAGATAAGAAACACGGTGCCAGACTGGGAAAGAAAGAGCCCTCGATGTTCTGCAGCTCTGCAACGTCTCCTCAGCTCTTTGGTCACGAGCAGAGAGATCTGTGAACCCACCTGCAGAAGGTGCAGCTGCTGATGCAGGAAAAAGGGTGAAGCTCCAGCTGCTGGAACGCAGGGCTTTGCAGCACTAGGACGATAGCAAATGCACTGGGTGCCGGGAGGTGGTGGCGAGGTTTGATGGCAGGGGGCTGCGACGTCGCCCTCTGTGAGGAGGGGGCTGTGCAGGGGCTGCCCTGAGCTGCACAGGCGGCTCCAGTGGACCCACTGCAGGACACAGCTGAGCCTTGAAGACACAAGGGAAGGAAGGACACAGAATCACAGAACATTAGGGATCGGAAGGGACCTCAAAAGATCATGTAGTCCAGTCCCCCTGCTGCAACAGGACCCCCTAGATCAAGTCACACAGGAACATGTCCAGGTGGGTTTGAAACATCCCCAGAGAAGGAGACTCCACAACCCCGCCTTGGGAAGCCCCTTCCAGGGCTCTGTCACCATCACCAGGGAGAAGTTCCTTCTCAGACTGATGTGGAACCTCCTCTGTTCCAGCTGGCACCCACTGCCCCTTGTCCTATCACTAGATGCCCCTGAGCAGAGCCTGGCTCCATCCTCCTGACTCCCACCCTTCACACATTTATCAACATGAATGAGGTCACCCCTCAGTCTTTGCTTCTCCAGGCTCAAGAGCCCCAGCTCCCTCAGCCTTTGCTCAGCAGGGAGGTGGTCTACTCCATCATCTCTGTGGCTCTGTGCTGGCCTCTCTCCAGCAGCTCTGAGTCCTTCTGGAACTGGAGGGGCCCAGAACTGGACACAACTCATTTCATGCAGAAGTCTGTAAAAGCCAAGACATCCTCTCAGCTGGTCGAGTGCTTCTGGTGCCATCACCAGAGCAGTAGCTTGTGATTTTGAGGACAGTGTGGACAACTCCTGCTGACAGCCTGCCACAAACGCGGATCCAATCACGCAGAGCCCGAGTTAATCACTCCCACGTCTCCGCCTCGCTGCATACCAGGCTGACAGGCTGCAGGGCGGCCTGGAGTCAGATAAGGCAGGAATGTGGAAGCTGACGGCTGCTCTCCCCCTGTCAAACTCCTGTCAACAGTCCTGTTTGCAGGGAGGTTTCTTCCCACTAGAGAGCCGAAGCCTCTCCTCGTCCTGACAATGAAACTGCGGCGCTAAGATCCAGCGTCTGCTGCAGCACCTCTGCCTTTGAAGTGTGGGCACCCACACGCAGAGAGACGCAGAACCACAGCACGTTTGGGACCGGAAGGGACCTTGAACGTTCACCCAGTCCAACCCCCTGCCACAGCAGGACCACCTGGATCCAGTCACACAGGGACACATCCAGGTGGGTTTGAAACATCCCCAGAGGAGAAGACTCCACAACCCCCCTGGGCAGCCCCTGCCAGTGCTCTGTCACCCTCATTGGGAAGAAGATCCTTCAGATGTTTATATGGAACCCCTTAGCCAGACTCCAGCTCACATGCTGGCAGGGCAGCTGTTTTCTTCTACCCCCAGAACTTTCAGGACCACATCTGGAGTGTTGTGTCCAGTTCTGGGCCCCCTCAATTCAAGAAGGACATGGGAGTTCCTTCTCAGATTGATGTGGAACGAAACAAGGAGTCACACTGAGGAGGAGGAGGAGTAAAACCAGTCCTCTGAGGGATTGTCCCATGGCTACGAGCACTAGACTCCTGCTTGAAGACACGCAGCGAGACACGTACCTGTCCTCAAACGAACGCTGCAAGCCTTCCCATCCCAGCCACCTCCTCTTCAAGGCAAAGACACACCAGCACCTCTCACTAAGAGAAGAAAAACTATCGGTGAGGATGTGCCCAGCCTGTCCGTTTGCTGCCAGCGGGGTCTCTAACAGGCGCACAACAGGCAGCTACGGGTGACGCAGCCCTGCAGGGCCAGTGCTCCAGCACCCAGCCCGTCAGAGGGCCCTGCTGGACGCGGGTGTGACGGAACGTTTCCCTCCGGGGCTCGGGGACACGTCACAGTCGGTGTAAGTGGGGGAGCTCTCCCTGCCAGCGCCAATGGGGCCGATGGATCTGCAGAGAGAAAGTGGCAGGACAATACCTTTGGGTGGAAGCACCGCGTTCGCAGCTGGACGCCAGGATGGAACGCTGTCGCTGCCCCTCGCTCCTCGTCAGAGCCCTTGCTGAGGGTGGGACGGATGATCTGCTCTCAAAGCTCCATTGTGAGGAATCCAGGCCATGAGCTGGAGGAACAATGAGCAAGACTCTGGCCTTGATTAACGAGAGCGAAATGAATGCCCGGGCCGACTTGCAAATCGGCACAGAATACGACCGCCGCTCCGGCTGACTGCTGGGCTCTTCCACAAGAATCTGTGTTTTTCAGAGCACTATAAAAAACCAGTGCTGACCAAGAGGCTTCCTGCGTGACCAGAGCCCAGCCGCCCGAAAGGGCAACAGCAGCCACCTCGCCGAGCTCCACGCAGCTCCGGCGCCAGCTCGCGCCGCTCAGGACCGCGTTCACAGCTGCGGACTGGCAGGTCCCAGCGGTGTCCTGGAGGCAGCTGTAATTGAGTGGTTTGTGACACCAGGGCTGCACGGGGCTCTGCGAAGGCTTCCAGCCACCTACCGGCCTGACTGGTGGGTAACTAGCCAACAGGACAAACACCTCTAACCGGTGGAGACAGCTGAGCTGTGTGAGCGCTCTGAGAGACACACCTGCCCCCAGCACCCCAGCAATACACCGACCACCCCGGACAGGCTGCAGAGCTGGGCAGGGACACACTGCATGAACTAGAGCCAGGGCACGGAGAGCCTGGCATCTGGGCAAGAACAACCCCAGGGACCTGTGCAACTAGATCCAGGTGGTCCTGCTGTGGCAGGGGGATGGCACTGGATGATCTTTGGAGGTCCCTTCCAATCCCTAATGATTCTATGATTCTATGACCAAGATAGCTTGGGGACTGTCCTGTTGGAGAGCATTGTAGGAGAAAGGGAGCTGGGGGTCCTGCTGGCCAGCAGGATGGCCAGGGGCCAGCAATGGGGCCTTGTGGCCAAGAAGGCCAATGGCATCCTGGGGTGGATCAGAAAGGGCTGGTTAGCAGATCAAGAGAGGTTCCAGATTCCAGATGTGGTCTCACCAAGGCAGAATAAGTCTGAACATACAACTCTTCAGCAAGCGAATGCTCACGTGTTGCTGCTGCTCCGGCTTCAACGGGGACCATCCAGAGGTCTTCAGTGAAAAGGGACTACTGCTGCACGTTCAGGCCTGGGAGTGACACCAGGAATGCTGAAGTTCATCAAGGAATCACAGCATCACAGAACATTCTGGATCGGAAGGGACCTGGAAGAGCACCGAGTGCCACCCCCTCACCCAGTGCTCCCAGAACAAAGCGTGGATCAAGTGGCAGCACCAGACAATTGATTTCATTTTGAGCTGCCTCTGCTTTGAAAGAAAAAAGCCTGTGAGTGTCTGTGTCATCTTTATTGCAGCTGACAAAGGCAGTAATTTCACTGGTTTAGCAAGGGTACAAGAGCAGGCAACACATTAACACCAGGCTCTTCTGTCTGCCAGCGGAAACGGCTCGGTCAATCAAGAACCATCGAGAGGGAAACTGGATCTTCATCCTTTTGCAGGGTGAGACCATCGTGGAGTAAAGCCAGTGTTATTGCTCCTTCAGTGCACCTTCACACACAGAATCACAGTCAATCACAGAACAGTAGGGACTGGAAGGGACCTTGAGAGACCATCCAGTCCAGTCCCCCTACAGCAGGACCACCTAGACCAAGTCACACAGGAACACGTCCAGGTGGGTTTGAAACATCTCCAGAGGAGGAGACTCTACAACCCCCCTGGGCAGCCCCTTCCAGGGCTCTGTCACCATCACCAGGAAGAAGTTCCTTCTCAGATTGATGTGGAACCTCCTCTGTTCCAGCTGGCACCCACTGCCCCTTGTCCTATCACTAGATGCCCCCGAGCAGAGCCTGGCTCCATCCTCCTGACACCCACCCTTCACACATTTATCAACATGAATGAGGTCAACCCTCAGTCTTTGCTTCTCCAGGCTCAAGAGCCCCAGCTCCCTCAGCCTTTCCTCAGCAGGGAGATGCTCCCCTCCCTTCATCCTCTCTGTGGCTCTGTGCTGGCCTCTCTCCAGCAGCTCTGTGTCCTCCTGGAGCTGAGGAGCCCAGAGCTGGACACGAGGCGCCCGATGCAGTCTCCCCAGGGCAGAGCAGAGTGCAGGCACAGAAATCCCCCTCCCTGCAGCCGTTAGACGGGCTAGAAAGACCCATGACTTCATCCACAGCCCAGTCATGCCAATGGGGAGTTTTTCTGCTTCCTTCAGTGGGTTTAGAAAGGGCATCTGAGGTCAGGAAGCTGCGCCTCTCACTCTGTCAAAAATTCCACTGAGCAGTGCAGGATCAGCCTCCCCGTAATTACATCCATCTTCTTCCTGAGGCTGAGGTCAGTCGCATTAATTGCACAGGGATTTTTTCCTGCCATGTTTGCAATCTGATGATAGCAGCTAAATAAATGAGAAAATGGCTTTTGGAATCAAAGTAGCCTTGTAAAGGAGGAGCAAAACACGGCCCGTACGTCAGTTATGGAAATGGTCTGCACTGCTCCAAAAGAAATGCACTTTGCAGACTTTAAACTTTGATGATGCTACGGCTGGAGTCATTTGGAAGTGGCTACCTAGACTGTCATGGCTTCAGTCCTGAGAGGCTGAGGGAGCTGGTGTCTTGAGCTTGGAGAAAAAGAGACTGAGGGGTGACCTTATTGATGTCTATAAATATGTGAAGGGTGGGTGTCAGGAGAATGGAGCCAGGCTCTGCTCAGGGGCATCTAGTGATAGGACAAGGGGCAGTGGGTGTCAGCTGGGACAGAGGAGGTTCCACATCAACATGAGAAGGAACTTCTTCCCAGTGAGAGTGACAGAGCACTGGAAGGGGCTGCCATGGGGGGTTGTGGAGTCTCCTTCTCTGGAGATGTTTCAAACCCACCTGGACGTGTTCCTGTGTGACTTGGTCTGGGTGGTCCTGCTGTGGCAGGGGGATGGGACTGGATGATCTTTCAAGGTCCCCTTCAATCTCTAATCATATAATCATTAAGGATTGGAAGGGACCCGGAAAGATCATCCGGTCCAATCCCCCTGCCACAGCAGGACCACCTGTGATTCTGTGAATCTCCCATTACACATCAAAAGCAGCAAGCACTGGTAAGCTCCTAGGGCTCCACGGAGGCAGTGCCCTTGGGCATGCGCCCTGGACATGGAGATGGCCTTGTGTCTGTAGCCAATTAACTGTTCACCTGCACTTGCACTAGATGATCTTCTGAGGTCCCTTCCAACCCCTAATGATTCTACGATTTGTAAAAACATTAAAAATAGAGGTAATTTACACCAGCAGGATGCCAAACTTCAAACAGAACCTACCAGGGAAGAAACATCATCGTTGCTTCGGTTACCTAGAGCGTAAAACCACGGGCTACCAGAAAACAGAATCAGCTTCAAACCAGAAAGCAAATCAGTGTTCTCCAGGGACTTTGTCCCCGACTGCACTTGCAATGAGCAGCAGCTACATAAATAAATAAATAAGCACAATGACTCCATCCTCAACTCCTTCCATCAGGCAGAGCTTCAGATCAACACTGAATCAACCGTACAATCCCAAGACTAGAAGAGACTCGTGACCTGCACTTCGCAGCTTCCCAGAGCCCTCTGCCTCAGCAGCACCGTGGACCTGCAGAGGAGGGCTGATGGTCGGACTCGATGATCCCAAGGGAGAACGATGCCCTTTTCCAACCTGAATGATTCTGAGATCTGGTGTCAGTCTCTGTCCTCCTCTGTGGGCGCTGGCTCGTCCTTTAACAAGACGCTTAGCTGCTTCTGCGCGCACGCGAGGAACAGCTCCATGCTGTGCAGACTTCTCCGGCGCACCGCTTCATCCAGCTGTGGAGACACAACCAGAGACAGAGAGGGCAGCTTTAATAGCACAGAACTGAACCCCAAGGGTCATCAGCAAACTTCAGCTCCGTGTGACGTGACAGACGTGGCTCTTGTGGGAGCGACTCGGGGACAACTTTCAAAGGAAGTATTTAAGTTTCACTGAATCACAGAGCGTTAGGGAGGGACCTGGAAAGATCATCCAGTCCAGTCCTCCTGCCAGAGCAGGATCATCTAGACCAAGTCGTGCTCAGCTCCATCCTGACTGGAAGGGACCTTGAAAGACCATCCAGTCCAGTCCTCCTGCCAGAGCAGAACCACCTAGATCCATTCGCACAGGAACACGTCCAGGTGGGTTTGAAACATCTCCAGAGAAGGAGACTCCACAACCCCCCAGGCAGTGCCTTCCTCAAAACAAAATGCACACGAGGGCAAAATTGACTAACAGCTGTCAAATTGGATGCCTCAAGTTTGAGAAGCAAAACAGCCCAGCTGCCACTCAAGAAGGAGTGGAGCATCTCCTTGATGAGGAAAGGCTGAGGGACCTGGGGCTGTTGAGCTTGGAGAAGAGGACACTGAGGGGTGACCCCATGAATGTTGAGAAATATGTGAAGGGTGGGTGTCAGAAGGATGGAGCCAGGCTCTGCTCAGGGGCATCTAATGGCAGGACAAGGAGCAGTGGGTGTGAGCTAGAATGTAGGAGTTTCCACATCAATGTGAGAAGGAACTTCTTCCCAGTGAGGGTGACAGAGCCGTGGAAGGGGCTGCCCAGGGGGGTTGTGGAGTCTCCTTCTCTGGAGACGTTTCAAACCCACCTGGATGTGTTCCTGTGTGACTTGGTCTGGGTGATCCTGCTCTGGCAGGGGGATTGGACTGGATGATCTTTCGAGGTCCCTTCCAATCCCTCAAGTTCTGTGGTTCTGTGATTGTGGGATCCTGCTGTGGTGGGGGGATTGGATTCGATGGTCTTTCTAGGTCCCTTCCAATCCCTCATGTTCTGTGACTGTGTGAAAGACACTGCTCACTGCCTTCAAATGAACCCTGCACACAACCACATATTAAACCATTCAGCCTACTCTCAATTTAAATGAAATGGCCACATGTTTAACTAGTTCCCACGGGAAAACTGGAAGGATTTTCTGGCTACTTTGCTTATTCCAACATTTTATTGGAGTCTCCTTCTGTCAAGCCATGTGTATTTCCTTGAAGGGAAGACAATGGCCTTTTCTTCCCGGCAAAAAGCTACGGACGCAACAAACAGACCCGGTGGGTTCTGTCATGTCCGAGGCATAAAAATACGGTTTGTTGAAAAGGATTTTTGTTTTCTTAATATCATAACACTGCCACAGAAAATGCACTGCAGAGTTCCTTTAATTGGGATTTCAAAGTCCAAACATCAACCAAAAATCATATCATAACTGAGAGACGTTTTCAACATGTCTGGCCCTTAACCAGCCACAAATTGGAGCGAGTACATCGATGACAATGGCACGGAGCGGAACTGGAAGGTACCAGATGATGAATGGAGGGAGTGCCTCCCTGATGGGGAAAGGCTGAGGAGCTGCCTGTGCAAAGGCTGGGGATCGTCGTGTGAGGTAGGGATGCTGGCTTTGCAAATGGCACACTGCTCATGGGACCATCAGGGGTTGGAAGGGACCTCCAAAGATCACCCAGTCCCATCCCCCTGACACAGCAGGACCAAGTCACACAGGAACACATCTAGGTGGGTTTTAAACATCTCCAGTGAAGGAGACTCCACAACCCGCCCGGACAGCCCCTTCCAGGGCTCCATCACCCTCACTGGGAAGAAGTTCCTTCTGATGTTTATATGGAACATCCTATGTTGCACCCACTGCCCCATGTCCTATCACCAGATGACGCTGAGCAGAGCCTGGCTCCATCCTGCTGACACCCAGAAGGAGAAGATGCTCATTAATGGAGAAGCAGACACAAATCAAAGGAAGCTTTGCTCCACAGCAGATGGTCTAATCAAGCGTCAGCCGCAGACACGTCTTGCGAGCGGCGCCTCGGCGGACGGCGCTGCGCATCCGCTTGCGTAACGCGCCACGCGATGTGAAAATACCTAAGTAAGGAATTTCAAACCTTGTTTTTCTAAACAGCCTTATTATTATTTTTAGGTCCTGTTCCCCCCACGGAATGATCTCACTACTTAAATAAACATCAGTGGGGACATCTGGCAAATTCAAACTGAAAGTGACTCATACGCAAACGCAACCAGTACAAGTAACGCATTAGCGACGCAGCGTCCCACGCAGCCCGGCCAGCCCAAGGGTTCTAGCTCCATGGGTGCTGAAGAAGACATTGTGAGAGACAACTTTCTACAACACACCATCGCCGTTGCTATTATTGATCAACCTTTCTCTTCCACCATATGAAATGTTCTGTTCTGGACGTCTGTTCTCATCCACGGTGCACAAGGATCCACGGAGATGGACTGCTGCACCGTGGTGTTAGGATTCTTTCTGTGTGTTGTACTGGGTGCTGGCTAACAGATGCCACCCCTGGGATCGTAGAGTCCAACCATCTACTCTACCTGCAGAATCACTCTGGTTGGAAAAGACCCCTGGGACCATCGAGTCCAACCACCTACCCTGCCTTACAAGGTCACCCCTAAACCACATCCCTCAGCACCTCATCCAAACCACCTTTAAACACCTCCACGGATGGCAACTCAGCTACCTCCCTGGGAAGCCCATTCCAGGGCCTGACCACCCTTGCTGGGAAAAAAGTCTTCTTAATGTCAAGTCTAACCCTACTCTGTTGTAGCTTGAACCCCTTCCCTCTTGTTCCATCACTAATCACTTGTGAGAAGAGACCAGCACCAACGTCTCCACAACATCCTTTCAGGTAGCTGTAGAGAATGATGAGGTCTCNAGCTGTAGAGAGTGATGAGGTCTCCTCTCAGCCTCCTCTTCCTCAAACTAAACAGCCCCAGCTCTCTGTCTCTCCTCATCAGATTTATTCTCCAGGCCCTTCCCCAGCTTAGCTGCCCTCCTCTGCACCTGCTCCAGCACCTCCACATCTCTCTTGTATTGAGGTGCCCAAAGCTGGACCCAGCACTCAAGAAGTAGCCTCACCAGTGCCCAACACAGGAAGAAAATCCAATATTCACCAGCATATTACTGGGCAATTACAGCCTGACAAAGGTCTTCTCAAGTTCTCATTACTGGACCCCCACTTTGGGTGAAAGCAAGAGGTTTGATTGCTAGTCACAGAATCACAGAACATTAGGGATTGGAAGGGACCTTGAAAGATCATCCAGTGCCATCCCCCTGCCACAGCAGGATCCCCTAGATCCACTCACAGAATCACAGAACATTAGGGATTGGAAGGGACCTTGAAAGATCATCCAGTGCCATCCCCCTGCCACAGCAGGATCCCCTAGATCCACTCACAGAATCACAGAACATTAGGGATTGGAAGGGACCTTGAAAGATCCAGTTCAATCCTCCTGCCACAGCAGGATCCCCTAGATCCAGTCACACAGGAACATGGCCAGGTGGGATTTAAACGTCTCCAGAGGAGGAGACCCCCCAGTCTTTACGATCTATAGAGGTTTTGCTGGTTTTCCCCCCCCAACTAACCCACCCTAGCGAATGACTCTGCCAAGCTCGACGGCTGCAGAAGCTCAGCGACGCGACTGCGTTCTGCAGTAAAACTAGGGGCTGAGATGCCTTTCCCAGTGCACTAACACGACCTCCCCGCGGACTCGGCGGAAGACTTAAAACATTTCTTAGCACATTAAACAGACTATATAAAAAAATGATTACCTTGAGGAGCTGCGAATCTGAGAGCTGGCTGAGGAAACAATGAACTATTTCCTCTCATTTCTGTAATGGATGGGAAGGAAAACAGATCCATATGGTCCTCATGTGCAGCGGAGCTTGTTTTAGAGTCAGTCCCAGAACAGGACGTTGCTGTCTGTCCACCTGTGAATTTCCACCATCGGTAACACTTACTCAGTCTATAAAAACACGGCTCTTCGTGGCCGTGATTTATACAGGGCCTGTGAAGTATTAGAAAGCCATCATTGTTTGGGACGACCGCGAGCAGAGGGGGGGTGCGCAATCAATTACACTGCCAGATGAAAATGTTTCTTCCCCTTGAATAAAACACGCTGCGACTTCTGAACCGTAAGGGTTTTGCGCGCGGAACGTGGTCAGCGAGGCCATAAAAACAGCACTGCAGGTGGGACACAGCTTTAAAACAGATTTGCCTGGCTGGCTGAAGGTGGTGGGAAAACACCCTCTTGGAAACCCCAGGGTCTCCCAGCTGGACGCAGAAGTGGAATAAAATATCACGGAATCACAGGACACTGGGGATTGGGAGGGACCTCCAAGGATCATCCAGCCCAATCCCCCTGTCACAGCAGGACCATCTAGATCAAGTTGTCCTCAGCTCCATCCTGACTGGAAGGGATCTTGAAAGATCATCCCATCCAATCCCTCTGCCAAAGCAGGACCACTTAGACCAAGTCACACAGGAATGTGTCCAGGTGGGTTTTAAATGTCTCCAGAGAAGGAGACTCCACAACCCTCCTGGGCAGCCCCTTCCAGAGCTCTGGCACACTCACTGGGAAGAAGTTCCTTCTCATATTGATGTGGAAACTCCTACATTCCAGCTCACACCCACTGCTCCTTGTCCTGCCATTAGATGCCCCTGAGCAGAGCCTGGCTCCATCTTCCTGACACCCGCCCTTCACATATTGATCAACATCAATGGGGTCACCCCTCAGTGTCCTTTTCCCCAAGCTCAACAGCCCCAGCTCCCTCAGCCTTTCCTCATCAGGGAGGTGCTCCACTCCCTTCATCATCTTCATGGCTCTGCACTGGACCCTCTCCAGCAGTCAACACAAAAAGCAGTGAAGTTGGGTACAATTCTGCAACAAAACACTGCCTACTTCTCAGGGAATAAAAATGCAGGACAGGGAATTCTTCTGCAGACTGCTTCTGAGGTTTTATGGACTAGAGGCTGTGTGAGACTGGCTTACACCGCGCTGGTTTCGAATTAACACCACTTCCCACATGTTATTGCACACAGGACCCATTAATACTTTCCCTGGCCATGACATTTTCTGCTGGTTGTGAGGAGAAAAACCACCCGACAACCCAAAAAGCAGGAGATTATTTGTGAAGGACACACATCACACAGATGCTGCTCTTCCCATGTTTATTCTAAACTCTCTGATGTTACCCCTGGTGATACTCAACTTCTGAACCCTCTCCATGCTTCTGTGCACGGTGTCACGGTTGTTCCACAACGGGAGCCATGAGAGTGGACTTGTTCCTGTGTGATGGGATCCAGGGGATCCTGCTCTGGCAGGGGGACTGGACTGGATCATCTTCTGAGGTCCCTTCCAACCTCTAGTGTTCTGTGATTAAGAACATGAAAGGACAGATGACAGCTGCAACTGAAGGAAAGGATTTCAACCTCTGGCAGTTTCACTCTGAAGTGACTGAAGAAAAGGTTTATGTATTTAGTCTCAGCTAAACTGCTTTCACCAGCAAAAACCACAGAGGGATTAGGGATTGGAAGGGACCTCAAAAGACCACCCAGTCCAATCCCCCTGCCACAGCAGGATCACCTAGATCACAGAATCATAGAATCATCAGGGATTGGAAGGGACCTTGAAAGACCATCCAGTCCAATCCCCCTGCCACAGCAGGACCACCTAGACCAACTCACACAGGAACATGTCCAGGAGGGTCTTAAACATCTCCAGAGAAGGAGACTCCACAACCCCCCCGGGCAGCCCCTGCCAGGGCTCTGTCATCCTCACTGGGAAGAAGTTCCTTCTCACACTGATGTGGAACCTCCTCTGTTCCAGCTCACACCCATTGCCCCCTGTCCTGTCACTAGATGCCCCTGAGCAGAGCCTGGCTCCATCCTCCTGACACCCACCCTTCACGCCCCATCCACAAAGTCAAGGGCAGCCAGGTGTGCCAACTCATCTGACGCTACAACTTCACATAAATCCTTTACTTAATCCTCTGGATTTCTCCTGCTCTTTGAGTTGGGTAGAGGAGCAGCGTGAAAACGCTCCTATAGCCTCAATGTAAATGTTTCTTTAATCCCATTAAAGCCATAAAACAGGCCCAGCTGAAGGAGCAGGAAACTGAGCTCAGGAACTCTCGGTGACCCCACCAGCACTGTCTCTCTTGGCACTGACCTGCTGGTCACAGGTTCATCCCAGGCACAGCACAGATGTTCTGACATCGGACTGGCTGGAGACATCGGCATCCGAACCCCCCCAGCCGACACGGACATCCCAGATGGGGCTGTGGTTTGGAGCAACACGAGCCCTTGCACCGGCAGAATGACTGGAAGAGGTGATGGAGAAAGAGCAGATAGGAGCAAACGCTTCCAAAGGAGCCTGCAGGTCGCCCAGGCACGACACTGAACTCAGCCAGAAGCGATGCTGCTGTACTGCTTCTCTTTTGAAGCTAGAAGGGGTGGGGGGGAACGTGCAAAGAGAAATCCTCAAGGTGACACCGCACTTTAAAACCGGGAAACTGCTCTGTTAAAACGTGTTGGTGGTAACATTTAGGGTTTGGACTCTCATTAATGTGGCCCCTGGGAAAATATAAACACTCTTTCTGAAACGAAATCTGGAGCTTGCCCACCGCAGCCTTGTTTTCAGCCTCAGCTGCTGGCACTTCAGCCTGTAATTGAGGCCGAGCGGCCAACGCCAAGGCAAACACGCGGCAACAAGAATGGCAACGACACCCTATTTTGTTCTAAGTCACAGTCAAATACAGCAGGTATTGAAGAAAAAACAGAACCACTCGTTTGAGATTAATGACCTCAAAGAAACTAGGTTTTCACAACGTCTCTCGCTTGCACTTGTCTTCAGATACCAGAGCTTCGGAAGGCGGCTCTGCGCTCGGAATCGAGCGCCCTGGCGGAGCAGGGCAGCGCTGATAAGGACCGGCGAGCGCCCAGGGGCGTGAGCTGTATCCACACGAGCTCAGAACCAAACCTGCTCTTTCTGAGGTGTGTTTTTGCATCAGAATGGATCAATAAATCACAGTGATGCAGCAGTGACATAAGGTACCATCGAGGGGCCGGGCTTCAAGCTCCAACAGGGGAGGTTTAGACTGCACATCAGGAAGAAGTTCTTCAAGAGAGAGTGGTCAGGCACTGGAATGGGGTGCCCAGGGTGGTGGCTGAGTCCTGATCACTGGATGGGTTTAGAAGACACTTAGATGTGGTGCTGGGGGATCCTGCAGCCCTCCATGTAATTTTGATGTGAAAGAAGACAATATTCTCTGTGAACACTGCTTCACAGCATCACAGAACGCTAGGGATGGGAAGGGACTTCAAAAGATCACCCAGTCCAATCCCCCTGCCAGAGCAGGACCACCTAGACCACGTCCAAGTCTGTTTTTAGAAAAGAGCAGAAGTATTTCCAGCTCTTCTGGTTCTGTGGCAAAGAGCTAAGCTGGCTGTCCCAGCACACACCAAGGCCCAGCAAAGACCTCCTCCCACGCTGGCTGGACAAAGCTGTGGAGAAAGCACCTGGACAGGCAAGTGGGACATGGGGCTGGAATTCTAGTCCCCCCAAAGGAGCTGCATTATTAATCCCACACCAGCAAAACAGAACTGTCTCTGTACAAAGCCAGACGAGCAACTTGCCATCTTTTTCTCCACTTGTCAGTGTGATGGGACTGGCTAGTAGCAGCCAGTCAGCACTCACAGAATCACAGATCATTGGGGACTGGAAGGGACCTCGAGGGGTCATCCAGTCCAGTCCCCACTGAACGAGTCCCTCGATTTCTGTAACATCCAAACAAAACTTGTCTGAAGCCAAGGAGGAGAGTCTCGTTTGGCTGCCGGCGGTTGCAGCGATGTGTGCGATTGTGTCGGGCGAGCATTAGTCAGAGCGGCGCGACGCTGCGCTCGGCTCGCCTCTAAAGGTCACGCAGCACAGCTGCACACGCCGTGTGGGAGCACGCCGCGCCCGAGGGACTCGCCTTCCAGCGGTCGTGTCGTTGCTCCCAGCTCCTGGCCCTTCATGCTGCCATGGGGATGCGGCTGCGACCGGTGTCGGTGCCTTCCAGGGGCTGCAGGAAGCCCAGTCTCCCGCTCAAGTCACTCCCCAAGGCCTAAGAGGCGTTTTGCCCTGAAGGCCAGCATGTCCTCTCTAGTCATCAAGAGCTGCGTGGAATCATAGAATCATCCTGGCTGGAAAGGACCTCAGGATCCTCGAGCCCAGCCCTCAGCCCAACAGCTCCCTAACCCCTACACCACGGCCTCAGCTGCTCTGGCTACTCCACTGTTGACTGGAGCCCCATCCTGTATCTGGACAGCTTACAAGGGCACCATCAGCAGCAAAACCACACCTCTGCCTGAAAGGTCACATCCACAGGCCAGCAGCTCCCAAGGTGACCCAAACCTAAATGCACTTGTAAAAACAACTCAACAGTCCATGTTGTTTCTCTCAGTTTGCCTGCCTCTCACTAACTGAACACAAGTGAAGGACCAACAGCAGACTGGAAGGTCAATTCTTTTACTTTAAATTCCTACTTTCCCACCTTTACGGACAAGGCAAGTGCTTTCCCAGCTGTAAGACTGATGTACTCTGAGGTACTCACCAGCAGAGAGGCAGGCACAAGGAGGCAAGCACGACCATGATGTTCTTCACAGAATCACAGAACATCAGGGATTGGAAGGGACTTCGAAAGACCATCCAGCCCAATCCCCCTGCCACAGCAGGATCTCCTAGATCAAGTCACACAGTAACACATCCAGGTGGGTTTGAAATGTCTCCAGGGAAAGAGCCTCCACAACCCCCCTGGGCAGCCCCTTCCAGGGCTCTGGCACCCTCACCATCAAGAAGGTCCTTCTCACATTGATGTGGAACCTCCTCTGTTCTAGCTCACACCCACTGCCCCTTGTCCTATCACTAGATGCCCCTGAGCAGAGCCTGGCTCCATCCTCCTGACAGCCACCCTTCACATCTTTATCAACATTAAAGAAGTCACCCCTCAGTCTCCTTTTCTCCAGGCTCAAGAGCCCCAGCTCCCTCAGCCCCTCCTCAGCAGGGAGATGCTCCCCTCCCTCCATCATCTTTGTGGCTCTGCACTGGACCCTCTCCAGCAGCTCTGTGTCCTTGTGGAACTGAGGGGCCCAGAGCTGGACACAAGATTCCAGCTGTGCTCTCCCCAGGGCAGGGTAGAGGGGGAGGAGAACCTCTGTTGATCTGCTAACCACCCCTCCTTCCAATACACCTCAGGATGCCGTTGGCCTTCTTGGCCACAAGGGCCCATTGCTGGCTCCTGGCCATCCTGCTGGCCAGCAGGTCCCCTTCTCCTCCACTGCTCTCACACCACAGCCAAAGTCAGGACAAGCAGCACGAGGCAGACATAGCGGGGGGGACAAAAGCCCTGCCTGAGCTCTCTGGGTGGCATTCCAGCCTCCGCCGACCCCTCCTCTGACAAACAGGCAGCTAATTGCTTCAGCCAGCGTTACCCAGCCCTTCGATGCTGGTGACATTTAATGATCTCATGTCCTGAGCCGTGAGCGCCGGGATCCTTTGAGAGCATAAATACTCCTTGAGTCATCTCCTGCTGTCATAACAGAAGCATTTCCCTGCTCCTTTCCCCCCTGCTCTTTCTAAGGAAAGCCCAGCACGGCGCTCGCTGCGCGTCGGCCTCTGCCTGCGGAGCGACTCCTACGTCTCTGCGCGATGGGTCCTTCTGTGGCGGCGGCGCTAAGCTCACAATGACTTCTGAAAGCGGTTCCTGGGAGGTATCTGCAACCCTAAACGTTCCTCATTAATCTGCCCCGTAAAAATGGCCGTGAGACGTGACGGCCTGCGGGATGCACAGCAGGGGCAGCACAAACAGGGAGCCAGGCGCGGCTCACTGGAGCGCAGACTATCGCCGCTGCAGCCGCTCGCAGGGCTGAGGCCGACGCGGGACACGGACGCCCTGCTGCTGGACCTCTCACTGCAAACGGGGACAGGCAAAGCCCTGAACTCGCAGGGGTGCTCACGGCAGCGCTCCCAAACCAGGCTGACAGAGCTGGGCTGAGAGGCTGCCTGCGCTGTCACGGTGACTTCATTCCCCAGGTGGTCAGCAGACCGCAAGATCAGCCTGTCCAATCCCCCTGCCACAGCCAGATTCCCTAGACCAAGTCACACAGGAACATGGCCAGGTGGGTTTTAAACATCTCCACACAAGGAGACTCCACAACCTCCATGGGCAGCTCCTCCCAGTGCTCTGGCACCCTCACTGGGAAGAAGTTCCTCCTCACACTGATGTGGAACCTCCTCTGTTCCAGCTCACACCCAGGGTTGAGTCTCCACCCCTGGATGAGTTTAAAAGACACTTAGATGTGGTGTTGGGGGATGTGGTTTAGGGGTGACCTTGTAGAGTAGGGGGGGTTGCTGGTTGGACTGGATGATCCCAGGGGTCTTTTGCAACCGGAATGACTGTGTGATCTTGGGCTGCTCTCCACCATATTCTAGAGGGTTTTAAAATCACTGTCTTGCATTTCTTAAGAACCTCAAAGGAGCGACGTGTGCTAATTGCCTCTCCTCCCACTGAAAGGAGAGAAGCTGTAGTGCAGGTGGCTTCTCTCCAGAAGCACCACACTGCACCAGTGGACCGTCTGCGCCCAAGTTTCCCAAGGCTGCGACGTCTCCTAACGAGAGCGGCACGCTGGCCATAAATCAGAACAGCCGGCCACGCTCAGGCAGCCCGACAACGCGCTTCGCGAGGGAGGCCTCGCGACTTCTGCGCGCTCGCCAACGGCAAAGCCAAGCTCAGTCGTGGCTGCGCAACAGCAACTGCTGCTGACACCGGAAGGGCTTCACTGACCCGGGCTCAGGTCACAGCCGGAGCTGACGGCCTGCGCGCGTTACGTCGCTGCAGCGCGGGAGGCTGCAACGTCAACCCACGCCGTCATTTCTGTTGGTCAGCCCGCAACCAGCCTCGCGTTCGAAACGCGCAGGAGGAAACACTTCACAGTCACAAACGGTTGGGGAACAGGAGCAGGCAGCTGCAAACACGCCTCGCGGTTCTGTTCTGTGTTCTGAGGCAGGCGCCAGGAGAAAGAAACCTCACGGGTTTCTCGCTGCATGAAGCGCAACCCCGCAGCAACTCACCCTTCTCTGCTCTTTAACGTACTCCATCAGTTCCTCTCTCGTCCTTTTCACTGCCTCTGCTATTGCTTCCTCGCTCCGTTTTCGCTCCTCCGCTACCGCTTCCTTGACAATCTCCTTTTTGAAAGGAAAACAAAGAAAATGTAGAACAAAAGGTTAATATCTACTGTTGTGAAGATGGAGAGTATTTCACAAATACAACACAGAGTCACAGAACGTAAGGGGCTGGAAGGGACCTCGGAAGGTCATCCAGTCCAATCCCCCACCACAGCAGGATCACAGAACCACAGAACATAAGGGGCTGGAAGGGACCTCAGAAGGTCATCCAGTCCAATCCCCCACCACAGCAGGATCACAGAACCACAGAACATAAGGGGCTGGAAGGGACCTCGGAAGATCATCCAGTCCAATCCCCACACCACAGCAGGATCACAGAACCACAGAACATAAGGGGCTGGAAGGCACCTCGGAAGATCATCCAGTCCAATCCCCACACCACAGCAGGATCACAGAACCACAGAACATAAGGGGCTGGAAGGCACATCGGAAGATCATCCAGTCCAATCCCCACACCACAGCAGGATCACCTAGACCAAGTCATGCTCATCTCCATCCTGAGTGGAAGTGACCTCGAAAGACCATCCAGTCCAATCCCCTTGCCAGAGCAGGGCCACCAAGTCGCACAGGACCATGTCCAGGCGGGTTTGTGATGCTGCTGTCTGCTTTCTCTGAAGAAAGTGCTTGAGCAGGAAGGCAGGAGCGTTGAAGGGATTCGCTCTGGAGAGCAGGCAGAATTCTGCACTGCTGGCAGCAGAAGCGGGGTGTGAAGCTCCACAGTTCATCTGCACATAAGGCAGCAGCATTTGCCCATGTGCTGCTGCTGTAGGAAATGAAGAATGACCACCACCACCCAGTTTGACCCAACAGAGCTTTTTTAAAAATCACTCCTCACTGGAAGGTTTTCAGCTGAAGCTGTTATTTCTTACTTTTGGGCAACATTCTAAACATGCTCTTGGCTGAACAGGAAAAGTCTGAACCATGCAAACTCTGCCATCCCCACTGCTCTGGACTACACTGAATATGAAAAACAGGAGCTGTAAAAAATGATTACAGCTTATTTCTCCCAGTTCTCTTAGTTCTGGGGCCCTCAGTTCCAGAAGGACACAGAGCTGCTGGAGAGAGTCCAGCGCAGAGCCATGAAGAGGATGAAAGGAGCAGAAGAGAAGCTTGGAGAAAAGGAGACATTAATGTTGATCAATATGTGAAGGGTGGGTGTCAGGAGGATGGAGCCAGGCTCTGCTCAGGGGCATCTAGTGACAGGACAAGGGGCAGCGGTGTGAGCTGGAGCACAGGAGGTTCCACATCAATGTGAGGAGGAACTTCTTCCCAGTGAGGGTGCCAGAGCCCTGGAAGGGGCTGCCCAGGGGGGTTGTGGAGTCTCCTCTCTGGAGACATTTCAAACCCACCTGGATGTGATCCTGTGCAACTGGATCTAGGTGGTCCTGCTGCGGCAGGGGGATTGGACTGGCTGATCTTTCGAGGTCCTTTCCAATCCCTAATGCTCTGTGATTCTGTAATTCATTTGACCAAAGAAAAATCCTGAGACAAAGGTCTCTTTCACTGCAGAACTCTGGCAAGCCCAGCAGAAAAAGCAGCAGATAGTTACCACCTCTAGAAACACGCTGTTCTCATCGTTCTCCTAGGGCTGCTTCATTTGTCAAAAGGTCCCAAAACACTGTCTTGTGTTAGAATGGAAAAACCCCCATCGTTCACCTCTGTGACTACAGAACGGGTCTGCTGCTGCACGTTGCTGGCTGCACACAATGTTTTAGTTTAATAAAGGACTTGGAATCCATTAAAACTGGTGCCCTGGTCTGGCTGATGTGGTGGTGTCAGCTCATGGGCTGCACAGAGGCACGAAGATGATGAAGGGTGGGGAGCACCTTCCTGCTGAAGAAAGGCTGAGGGAGCTGGGCCTCTTGAGCTTGGAGGAGACTGAGGGGTGACCTCATGAATGTGGATAAATATGTGAAGGGTGGGTGTCAGGAGGATGGAGCCAGGCTCTGCTCAGGGGCATCTAGTGATAGGACAAGGGGCAGTGGGTGTGAGCTGGAACAGAGGAGGTTCCCCATCAGTGTGAGAAGGACCTTCTTCCCAGTGAGGTGCCAGAGCACTGGAAGGGGCTGCTTTAGCTAAAAGCTCTTTGTTGAGGTGCAGTCGGGTCTCTGACCCACGATGTTGGTGGCGACCCAGGTGGGACGCGTGGGGATGCAGACAAGGACCCACAGCACTTCAACACTAGTAGATTGGACTAGATGATCTTTTGAGGCCCCTTCCAATCCCCAATGATTCTGTGAACACCACACTGCTGCTATGGCACCACACAGCCCCTAGAAGAGCAGAGCACCCAGCACAAACACAACACGCAGTTGCTGAAGTACCCAAGCGACGCGTCCAAGTCCTTCAACGACACATTTGGAATCACAACCATGTAATCACCACACACACATGCCTGCAGGAAGGCGAGAGAGGGAAAAAACCCAGCGTGGAGAACTGCACTCAGCATTCAGGCAAACGGAAGCCGCACGATAGCTGGCACTTGCACAAGAAAAGTGGGGTTTCTTTCCCCCACAAGGATCAGGTGGCAGCACTAAATTTTATCTAGGAAATGCAACCACAGGCTGCAACGCGAGTGGTTGCTCAGAGAGTAGTAACCCTCAAATTATACTGCATGTGGTCACAAACTACTACAGACTGCTTCTGAAGTCACAGACTCTCAGACAGGGTGAGAGTCTGTGAGCAGCCAGCAGCTCCTTTCCCAGGCTTTGCAAGTCTATTAAAAGTAAACCAGTCTAACTGGGGGGGACCCGTCTGCTTGGCGCTGCCAAGCGATGCGCTTCGCACCCTCTCGGGGTTTCATGGTATTTCCCTCTAATCACAGAGCATTAGGGACTGGAAGGGACCTTGAAAGACCAGCCAGTCCAATCCCCCTGCCACAGCTCTGGATCACCTAGAACAAGTCACACAGGAACACATCCAGGTGGGTTTTAAATGTCTCCAGAGAAGGAGACTCCACAACCCCCCTGGGCAGCCCCTGCCAGTGCTCTGTCACCCTCACTGGGAAGAAGTTCCTTCTCATATTGATGTGGAACCTCCTCTGTTCCAGCTCACACCCACTGCCCCTTGTCCTGTCACTGGGTGCCCCTGAGCAGAGCCTGGCTCCATCCTCCTGACACCCACCCCTCAGTCTGCAGCTCATAAATCTGACTGAAAGCTGGAGCAGAAAATAACCTTTCAGACAGTCTTCTTTACTTATTAGTTCTCCTGGCAGTCTCACATGTAGGGCAATGAGGAGTGAATACTTAGGTAAATATAAACCCAGCAGTAAAACTTAGCGATAGAAGGAAAGGGGAGAAGAAAAGGCAGCTCTTTAAACAAACAGCCAAGCCCTTCACTTCGCATTTGCATTGTCTCTGCACAATTAACTACGACTGGGTGTGGAAGTCCTTCAGATACTCAAGGCAGAACTGATTCACGCTGGCCAGCAGCATCAACAGAAGGACTGCCTGGAGCAGACAGCGCAAGCACGAACGCAGCTGGCACTGGGGAGCAGGTGAGGAACTCCTCCGGCTCAGGACCAAGCCCCATGTGGTCTAGACACTTTGCTTGCACCTCCCAGGCCGCGGCACGCACTGGTATTGCGGCACGGACTGGCACCCATGACTTACTGCAAAGCATTAAACACGTCCTAAATCCCACGCAGCGGATCACAAGCAATTTCCCCAACTGCCTAGATGTTTGCAGCACAATTCCATGACTACATTCCAAGACCATAAACTACAGATGTATTGTTCTTCAAAGCACACCACGGCATGAACTCCCAGCACGGAGAACATACCCAATTGTCTTCAACGCTTCCAGAGACACTAAGAGTTCAAAGACTATTGGGAAGTTCACCTTTTTTTTTTTCCACAGAATCACAGAACATCAGGGATTGGAAGGGACCTTGAAAGATCAGCCAGTCCAATCCCCCCAACACAGCAGGATCCTTTAGATCCAGTCGCACAGGAACATGTCCAGGTGGGTTTGAAGTGTCTCCAGAGAAGGAGACTCCACAACCCCCCTGGGCAGCCCCTTCCAGTGCTCTGTCACCCTCAATGGGAAGAAGTTCCTTCTCACACTGATGTGGAACCTCCTCTGTTCCAGCTCACACCCATTGCCCCTTGTCCTATCACTAGATGTCCCTGAGCAGAGCCTGGCTCCATCCTCCTGACACCCACCCTTCACATCTTTATCAACATTAATGAGGTCACCCCTCAGTCTCCTTTTCTCCAAGCATCATTTCTACTCCCTTCACCCTCTTTGTGGGTCTGTGCTAGACTCTCTCCAGCAGCTCTGTGTCCTTCTGGAACAGGGGGGCCCAGAACTCAGAGAACTGGGAGAAATAAGCTGTAATTGTTTTTTACAGCTCCTCAGTCTCCTCTTCTCCAAGCTCCAGAGACCCAGCTCCCTCAGCCTCCACAGAAGGGAGGTGTTCCACTCCCTTCACCATCCTTGTGGCTCTCCAGCAGCTCTGTGTCCTTCCGCAGGCCCCTTAGTTAACTTTCCTTGCGGAACCCCTTCTCTTTGTGTATCTCAGAGGATCTGCGCTGTGGCTTGGCCGAACGGAGCGCCGCAGCCTCACTTTTCCTGAAATACCTTCCCGTTGGTAGGATCGTTTTGCCTTGGTGCTTTTGCTCCAGTCCAAGAGGAAGCAGAGTTTATGTTAGTTCTTTTCATAACTTCAAGGTGGATTCTTCTCCTACTTATTTGCAGCCTTCAGCCCACTTGAGGCTCTAACGTATCTGCTGCGTGAATTATGGCAACGATGAGCCCAGGCTCACGTTCCCTTGCAAATCAGGGTAAAACTACTGGAGATTACTCCCAGTGTTTTAAACGAAGCCTGCAGGAAATGGCAAAGGGGATTCTTTGCTTCGAGTGCTTTTGGGGAGTTATTAATTTGAGGCTAGGGCACGGACCTAATTTCCAGGGCTCACCCTGCAGCTGCTAGACTTCACTCTGAATAGCTTCTGTATTATACAGACACACAGAACGTTAGGGACTGGAAGGGACCTCGAAAGATCATCCAGTCCAATCTCCCCACCCCTAGATCAAATCACACAGGAACACATCCAGGTGGGTTTTAAACGTCTCCAGAGAAGGAGACTCCACAACCTCCCTGGGCAGACCCTTCCAGGGCTCTGTCACCCTCACTGGGAAGAAGGTCCTTCCCACACTGATGCGGAACCTACTCTGCTCCAGCTCACACTCATTGCCTCTTGTCCTATCATTAAATGCCACTGGGCAGAGCCTGGCTCCATCCTCCTGACACCCACCCTTCACATATTTATAGACATTACTGAGGTCACCCCACAGCCTTCTCTTCTCCAAGCTCAAGAGCCCCAGCTCCCTCAGCCTCTCCTCAGCAGGGAGATGCTCCCCTCCCTTCATCATCTCGTGGCTCTGCACTGGACTCTCTCCAGCAGCTCTGTGTCCTTGTGGAACTGAAGGACACAAGATCCCATATGCAGTCTCCCCAGGGCAGAGTAGAGGGGGAGAAGAACCTCTCTTGATCTGCTAACCACCCGCTTTCTGATCCACTCCAGGACGCCGTTGGCCTTCTTGGCCGCAAGGGCACATTGCTGGCTCCTGGTCATACTGCTGGCCACCAGGACCTCCAGGAGGCAAGTGTTTATGTGGCCATTGTTTCATGCTTCACTGAATACAATGTTAAGGCTATATGTTCGGTTCTGGCCATTGTAGAGCCTGACAGATGATGCTGTGTGAACAAGAGTTGCAACAGAGTCAACAGGGCAGTTACAGATTCTAAGAGAAATCTTGTAGTGAAAAACCCCAGATAAATGAGAAACATCTCCAAGCAGAAGGCTCCACGCAGCAGAACTGGTGTCCACACACCAACTGCCTGTAGTGCCATGTGTTTCTCGTTGAGGAACCAAAGTCACATCTGGCACCGTGTACACACGGGCTCGCTCGGGACATTCGCTCTGCGTGACTTCTTCTGGTGTCAGAAGTTAGCAGTTGCCATATGTTCTAACAACCACGGCCCGAGGGCGGCAAGCAAGTTCTTTGCAGAGGCTACTAGTGAAAATTTCTGCAAGAAACAAATGTCTACATGAAAATCAACCTGCGGTGGTCGTAGCAGCAGTAGCACTGGAGTGTTGGTGTCCTCATCTGCATCCCCACACGTCCCACCAACATCATGGGTCAGAGACACTGACTGCACTTGAATCAAGAGTCTTTAGCTAAAGCATCAGACACTAAAGGAGGGTTTAACAAACCCACTGACAGATCTGCAGGCAGTGGAACAACTGACTCAGTTTGGAGAAGAAAGGCCTCATGCCTCATCTCATTGGCACCCCAATGAGAACAAGGGGAAAAGGGTGTCAGCTGGAGCAGAGGAGGTTCCACATGAAGATGAGAAGGAGCTTCCTCCCAGTGAGGGTGACAGAGCCCTGGAAGGGGCTGCCCAGGGGAGTTGTGGAGTCTCCTTCTCTGGAGACATTTAAAACCTGCCTGGCCATGTTCCTTTGTGACTTGGTCTGGGTGATCCTGCTGTGGCAGGGGGGTTGGACTGGATGATCTTTCAAGGTCCCTTCCAGTCGCCAACATTCCAATTGCAGGATTCTGTGATTTTAATTCACTCCCTCCACACACATCAGAGAAAACAACCCCACAAGACCTAGACACAGACAGACAGGGCTCTGTCACACTGCTCCTGCACTGAACTGAGACTAAAAACGTTCAGAATGTCCACTACAGACAGCTCCTGCTCCTCTCTCAAATCACACAGGTCGTCCGACTTCTGCCTCAACGCTCATTAATCTTCAAGGTTCAGAACTGTCTCAGTCTCTCCAGGTCCAGGTGAATCTTCCCACTCACCACAAATTTTCCTCAACTTGAGGAGCGATAACCTTCTCAGCAGCATTAATGTTCTCTCTCAGTGGCAGGGACCCATCTCCCAACAGCCCAAAATGGAGAAGAGCAAAGAAGGAGGTGGAAGTCGGCGAGAGGAGAGAAGAAGGGTGGAAGTCAGCGAGAGGAGAGAAGAAGGGTGGATTGGGGAAGGGGGGCAGCCACTTTTCAACTTTTTAAACCCAAACTGTAAACTTTCCTGCAGAAACCACCCAACTAGAGTGTTCAAGCAGAACCACCATCCTCCCCAGGAGTCAGAGAAGAGCGTACCTTCAGATACGAGAGGATTTTGAAACTGCCAAGAGAAACCTGCCTTTTCCCTAACTGGAAACAGACTGGGTGTTTGAAAAATGAACCTGACCCAAAGGAGAAACCATCAGCGATTGTAACTGGATAAGGTCATGGGCTGGGCCAGATGAGCTCCAAGGGCTGCCCCAGCCTCAACGGCTCTGTGACTTCCAGGCCATGAGTCACCTCACTCCAACACAGGCACCTGCAAAGGTCCCTGGAGCTTTGTTTGGGATGTGCCAGCTGCTCTCGAGGCCACGGGGAAGTCTCGCTCGGCGTCAGGCAGACACTCAACACACAACCAACACAAGAGCCGGCCCCCGGAGGGGTAAAGCGTACTAACTTGGTTGAGCTTGCTCTGCTGGTGCATGGCTTCCTCCACAGCCTGGGCAATCTTCTCTTTGTGTCTGGCACGTTCTGCCTCCCACGTCTGTCTGTCTTCCGCGTGAATCTTCTCCATGTTTCTCCTCTCCTCCTCCACCGCTTTGAGAACAGCCTCCCGCACGACTTCTTGCTCAGCCTTTAAAACACATCAAGCACAAGTAAGCGACCAAATAGCTGCTCAACTACAAGCTCAAGTTTATCTTCAGGGGCTACAAAGCAGCAGCTGCCACTGGGAAGGACTTCACAGGTAGCAGAAAGTCACCACTGGCGAACATCAAGTCTCACCTACGGAAAACACCATCTGTCTATGGAATATGCGAGGGTAGGCACCTCACGGGCCATGCTGAAGGTGTAAATGGCAACAAACACGGGGTTCCTCAAACACCTACACAGGAGAAGGGGGGGCAGACCCTCTCTCAATCTACTAACCGTCCCCATTCTGATCCACCCCAGGATGTCACTGGTCTTCTTGGCCACAAGGGCACATTGCTGGCTCCTGGCCATCCTGCTGGCCCCCAGGCCCCTCTCTCCTACGCTGCCCTCCACCAGGTCAGTCCCCAACCTGTACTGGTAGCTGTGGTTGTTCTTGCCCAGATGCCCTTGTTCTAGTTCATTCAATGTCTCCCTGCCCAGCTCTCCAGCCTGTCCAGGTCCCGCTGAATGGCAGCCCAGCCTGCTGGGGTGTCGGCTACTCCTCCCAGCCCTGTGTCATCAGCAAAATGTTGGAGTAGATGATCTTGAAGGCCTCTTCCAGCTGAAACTGTTCTTGACTATCTGTATTCAGGACACAGCGTGTATGCTCGTGACGTATGGAACCACCTTCTCCCAAACACTGATGAGAACACAGAGTTTGACTAAGTAGTTGTGACACGAGTTATGAACTTGGCGTTCGTAGCGACGCACAAGGAATCCACGTTGCACGTCTGCTCCTTAAAGAAAGATACCTTTGCAGCAGCTGCCACTGCCTCCTTACTTCTTTGTCTTTCTTCATCCAAACATTTGTCAAGTACTTCCTGCAAATGATAGGAAAGATTACCCTGGAGCACACACCAGAGCTAAACCTCATTTCCAGTGGTCAGAAGGGCTTGAGCAAGCTGTCTCTTCCTGTCAGTAATTGTCATGGGATCACGTCCAATGAACTCGCGTGGTGCAGATCAGATCACAGAACCACAGCACGTTAGGGATTGGAAAGGATCTCCAAAGATCATCTAGTCCAATCCTCCTGCCACAGCAGGATCACCTGGACCAGGTCCAACAGGAACACATCCAGGTGGGTTTGAAATGTCTCCAGAGAAGGAGACTCCACAACCCCCCTGGGCAGCCCCTTCCAGGGCTCTGTCACCCTCACTGGGAAGAAGTTCCTTCTCACATTGATGTGGAACCTCCTCTGTTCCAGCTCACACCCACTGCCCCTTGTCCTGTCATCAGATGCCCCTGAGCAGAGCCTGGCTCCATCCTCCTGACACCCACCCTTCACATATTTATAGATCAACCCCTTTTTCCAGTAAATAAAAACAGTACCTTGTGCTTTTGCAACTGCTGCATCAAAGCTTCTTCTATCTTTTCAGACAGCGCTTCCTTCTCCGCTTCCAAGATGTCAAGAAGCCGCTGATGCTGTTGGGAGAAAACACTCTTATCATGGTAACCACAACCTGCTGCAAGAACTCAACGAGACACTGGTCACAGAATCACGGAGCTGCAGTTGGAAGGGATCTCAGGAGACCGTCAAGTCCAGATCAGGGCTGCCCAGGGCTGCCCAGAGCTCATTACAGAGGCTGCATCCAGGCAGCCCTCTGGGCAGCCTGTGCCTGGGATGTGAACTGTAAAGAAGTTGCTCCTGTGGAACCTCATTGGGTTCCTCTCTGCCCAGAGGACAGAGAGGTCTATCCAGGTCACACTGGATGGCCACCCAGCCCTCTGCTGTGTCAGCCACTGCTCTGAGCTTTGCATCAGCACCAGTTCTGGCTGAGGATACACTCTGCTCTTTCTCCCAGGTCACCGATGAGCGTGATGAGCAGGTTACCGATGGGTAACATGTCCAGGCAGGTTTTAAATGTCTCCAGAGAAGGAGACTCCACAACTCCCCTGGGCAGCCCCAACACAACTCTTATGAGTTTCCCAATCCACTCTCTTCAGGAAGAATTTCTTCCCGATGTCCAATCTAAACCTGACCTGCTGAAGCCTGAAGCCCTTCTCTCTGCTTCTGCCACTAATGACCTGTGAGAACAGAGCAGCACTACAAGGTCCTTCCAGATAACTGTAGAGAGGCATGAGGTCTCCCCTTAGCTTCCTCTTCCTCAAACTAAACAGCCTCACACAGAGCTGCTGGAGAGAGCCCAGTGCAGAGCCACAGAGATGATGAAGGGAGTGGAACCTCTCCCTGATGAGGAGAGGCTGAGGGAGCTGGGGCTCTTGAGCTTGGAGAAAAGGAGATGGAGGGGTGATCCCATTCATGTTGATAAATATCTGAAGGGTGGGTGTCAGGAGGATGGAGCCAGGCTCTGCTCAGGGGCATCCAGTGATAGGACAAGGGGCAGTGGATGTGAGCTGGAACAGAGGAGGAACATCAATCTAAGAAGGAACTTCTTCTCAGTGAGGGTCACAGAGCCCTGGAAGGGGCTGCGGAGTCTCCCTCTCTGGAGACGTTTAAAACTCACTTGGACTTGTTCCTGTGTGACTTGGTCTAGATGATCCTGCTCTGGCAGGGGGATTGGACTGGATGATCTTTCGAGGTCCCTTCCAACCCCTGATGTTCTGTGATTCTGTGAAATCCCCCTTTTTCCAAGTTTTCAGACAAGTGGATTCCAAAGCAGAGGGAACCACTGGTAATTCTATCCTCCTCTCTGCAAACTCGCAAAAGAGGGTCAAGAAGAGGGCTCTGAAAACCAACTTAAAACAAAAGGCTCTCAAAAATAGGTTATAATGTTTCCCTCCCTGCGAGAGCTTCTCGAGGCAATGGGTTCCAACTGAAAAGTGTTTGATGTAGGTTCAAATATAAATACAGAGGTCCTGTGGTTTTTCTTGATTCCTGTAAAAAAGAAATCAAAAAAATCTCCCTTTTTTTCCTGGAATGTGAGTCACAGAAGACATTGTAAACAGATTTAATCACAATAGCAACTAGTCAGGATTCTGAGAGGTTTATAAATTCGGTTTGTTGCTGAAAAGCCGCGGCACTTTTATCTCAGGTAAGCACCTTGTGAAGGATGATCAACCATCCGGAGTACGACAGCTCATGGGGTGTGAGAGAGACAAGGCAGCACGTGAGCTGTTCTGAACATGAGAGCTGACAGCAACTCATCTCATTCTGTGCAGCTGTAGGACTTCGCACTTCCTCCTAGTCCTAAATGGGAGGTGTAAAGAAAGGTGGAAACGGGGCTCTTCACAGGATCACAGGCTGAAAGGATTGGAAGGGATGTCAAAAGGGGTCCTCGAGAGCGACCAGGACAGGACATCCAGTCCAATCCCCCTGCCACAGCAGGATCACCTAGACCAAGTCACACAGGAACACATCCAGGTGGGTCTTAAACATCTCCAGAGAAGGAGACTCCACAACCTCCTTGGGCAGCCTGTTCCAGTGCTCCGTCACCCTCACTGGGAAGAAGTTCCTTCTCATATTGATGTGGAACCTCCTCTGTTCCAGCTCACACCTCTTGTCCTGTCATTAGATGCCACTGGGCAGAGCCTGGCTCCATCCTCCTGACACCCATCCTTCACGTATTTATCAACATTAATGAGGTTACCCCTCAGTCTCTGTTTCTCCAAGCTCAAGAGCCCCAGCTCCCTCAGCCTTTCCTCACAGAATCATGAGGGATTGGAAGGGGCCTCCAAAGATCATCCAGTCCAATCCCCCTGCCACAGCAGGATCACCTAGACCAAGTCGCACAGGAACACGTCCAGGAGGGTTTGTGCCGTTTGTGCCAGCTGGAAGAGACCTTCAGGATAACTGAGCGCAACCTTTCCCCGGCCCTATCAGCACCACTGAACCCAGTCCCCAAACACAGCAGCTGCCCCCCTCTTCAACACCTCCCAGGATGGGGAGTCCACGCCCTACCCGGGCAGCCGTTCCAGCGCCTGACAGCCCTTTCAGGGAAGAACATCCCTCCTGACATCCAACCTGACCCTCCGCTGGCGGCAGCTTCCGGCCACACGAACATGTGACAACCGCTGTCCCTTGCGACTTGGGGAAAAGGCTCTTCAGAAAGACGTAGCCAGCGTCGCACTAGCCCAAGGACCTGCAGGAACAATGAGCCGCCCCGAGCGGGCCGCGAAGCCGATCTCAACAAGGGATCGTCTCAGCGCACAAAGCTCTGCTTTGACTCCGTTCACTCACAGGCGAAGCTAACGGTAGGAAGAAATAACACAGGTCGTGGGAAACAGCTCCGTGAGAGGGAGATGACATAAGGAAAACACACACAGCGCGTCACGACGCGGTAATGTTATCAAAACAAGCCCGCTCCTGCAGCCCTGTCCAAATATTATCCCAAGGAAAAGGGCAACACCATTAAACCACTCACAGCCGGCCTCCGCTCCGCCTGAAGGGCGGGCTGCGTTCAACAGCGTGCTCTTTTAGACGGCACCTTTCCTTCTCGGGACTGACCTGCTGGAGAGCAGCGCAGGACAGAGGGAGCTGCTGGCCAGCAGGATGGCCAGGAGCCAGCAGTGGGCCCTGGTGGCCAAGAAGGCCAACAACATCCTGGGGTAGATCAGAAGGGGAGCGGCTAGCAGATCTATAGAAGTTCACTTCTGCCTCTACTCTGCCCTGGTGAGACCTCATCTGGAATCTTGTGTCCAGTTCTGGGTCCCTCAGTTTCAGAAGGACTCAGAGCTGCTGGAGGGAGTCCAGCACAGAGTCACAGAGATGATGGAGGGAGGGGAGCATCTCCCTGATGAGGAAAGGCTGAGGGAGCTGGGGAAAAAAAAAGAGACTGAGGGGTGACCTCATTAATGTTGATCAATATGTGAAGGGTGGGTGTCAGGAGGATGGAGCCAGGCTCTGCTCAGGGGCATCTAATGACAGGACAAGGGGCCATGGGTGTGAGCTGGAACAGAGGAGGTTCCAAGTCAGTATGAGAAGGAACCTCTTCCCAGTGAGGGTGCCTGCTGTGGCAGGCAGATGGGACCGGATGATCTTTCGAGGTCCCTTCCAATCCCTAATGTTCATGGTGAGGGTGCCAGAGCACTGGAAGTGGCTGCCCAGGGGTTGTGGAGTCTTCTCCTCTGGAGATGTTTAAAACCTGCCTGTACTGTGTTCCTGTGCAATTTGATCTAGGTGATCCTGCTCTGGCAGTGGGACTGGACGACCTCTGGAGGTCCCTTCCAATCCCTAACGTTGGGTGACTCTGTGCTTCGCCGCCGCAGAGCTACGCCTAAGTCAAAGGACAAGATCTGGTAAGCACAACTGGTTTCCTAAACTGTCCTCACTATCTGTGGTATCTGAGTGTTTGGCAGCGCAAGGTGGAAAATCTGTCCGACGAATTCCAACATCTGTTACATATTTCCACTTCCTCAAATTAGAACTTATTACTGCGCGGCTGAAGCCGATCTGCTTGCCAGTTTGAGGGCCAAGTGGCTAACAAAGCAGCAAAACCTTTTCGGAGAAAGCTCAGGAATCAGCAGAACGTTACTAAACCCAAAAAGTTAAAACTAAATATAAAGGGAAATTATAACAGCAGCAATAAAACAACCAAGCCTGTACTTGGGGTTCGACTCGGCAGCACAGAGACAGCATGGAAACGGAATGGTTTCTTGTTATTACTGAGGCTGGAACAGGCTTCTGAGAGCATCAAGCCCAGCCTATGCCCTGCCACCACGGCATCAGCCAGACCATGGCACCGAGTGCCACATCCAATCTGCTGAGGCACATCCGACGCCGAAGTGAAGCCTAAAACATCCTGCCGCAGACTTTTGTAAGTAAAGAAGCAAAGTCACCTCATCACAGAATCACAGAGCATCAGGGATTGGAAGGGACATCGAGAGATCACCCAGTCCAATCCCCCTGCCAGAGCAGGACCACCTAGACCAAGTTGCACACGATCAGGATCTACCAGAGAGCAGAGAAGTTCTGAGAGGGTCTGACTTTGCTCCTGCCAGAAGAGGCACAGCCCTGAAGAGATCCAGCTAGATGAACTACATTTACACAAGAGAGGGGTAGGTGCAAAGTGAACGTAGGACAAAATGGAACAGGAATGACTGACAGGAAGAACTTCTTTGAGAGGGAATGAACAAACTTGATGGTAATCACTAACTGACTGAGGCTCTGTGCAATAAATTTCTCCTTGGGGAGGGAACTGATTCCTTCAGAGCTTGACATCTTTCCCTCACACTGTTTATGCAGACACCTCTATCCCTAGCACATGCAGGCACTTGGTGTCAAATGCCATGGTCAGGCATGGATCAAGGGGTGGAATACTTCCAGCTGATTCCTGATGTGTTTAGGTAACGGCCTGATTCTGAGTGATTCTGATTCCGTGGCTTCTCCAGTGAGGTGATCCTGCTGTGGCAGGGGGACTGGACTGGATGATCTTTCGAGGTCCCTACCAATCCCTGATGATTCTATTATCATTTGTATTTGTAGTGGAATTACTGCCAATTACACTTAAAAGTGACAGCTGAAAGTGTAAACAATTTTAGGATGCAAATGGGCTGCCCAGGGGGTTTGTGGAGTCTCCTCCTCTGAAGACGTTCAAAACCCACCTGGATGTGTTCCTGTGTGACTTGGTCTAGGTGGTCCTGCTGTGGCAGGGGGATTGGACTGGCTGATCTCTGGAGGTCCCTTCCAACCCCTAATGTTCTGTGACATGTGCTAACCATGTCTCATATATAAATGCATACTGAACGTCAGTGCTGTTTTGATTCAAGGGTGTCACTTCAGCCAAACCAAGACGTGCTCAAATAACCAACCGAGCGGAGGCTGCACTGAGAGTTCCAGGTAACTGCAGTGATTCCCAACACTTGCTGTGCAGTGTTCTTTTCCTGCAGTCAGGGAATCCCTCTGACTGGAGAAGACCCCCTGGGATCATCGAGTCCAACCATCTACCCTACCTTACAAGGTCACCCCTAAACCAGATCCCTCAACACCTCATCCAAACAATCTTCAAACACATCCAGGGATGGAGACTCAATTACCTCCCTGGGAAGTCCATTCCAGTGCCTGACCACCCTTTCTAGGAAAAAATTCTTCCTGATATCAAGTCTAAAGCTACCCTGTTGTAGCTTGAACCCCCTCCCTCTTGTTCTATCACTCATCACTTGTGAGAAGAGACCAGCACCAACCTCTCCACAATGTCCCTTCAGGTAGTTGTAGAGTGATGAGGTCTCCTCTCAGGCTCCTCTTCCTCAAACTAAAGAGCCCCAGCTCTCTCAGTCTTTCCTCATCAGATTTATTCTCCAGGCTCTCCAGGCCAGTCACGTCAAATTACTCTTTTTCAGTGGTGCCCAGGGGCAACTGGCACAAACTGGAAGGCAGGATGTTCTGTTTGAATAGGAGGAGAAGCTTCTCCACCATCACAGTGACAGAGCGCTGGAACAGGCTGCCCAGGGAGGTTTTGGAGTGTCCACTGAAGACAGCCAAAACCCTCTGAATGTGATTCCGAGCAAGCCAGGGGAAGCAGCTGGCAGGGGGCTGGATGAGATGATCCCCTGAGGATCACCCATCACTCTGTGGATGTGTGATGCCATGGAATGAGCCTGGACGTGTTCCTGTGCGACTTGGCCTACGTGGTCCTGCTCTCGCAGGGGGATGGGACTAGATGATGTTTTGTGGTCCCTTCCAATCCCTCATGTTCTGAGTCTGTGTGACAACAGGAAAATAGATGTATTTCTGAATATGAAGCACTTCTTCACAGACTGTTTTTCTTTAAGGTATGAAACTAAAACGTGTTTGTGAAACAGATGTTTGTGTCCACTGTTTGAGCAGAAGAAATTCTGGAACAAGAACACGTGCAAATCCCAAGCAATCAAATCATGAATTTAACTGCACGAACTAAAACGAGCTGCATGTTTTCTACAAGACTACAAAAATGGCCTGTCCTCAAGGAGCAAGGATTATGTCGCTCCGAGGCTTCTTCTCAGTGCTGCACTCCTTTGGAACCTGCTCTAAGCAGGTATAAAACACCTCTCACACAAGCATGCAACTGTTTCAGCTGGAAGAGACCTACCAGCACCACTAAAACCTGTCCCCCAACACAACATCTACCCTTCAACACCTCCAGGGGTGGGGACTCAACCCCCTCCCTGGGCAGCTGTTCCAGTGCCTGACAGCCCTTTCAACAAAGAAATTCCTCCTGACACCCAACCTGAACCTCTGGAATGGCCTTCCCAGGAAGGTGGTTGCGTAGCCATCCCTGGGTTTGTATAAAGATCATTTGGATGAGATGTTGAGGGATCTGGTTTGGGGTCCAGGGAGGTTGTGGAGTCTCCTTCTCTGGAGAGGTTTAAGACCCACCTGCATGTGCTCCTGTGCGACTGGATCTAGGGGCTCCTGCTGTGGCAGGGGGATTGGACTTGGATGATCTTTGAGGCTGCCCAGGGGGGTTGTGGAGTCTCCTTCTCTGGAGAGGTTTAAGACCCACCTGCATGTGCTCCTGTGCGACTGGATCTAGGGGCTCCTGCTGTGGCAGGGGGACTGGACTGGATGGTCTTTCGAGGTCCCTTCCAATCCCTAACGATTCTGTGATGATTCTATGACCTTGTAAGGTAGGGTAGATGGTTGGACTCGATGAGCCCAGGGGGTCTTCTGCGATTCTCTTGCAGACTGATTATTTTCTTTGGTGGTCACAGACGTTGACGTTTCTTTCCAAACAGAGAAGAGCTGAGGCCGAAAGGAAACCGCGGAGGTTTCTGTTAGGCGCACGTCTCTACCTGAGCATCAAGGAGCTCTTCACACTTGTGAGAATGCTTCTCCATCGCCAGGAAGAGCTGCTTTTCAGAAGCTGCTTCTTGCTGCTCAACTGCAGACTGCAGCAGCGCCTGCGGAAAGAGAGCACAGAGCAGTCAGCCCGGGAGCGACCGCGGACCTGCTCGGCTGCCGCCACGGCCGGAGCGCTGCTGGGGATCTGGAATGCGCCACTCCTGAAGCACCTTTCTGTGTAACCCTACCTTGTTTTCAGGCGGGACTAAGCTTTTTTGGATCTGGGCTCGAAAGCCAGCAGCACACAGAAGACACAGAAAGCGAGAGCTGCTGCTGAACGCGGCCAGTTTGCAGGGACCACACAAGAAGGGAAGCGAATGAAAGCTGCTGGATAAAAAAAAACAAACCCAGACATATTTCCCTGGCTGACAAAACTCCACATCCTCTCGGCACAGCGTAGGATCCCATGGGCCAAGCATGATCCTCACAACCACAAGTCAAGTAAAAGCAGATGGAAATTCTGAGCAATTCAGAACATGAAAGAATGCCCCCCCTCCAAGAAGTTCACACTCCAGTGTGAAGCAGTGGAAGCCGAAGTGTGGAAAGTCAGAGCACTGAGACAGTAACAGGGAGATGATGGAACTGAGTCACAGCACATGTGTGGGCACACACGTGTGTTCACACGGACCCCACTGAACTCTGCAGAGCTTCCAGTGCAAAGAGAAACTAAAAAACCCCTCAAAATACATGAAAAAGCAAATTACCATTGATTCGAGGAACTACACTCAGACCTCCCTGAACAACAGTGTCTCAGAGAATCACAGAACGTTGGGGATTGGAAGGGACCTCGAAAGATCAGCCAGTCCAATCCCCCTGCCAGAGCAGGATCAACTAGACCACAGTTGATCACACAGGAACATGTCCAGGTGGGTTTTAAACATCTCCAGAGGAAGAGACTCCACAACACCCCTGGACAGCCTGAAAGATCATCCAGTCCAATCCCCCTGCCACAGCAGGACCACCCAGACCAAGTCACACAAACACATCCAGGTGGGTTTTAAACATCTCCAGAGAAGGAGACTCCACAACCCCCCTGGGCAGCCCCTTCCAGTGCTCTGGCACCCTCACTGGAACAAAGTTCCTTCTCATGTTGATGTGGAACCTCTCAATGTGGGTTTACTTCAGGCATGTCTTCTTCCCTAAGACATGCATCTGCACACAGGCATGGCCTTCCCAGCTCCATCGGGCTACTTACACCCACTACAGCCAACTATTGTTAACTAGTGATCAATACAGTGAACTAGCTGCAATGACTGCACAGGCTCCGACAGACATCAGCTTTATAGAAAACAGACCTCTGGCCCCAGTGCAGCCAACGTTTTCTTTCTAAAAAAAAAGCCTCTTTCAAATAATCTTTACTTCAGAGATAAATTTACCTCTTGGAACACAACACTCACTGCAGAGAATTCTGAGCACTTAGAAAGACCCCAAAACCTACACAAAACAATCAATCTTCTGACAGTTCTGCACTACCCTCCAGCTTTTCCTGCAGTCAGCCTCTTTTGCCCAAATCAGCGTTCCCAAGCACTGCCAGAGCAGGAGAGCAGCGCTCAGCCCAGGCTCACAGTATCACAGAACATCAGGGATTGGAAAGGACCTCAAGAGATCGTCTAGTCCAATCCCTCTGCCCCAGCAGGATCACCTAGAACAAGGTTCAGGGCTTGAAAAAGCAAAACAATGGTGGGTAATGAATACTTAAATCAAAGCACAAGGATATGCTTACTCATGTTTGCAGGGGATTTAGCTAGCCACCGGCCTGCTTTCAAGCACAGCCAGTTTCTTTCTAGCTAAACTTGCTTTTTTGCAAGAATTCAGGCCATCACTAAAAGGGAACTCACAGGAGCAGCACTTCTTGAGATGAAACTTTCCATGCTGAGATGATGAAGCATCTCCCTGATGAGGAAAGGCTGAGGGAGCTGGGGCTCTTGAGCTTGGAGAAGGAGACTGAGGGGTGACTCTATAAATATGTGAAGGGTGGGTGTCAGGAGGTGGAGCCAGGCTCTGCTCAGGGGCATCTAGTGATAGGACAACATGTATAAGCTGGAGCAGAGGAGGTTCCACATCAATAAGAGAAGGAACTTCCTCCCAGTGAGGGTGACAGAGCACTGGAAGGGGCTGCCCAGGGAGGTTGTGGAGTCTCCACCTCTGGAGACATTTAAAACCCACCTGGACATGTTCCTGTGTGACTTGGTCTGGGAGATCCTGCTGTGGCAGGGGGATTGGGCTGGATGATCTTTCAAGGTCCCTTCCAATGCCTAATGAGTCTATGATTCTATGACTGATGGTCCACACATCTGTGGCCACTGACCAGCCATGAAGCCGGTGCTCTTGAAGAAATCCTTCTCTCATTTTACGTGAGGGCACAGCAGAAGGTACCATCTGTTGCATAAAGTCCCACAGTAGGGTTCCACTCCAGGTACTCCTGGAACTTAATTTCTCTGACTATCTTGTGCAATGAACTTGAACCAGGGTCCCAAAGGTTGTCCTGTACCAACAGCCAGGACTGTGATGGCTACAGGTGTTGGTCTTAACGTGGCTCTGTTTCTGCACCCACACCACATTCGTTGCCTTAGTCTATACTTGTAACAGCCACAAGGGAAGTGGTGGGTTCAGATATTTAGAGTGGCCAGGAGGGTGGTTGAGCCCCCACCCCTGGATGAGTTTAAAAGGTGCTTAGATGTCGTGTTGGGGGATCTGGTTTAGGGGTGAATGTGTAGAGTAGGACTGATGGTTGGACTGATGATCCCAAGGGTCTTTTCCAACCTGAATGATTCTATGATTCCATGACATACTAAAGAATGTCTTATATGTATCAACCAGCCCTTACTGCTGCTTGGCTTTTATTCCTGGCCTTCCTCAGCACAAGTTACTTCACGAGCCCCAGCTACATCTGCTTTAACCAAAACCGAGGTCGCCTCTTAGGACTCACGGAGCCAAATGAAGTCATCTGTTTCAGGCCATGACTAGATCTTCTTTTCCCATTTGTAATTTCCTTAGCTTTCAAAAATCTGCCTCCCAATCCCTCGTGTAAGTCGCTGCATCAGGGAACAGCTCAACGGGCTGTGGGTAAAAAAGCCATTTGCTTAAAATTCAAGCACAGGGCCAGGGATGAGCAGAAGAATCAGCTGCAGGCACGGGGGTAGCTACTCACTCACAGTTCTGATCCCAAGTACATCCTTGTTTGAACTGAGGCTTTTCCACTAATCAGAAAGAGGGAACGTACAAATGATTCATAGAATCACAGAATCATTAGGGATTGGAAGGGACCCCGAAAGATCATCCAGTCCAAACCCCTGCCACAGCAGGATGGCTTCACTGGAGAAGTTATGGAATCAGAATCACTCAGGGTTGGATTATCCAGTTCTAACCCCTCCACCAGGCTGGGACACCCCACCCTACCCCATCCAGCCTGGCCTTAAACACCTCCAGGGGTGGGGCCCCAACCCAAGGTACCTCTAGGTACAATGAGAAGAGTAACACCTGTTCCAAACTGCCTACTGGCTTGGTAGCCGCCTCTGTCCCCTCTCCAGCCCTTCAGCGTCCCCTGAGGCAAATTCAACTTGTTTGTGCTTAAACACTGCAAGACTTAATGAACAATGGATTGGACAGTCCTACCCCCATGAGGAGTCTGTGAAGACACAAGGTGAAACAGTTCCTCAGATACAGGTGCCTCCACACCGATCACTGCGAGCACCAGCACGGGGCACCTTAACTCTGGGTTCAGTGCGTGCCTTTGGGTGGGTTCTGTTGGCCACAAGTGGCCACAGAGCACTCACACGCCAGGATGCACTGGCACAGGACAATGCTGGGACATTTCAAATATCATTGACCTGGGAATCATAGAATCATCAGGGATTGGAAGGGACCTCGAAAGATCATGTAGTCCAATCCCCCTGCCAGAGCCTCTCTCTCTCACGCATGGAGTTGTCCTGCTGTTGGCTTTCTTGCTCCTAGTGAGTGGAAGTCCCTGTGCAGCAAGTCCTCCCTGCCAGATCATTCCTCAGCCATGAATCAGTGCCGCTGAGCGGTTACAAACTGGATTTCCCCTTCACTAGCCACACTGTCAGACCTGGACTTCTAGCTCACGGCTGCCCAGCAGGTTCTGCGTCTCACAGAATCACAGGGGTTGGAAGGGGCCTCTGAAGACCCTCCTCTCAAAACCAGCCTCCTTCTCTGTTACCTTCCACGGCAACGTCCCGTTCTTTCATCTTGCCAGCTGAGAGGAACTAGAAACAACATGAAAGAATTTCAGAGTCAGCCTTACTTTCATCCTTTGCTCCTCTTGGTGCTGCGTAGACAAAAAACTGCTCCACTGCTCTGCGAGGCTGCCACGAAAATGCTCAGAGGGCTGGAGCTCATCTCTGATGAGGACGGGCTGAGAGAGCTGGGGTCGTGCAGCCTGAAGAGAAGACGACTCAGGGGGATGTTCCAGGGACCTTCCAGCCCCTGAAAGGGGCCTGTCCGAAGGCTGGCGAGAAAACGTCCACAAGGGCAAGGAACAACAGGACGAGGGGTCACGGTCTGAGGCTAGAAAAGGGCAGACTGAGGCTGGGCAGGAGGACAAAAGTTCTTGAATCTGAGGGTGGGGGACCCCTGGAGCAGGCTGCCTCGAGAGGTGGTGGAGGCCCCATCCCTGGAGCCACTGAAGGTCAGGCTGGATGAGGCTCTGGACAATCTGGTGTGGAGAGTGACGGCCCTGCTTGTTTTATGGGGTCTGGACAAGATGCCCTTTGGAGGTCCCCTCCAAGCCAACACACCCTGTGATTCCATGAAGCGTGGTTCATTGAGACCGAGCAGCTCCACAACAACAACCAAACGCAAAGTTTACTGCAACTGACTGAGCACTTTTGTTTTGTTCTGGTTTTAGATTTCATTACTGAAAACAGCCAACCTTCCCCTTTTGAAGTTTCCCAGAGCGCGGAGTGAGAAAACACAGCATGCAGAATTCCAGGCCAAGCAGCCTAAATTGGAAGCAACAGAAATAACAGTCTAAAAGCGAAGGGTTGAGCAACCAGGACCAGCAGTCCGGAGGAAGGCGGCTTTCGGCGCAGACACCAGTGCTACCCCAGCACAGCCTCTGTCACCCTGGCAGCTCGCTTACCTTGAATTCTTCAACGATGATACTCAAGGCTCCGTGGCCGGCTCTCCTCATGTCCTCTAACTCCTGCTGATGCTGTTCCTGCACAAACACATGGGAACATGATGCAGGACATAGGCACCCGACACAGCAGTTTCAACTGGGAGAGTGAAGACCAACTACTGTTTGCATCTTTGGGATCTTTCATCAAGAAATGCAACAGAACCACACAACATTAGGGATTGGAAGGGACCTCGAAAGATCAGCCAGCTCAATCCCCCTGCCACAGCAGGATCACCTAGACCCAGTCACACAGGAACATCTCCACATGGGTTTTAAATGTCTCCAGAGAAGGAGACTCCACAACCCCCCTGGGCAGCCCCTTCCAGGGCTCTGGCACCTTCACTGGGAACAAGTTCCTTCTCAGATTGATGTGGACCCTCCTCTGTTCCAGCTCACACCCACTGCCCCTTGTCCTGTCATTAGATGCCCCTGAGCAGAGCCTGGCTCCATCTTCCTGACACCCACCCTTCACATATTGATCAACATTCATGGGGTCACCCCTCAGCCTCCTCTTCTCCAAGCTAAACAAGACTTTCCTCTCCACAAAAACAGGTCAGTTCTTTTCCTTCTTTCAATGTATTGTTTTGAAAAGTAATAAATAATGTTTAATATCATGAAGATTCTAGTAACTGCTGACTTCTTAATTGAAGACACCAAAGAGGACACGTGAATTCACCCGAATACAGAGAAACAACCACATGAGTGAACAGGGCAGCACTAAGATGTCAGGATCTACCCGTGATGGCTAATTAACATCCACACTAGAGTGTGCTATTGTATATAGAATACACGTCGGTCACTACCTCTGCTCCTGTGAAGTGAGGATGCCGGTGCTCTACGATGAAAAAAACACAAAGGCCAACAGCATCCTGGGGTGGATCAGAATGGGGGGTGGTTAGCAGATGGAGAGAGGTTCTTCTGCCCCTCTACTCTGCCCTGGTGAAGGAACTTCTTCCTGGTCAGTGTGACAGAGCCCTGGAAGGGGCTGCCCAAGGAGCCTGTGGAGTCTCCTTCTCTGGAGACATTCAAAACCCCCCTGGACACGTTCCTGTGTGACTGGATCTAGGTGGTCCTGCTGTGGCAGGGGGATGGGACTGGATGATCTTTCAAGGTCCCTTCCAATCACTGAATCATAGAATCTTAAGGGACTGGAAGGGACCTCGATCCCTAATGCTCTGTGATTCTGTGAAATCCAGTCGGGGTCTCTGAGCCTCGGCGTCAGCGGTGACCCCGGTGGGTGTGTGGCGATCCACACAAGGACCCGCGCTTACCTGCACCCACACTACTACAGCACCACGACACTGCGTCCACCCAGAGAAAGGTGCCCAAACCACAGACTTTACAAGACCTCCCTCTCACTTCTCCTTGTGCATCTTCAGGAAGTAGCCAGGCGGCTCCGCGTCCCGCATGGCCAGATCCTGCGCGGGGCACGACGTCACTCAGAACGCAGCGACGCCGTAAAGCGCGAGCGCTTCCTCCAGCAAGGCAGATACGGTCCAAAACACCAACACTTCTCGGTTTCATACAGCAGCAACCTGACACCGTGATTAGCTTCACACTTCCAACGCCGCAGGAATCAGACTGCTGGTTCAGGCAGGCGTGGCCCTGCCCTGAGCGCTGCAGCCTTCCTGCTGGCAGCGCGGACGGCCAAGCGAGAGCAAAATATTCCAAGTACTTCAGCCTGGGGAGTATCCCCTGGATTTGAGCGGCTGGGAGGGGGCTATTTTTCTCAGTTTATGGCCCAAGTATTAAATCACGAATCATTCGGCCTGCGAGATACCTCAGGAGGCCATCCAGTTGAACCTCTTGCTGAAGGGAAGATCAACACTGAATGCAGACCACACTGCTCAGTGCCCAGTCAGGCCTTGCAAATCTCAGCGGATGGAGATTTCACAACCCCACTGGCTGGAACGTCCCAACACTTATCTTCATCACACAAATATTTCTCCATACACCAAGCTGCAGCATCCCACACTTCAACGTCCTACCGCTCCCACTCATCCTCCTCTGTGCAGAGCCTGCCTGGCTCCAGTTCTCTGACAGCCCTGCAGGTATCAAACACCTGCTGTTAGATTCCCCCACAGCTCTCTCTTCTCCAGGTTGAAGGTCAATATACACCGTGTCCACTGCGTTCCTCTCACCCACAGCCGAGGGGTTTCGTCACAGAAGGGGATTAGGTGATCAGGAGTAACGTGGTAAATCCACGTTGGCTAGTTCCCATCAACTCCATGTTCCAGCTGACACCCAGCACTGCTGAGCTCCTTGATGTTCAGAAGGCTCCACAGAGGGACATGGACAGGCTGGATCGATGGGCTGAGGCCAACTATCAGATCACAGAACAGGAGGGACTGGAAGGGACCTCGTAAGATCATCCAGTCCAAACCCCCTGCCACAGCAGGATCACCCAGATACCTAGATCACATCACACAGGAACACATCCAGGCAGGTTTTAAAACTAATTGCTTGTGAGAAGAGATCAGCCTCTCCACAACGTCCCGTCAGGTAGTTCTAGAGTAATGAGGTCTCCCCTCAGCCTCCTCTTCCTCAAACTAAACATCTCCAGCTGTCTCAGTCTCTCCTCACAAGATTTATTCTCCAGGCCCTTCCCCAGCTTAGCTGCCCTCCTCTGCACCTGCTCCAGCACCTCCACATCTCTCTTGTATTGAGGTGTCCAACACTGGACCCAGTAGTCAAGATGTGGCCTCACCAGTGCCCAATACAGGGGGACAATCACCTCCCTGCTCCTGCTGGCCACAGTGTTTCTAATCCAAGCCAGGATGCCATTGGCCTTCTTGGCCACCTTCCTGTCAGTTAGAACCCCCAAGTCCCTCTCTGCCAGATGGCTCCCATAACCTCTCCAGTGAAGTGATCCTGCTGTGGCAGGGGGGTTGGACCAGATGATCTTTCGGGGTCCCTTCCAACCCCTCATGATTCCCCAAGCCCGTAGCGCTGCAGGGGCTTGTAGTGGCCAGAGGAAGACGTCAGTGCAAGAACACACGCCAGGAATAGACTGTGGCCTTTTAAACTCAATTTGAGTAGAAGAAACAAATCCCAGTACCTAGTTATGGGTTGAGATGACTTCCACCTTCCTCACCTCCCTTACCCATCAGGTTTCTCACACTCAGCGGTAGTTTTAAAGCCCTGAGGACATAAAGCTGCTGTATTTATATCCAACTGGAAGCACAGCAATAACTAACCCTGCACTGCTGTAACTGCTTTTCCAATGCCAAGAGCAGGACAGAAGTGACCTCTGCATTCGCTCACAGCACGACTGACTTGTTGAGATTCGGGTGCTGCTCCTGCTGACTGCGTTTTACCCTGCTGGCAGCTCACCCCAGCAAGAGGAGCCTGAATCTTAGAGGCAGAGGGAAGCTTCCAATCACGAGAGAACCAATTACTGAATTTACCTTTGACATACAGAAGCTTTTCTTCATGATGCACAAATTAGATTAGAATGATTTACAGGAGTGAAGTCAATACTGGATGAACTGGACAGCTCAGCAGATCAAACTGCTCCAGCCCCCAACTAAAGGAACAGGTGAAATAGGCAATAAAATCCCCACCACTGCAGAGATCTGGATCCTGCAGCCTTTCTTTGTTCATTCCTTACTGAGAAGCTGAAGGACAGTGAAGGGACAGCCCTTCACAACATCACACTTCTCACAGAAGCACAGAACATCAGGGGTTGGAAGGAACCTCGAAAGATCCAGTCCAATCCCCCTGCCACAGCAGGATCCTCTAGATCCAGTCCCACAGGAACACGTCCAGGTGGGGTGTAAACGTCTCCAGAGAAGGAGACTCCACAACCCCCCTGGGCAGCCCCTTCCAGGGCTCTGTCACCTTCACTGGGAAGAAGTTCCTTCTCAGATTGATGTGGAACCTCCTCTGTTCCAGCTCACACCTGTTGTCCCCTATCCTGCCATTAGATGCCCCTGAGCAGAGCCTGGCTCCATCCTCCTGACGCCCCCCCACCACATATTTGTCAGCATGAATGGGGAGAGATCAGAAGCAAGTGTAGGGTTAAACATCCCAGCTAAAGAATGCACCTAGCTGAAGATCCTGAACCAGGTGTCATGGTAACCAGATAAGAAGAGGCAAGAAGATAACAGAAGCTGAGATAAAACCTGGGAAAGTTAGAGAGAAAGCCGGATCTCTCCCCACAGGGTCACCCCTCAGGCTCCTCTTCTCCCAGCTCCAGAGCCCCAGCTCCCTCAGCCTTTCCTCATCAGGGAGATGTTCCCCTCCCTCCATCATCTCTGTGTATCTGCGCTGGGCTCTCTCCAGCAGCTCTGTGTCCTCCTGGAACTGAGGGTCCCACAATTGGACACAACATTCCAGATGTGGTCTCACCAGGGCAGAGTAGAGGGGAAGGAGAACCTCTGTTGATCTGCTCACACCCCTTTCTAATGCACCCCAGGATGCTGTTGGCCTTCTTGGCCTCAAGGGCCCTTTGCTGGCTCCTGGCCATGCAGGACCCCCAGGTCTCTTTCTCCTGCACTGCTCTGCAACAGGTCACTCTTCTGATTAGTCACTCAGAAACGAGACAGTAATTGGTAAGAAAAGAACGCAAACTTAAGACAAAGCCATACAGGCGAGGGAGCAGAGTATCTTCCTAACAGAAATAACAAGTTCTCTTTCTTCAGACTGTGGAAAAATAATGTAGAGGAAAGAAGACATCAAAGTCAGGGGAAAAAAACCAGCTCCAAAGATAAACACTCTGAAATTATTAATAAAATAGAGATTTGGAATAAAAAGGAGGATCTGAGCAGAGAGCACACAGAGCAGCACTTCCAACAAAATTAAAAGGTGAAGAAATAAACGTGAGGCATCTGGCACGCACTTGAAAAAGAGGTGGGCAAGGGATGCCTGCCATCTCCAGAAATACCTCCAGCGCCTCGGCGAGGAGACGCAGCGCTCGCCGTGACAGAAAGGGCCTGTTCTGAAGCTCCCCATTCTCACTGCTCCGCATTTTTAAGCCCTGCTGCGACCTGCAAGCTTTCCTGGAATCGCGTTTATAAATCCAGTCGCAGGTACAGCAGGTAACTTCTCTTCCCCCGCTCGTTTTTCTTTATTAGCAGTCTGTCTCCTCGAAGTCTGCGCCTAAAACCAACCCAAATATTTGTTTAGAAGATGTTATTTAACAGGATGGCAGGAACATACTAGCTTTGTGTGAAAACATACACCTTCTAGTACTCTGGCCACATAAAGCACCTACCTCCAAGAACTGTTTCCAGTCCTCTGCAGAACACCTCTCCCAGAAGCATGAAAGCAACTCTTCTGGAAGGAAAGACCAGGAAGACGATGACAGGGTGTTGCTTTTTATGGGAGAGAGGAGCTGGAACGCTCGGAGCTCTCCTTCGCTGTAGGTGAGAAGAACTTCTGAGTCAGGATCAGCAGACAGGCCGGCGCTGCAAACGCTGCTGCATCTGCCTGCTACACAAGATGGGACCTACAGGAGACTGGATGTGGCACTTAGCCCCTTGGCTTGGCCGACGGGGTGATGCCGGGTCCTGGGGTGGGCTGGATGAGCTCAGAGGGCTTCTCCACCCTCAGTAACAAGAGCAATAACGACCACTGATTTATCCTTAGTCCTGAAAACCTTGGGGCACACAACCCGTGAGTTCTGGGAAGAGTTCCACGGTAGGAACATCACTGCATGTCAATTCATTAGTAATTCAGGGTGGTGCCTCAGCCCCCCATCCCTGGATGGGTTTCAAAGTCGCTCAGATGTGGTGTTGGGGGATCTGGTTTGGGGGTGAACTTGTAGAGCAGGGTTGATGGTTGGACTTGATGATCCCAGGGGTCTTTTCCAACCTGAGCGGGTCTATGATTCTATGTGGATTTGGCCTTCTTCAGACGACAGGAAGATGCACATTCACAGGCCCTGAATCCCTCATGATGGACACTAGCCACCCCAGTATTTGCTGGGGGACAGCTCAGCAATCCAGGAGGTTCCTGGGGCACACTGGCAACAACTTCCTAATGCAGGTGACTGAGGAGCAATGTCTGAGGTACTCCTGGGCCTGACACCTAAAACATGGAAGGACTGTCTAGGGACGTGAAGCTCAGTGGCAGCCTTCCCTGTCCACGGTGACCACAACACAGTGGAGTTCAGGGGAGGGGAAAGAACAAGGCAGAAAGCAGGACCACAGCTTTCTCCTACAGTGCTCTCCAACGGGTCAGTCCCCAACCTATAGTGCTGGGGGAGAAATGAAAGCCTCCAGAAGACAACATTGTTGGTGTTTTCCAACCAAGGATAGATTTAAGTTAGAAGAACAGATGTCAGCTGCCAAAAGAAAAATGAGGGTGTTTCAGAAAGAAGGATCAGATAACTGATCAACTATGCTGTTACTTGAAAAAAACACCAGCCCATTTAACTTCCAGAAGGGGCTGATGATGGGAAAAAACGTGTCTAACCACAAGGAGAATTTTCCAGCAGCTTTGCAGAATTATTTCAAATGTGACTGTCTGGTAAATGAGGGAAACAGCAGATGTAAAGTCTGATCCACTGCTTGGTGAATCATCAAACCCCGTTGTCTACAGATAGAGTCCTATCAGCTAAACCATCTGTCCAAGGAGCAAGATACTACTCTGATGACCAGAACCCAGGCCCTATTTTCCCTTCTCAGTGTAAGCGCTTCTCCAGCTAAACAAGAGAATCCACTGGAATGGGCTGCCCAGTGGGGCTCCTTGTCTGGAGACGTTTCAAACCCACCTGGATGTGTTCCTGTGTGACTTGGTCTAGGTGATCCTGCTGTGGCAGGGGGATTGGACTGGATGATCTTTGGAGGTCCCTTCCAGTCCCTGATGGGCTGTGATTCTTAGACTCACGACGCAGCGCTTTGACCCTTGTGTAACACACTGCAGCGGGGCTGCAGCAACACTCAGAGGATTAAAACAGAATTATTTCCACATTGTAGTAAAACCATTTATTACCTCTTAGCACTAAATGCCTTCAAAATGTGCGGTACCTCACATTTAGAGAGGAGCTGGGGTGCCAAAGGCTGAAATCACTGTGTCATCAAAATAAGGGGAAAAGAAGTCTGAGATAATAAGAACACAAAACCCCAACAGAACCACCCCTGCACCTGCTTCCCTCCTGCCTACCAGCAAGAGGCTACAAGGCTAACACTGCCTTCCTGCCACTTCACGGCGGCAACGCTGCACACAGGTCAAGAAAAGGAGGACAGACACTTCCCACAGCAGCTTCAAAGGAGCTCGGACACGGCAGCTGTAGCTAGAATTACACCGTCTTGTTCTGTGCAGGGAACACCACGAACACTGCAGCAGGACGGCGGGAATCACGACTAATGTCACCAGCTTGTATGAACTCGAGATCTCACAGGGACCCTTTGCATTAAACACCCAAAACTATATGAACTACGTGAACAAAAACACAGCGACTTCACAGAATCACTCCATGTGGAAAAGACCCCTGGGATCATCGAGTCCAACCAGCAACCCTACTCTACAAGGCCTCCCCTAAACCAGATCCCCCAACACTACATCTAAGTGTCTTTTAAACTCATCCAGGGATGGGGACTCTACCACCACCCTGGGCAGCCCTTTCCAGTGCCTGATCACTCTCTCCATGAAGACCTTTTTCCTGGTGTCCAATCTGACCCTCCCCTGTTGAAGCTTGAAGCCCTTCCCTCTGCTTCTGTCACTAAGTACCTGTGGGAAGAGCCCAGCACCAACATCTCCACAGTGTCCTTTCAGATAGTTGTACAGAGTGAGAAGGTCTCCCCTCAGCCTCCTCTTCCTCAGACTAAACAGCCCCAACTCTGTCCATCTCTCCTCATCAGATTGATTCTCCAGGCCCTTCCCCAGCTTCGCTGCCCTCCTCTGCACCTGCTCCAGCACCTCGATCCCGGGGGTCTTTTCCAGTCTGAATGATTCTGTGAACTGAGTGGCTCTTCTACCTCCAAAGCAGCCGTTGAGAGTCCCCCCGTCACGCGTGCTGCCAGCCAGCTAGTCAGCATGTATAAAGGTGCATGAAATACACTCATTTCTGTGCAAAGCAGTGTGAACTGTCCATGAAGCATGTGTTCCACAGAAATTTCATTTAAGAGGAATCCATTCGATGCACAACAGCAGCTGAGGATGCCACAACGGGTTCAGCTGGGAGCCTTATCCTGAAAGTTCCCACATCTATGCCAGAGTCACGACTGCAGTTGCTTTTCGAGTCAACAGCACTAATAACTAGCTGTTTCTACTGGAAGAAGGAAAGCTAACAAGACCAACATCTGGACTGCGTAGCTGCCAGATTTGCTCAGTGTGTGGCCACAGGTGCTGAACCTCACGTTGTAGGAGCGACAGGAGAGAACACAGAAGGAACCAGAATTAAAAGCTGTGCAAAAGACATTCCATATCCCAGTTTCATGGAAGGGATTTCATTTAGAGTGGATGTGAGGAGGAAGTTCTTCACCGTGAGAGTGGTGAGGGCCTGGAAGGGGTTGCCCTGGGAGGTGGTTGGGGCCCCATCCCTGGAGGTGTTTAAGGCCAGGCTGGATGGGGCTCTGGCCAGCCTGGTCTAGGGTGGGGTGTCCCTGCCTGTGCTGGGGGGTGTTGGAACTGAATGATGGTTCTTTCCAACCCTGAGTGATTCTGATTCCATGGCTTCTCCAGTGAGGTGAGCCTGCTCTGGCAGGGGGACTGGACTGGATGATCTTTTGGGGTCCCTTCCAATCCCTGATGAGTCAATGATTCTATAACTGTCAGCTCTTAGAAGCATTTGGATGTGTTCCTGTGTGACTTGGTCTAGGTGGTCCTGCTGTGGCAGGGGGATTGGACTGGGTGATCTTTCGAGGTCCCTTCCACTCTCTAATATTCTGTGACTCTGAGTAGCATGTCATACACATTAACTAGCCCCAGCTCTAGCAAGCACTGCAGGAATTCAATACAATTACAGCAACCTTCAAGTAAAAATGGGAAGGGAGGCAGTGGCTACTTAAAAACCACCCACTTCAGTTAAAAAAATGAAGTGAAGCTGAATTACCAAAACAGGAAGCTTCTGAAATGCTTTCAGTTCATGCTAGTCTGTCCCACTGTAACTCTGGAAGAAATCTGAAAACTTCAATGAAACGCTGGTCTGACACGCGAGACCTCACACGTGTGCTCAGCGGATGATGTCTGCTCTCGCAGCGGAAGGGCTCTGAATTCCACTGCCCAGCACGTAGCTGCAGTTCACAGAGCTTTATGACACAAACTGTTTGATATTCATGGAATCGTTGACTCAAGATCAAGTCCAGCCCTGAACCCAATTCACCGCTAAACGCTGTCCCTGAGCTCCAGATCTCCACAGCTGAAATGCGGCCAGGGACGGCTGCTCGACCCCCTTCCTGGGCTGCCTGTTCCACGCCCTGAGGACCCTTTCCAGGAAGGAGTGTCTCCTCATGGCCAACCTAAAGTTTCCCTGGGGCACCCTGAGGCCATTTCCTCTGGTGCTATCACTTGTTATTGGAAGGTTTTACTGTAGTCACAGGGCAGTCCTGCTTCAAGCCCACTCATGGCTGCCTGGATGCAGCCTGTGCAATGTGCTTTAGGCAGCCCTGCTTTGGTGGGGTGTTGGACTTGATGATGTCTTGAGCTCCCTTACAGAACCACAGAGCATTAGGGATTGGGAGGGACCTCAAAGATCATCCAGTCCAATCCCCCTGTCACAGCACCATCACCTAGATCAAGTTGCACAGGAACACGTCCAGGTGGGTTTGAATGTCTCCAGAGAAGGAGACTTCACAACCCCCCTGGGCAGCCCATTCCAGTGCTCTGGCACCCTCACCCTGAAGAAGTTCCTTCTGATGCTGATGTTCCAGCTCATACCCACTGCCCCGTCAAGCCTGCGGACACTTAACGGAGCATCTGCTGGACAGCAATGTCCTCTCTACAAAACCCTCCTGAACGAGGACACTACAAGAAAGAAATTACCTGGAGCGTCTTGTAACGATCTTGATGTGAAGCCACTTTTTCTTTCTTTTCCTTCAGGAAATCCATTTCCAGCACACTGTGTTTTTCCAGCAAATGCTCTAACTCCTACAGAGTTTACAAAAGGAAATACGGGAAGTTACAAACACTTGTCAGTTGTGACAAATCCAGACTCACTTACTCATCCCAACTACTTTCAGTTCAAGACTACATCACATCACAACGCACACGGAGATAAAAGGTTGTGCAATGAAATTCTGACTGTAGCAGCTGGATGAAGGCTGTTATTTTCAGAAACTATGAGGTGTTTAAAATCCAAGGTACCTCCTGTGAAAAACAGCTACAGCCACTGGGCTTGTTTTGCTTGAAGAAAAGGAGATGGAGGGGTGGCCTCCCTCTCTCTACAGCTTCCTGAGATAGGGGAGAAGGAGATGCTGATCTTTTCTCCCTGGCATCCAGTAACAGGACATGTGGGAATGGTTCAGAGCTGCACCAGGGGAGATGCAGACTACAAATATGTGAAGGGTGGGCGTCAGGAGGATGGAGCCAGGCTCTGCTCAGTGATAGAACAAGGGGCAGTGGGTGTGAGCTGGGACAGAGAAAGTTCCACATCAATGTGAGAAGGACCTTCTTCATGGTGAGGGTGACAGAGCACTGGAAGGGGCTGCCCAGGGGGGTTGTGGAGTCTCCTTCTCTGGAGACATTTAAAACCCACCTGGACATATTCCTGTGCCACTGGATCTAGGTGATCCTGCTGCGACAGGGGGATTGGACTGGATGATCTTTCAAGGTCCCTTCCAATCCCTAATGTTCTGTGATCCTGAGATACAGCTTCTTGTGACACGGGGGAGGGAGATGCTGATCTTTTCTCCCTGGCATCCAGTAACAGGACATGTGGAAATGGTTCAGAGCTGCACCAGGGGAGATGCAGGCTGGATATAAGGCAGTATTTGTTTTCCAGGGGGCTGGTCGAGCACTGCAACAGGCTTCCTAGAGAGGTGGTTGACAGCACCAGGCTGCCAGTGCTCCGGAGGCATCTGGACAATGGTTTGAATGACATGCTTTAACTTTTAGCACATTTGTGAGGCAGTTGCACCAGATGACTGCTGTGAATCCCTTCCAACTGGAACTATTCTAATTACTTCCAGGTTTTTAAACAGCTTGTTCTGTCTTTCTACATTTGAAAAGCATCACATTAAATGTAAACCATTACAGAAAAGGGTTTTACTGAAAAGGCAGTAATCCCACTACAGGCAGCCCTAACGATCTCTCCCCACAGAGATCTCAGACCCCCTCCAGGAGCTGCCCAACATGAAGAAACAGAGAGAATGGCCAACATGAAGAACATGACTGGCAGCAAGTTTCAAAATTACTTGCTATACAAAGAAGAATGTTTTTATTTCTTCTTAACACATCTGTTGCTCCTACCAAGCTCATTCCTACTACACACAAGCTGCTGGCATCCTTTCAGTTGCTCAAGACCAACTATTTCGGCAGCTATGCAGGAAGCTGCTACAGAAACAAATGACCTTCCAGATCACTGCACAGATATTCCAACAAAGGCACAACTGGAGAGGGTCATGAGGTGGAGAGAAGGAGCAGGTCTGCTTTGTCAATCCTGCTTTTGGACGGAATTACACCAACAGTTCACCCAACCACAGAACTGCTGAGGCTGGAAAGACCCTTCCAATCCCTAATGATTCGATCTCTGAGATCATCACTTCCAGCCTATCTTGAGATTCAAAGCCTTTCATTCAACTGTTCAGGCACAAATGGGTTGTGCAACACTTCCATCCAGAGCCACCTCTCAACCTGTCTCCTCGTGTAGTCTGTGTTCATGCCTCCCTTCAGCCCTCGTCCACACACTGACTCCTGGCAAAATCAATCAACTCCAGACCTCCTCGTATCTGTCTCCGGTTACTCACACACAGATAGACAGATGGTTAGGGGTTGGAAGGGACCTCTAAAGGTCATTGAGTCCAAACCCCCTGCTCAAGCAGGATCACAGAAGCTAGGGCAGGTCACACAGAACGCATCCAAACGGGTCTGGCAAGTCTCCAGAGAAGGAGAGTCCACAACTTCCCTGGGCAGCCCGTTCCAGTGCTCTGTGACCCTCAAAGTGAAGAAGTCCTTCCTCAGGTTGGGGTGGAACTTCCTGTGCTGACACCCATTACCCCATGTCCTATCACAGGGCACCAGGGAAAAGAGATTCTCTTTCTTCTTGACACCCAGTCCTCATGGATTTATAGCCAGTGATTAAGTCCCCTCGTAGTCTTCTCCTCCCCAGAATAAAAGGCCCCTCATTTTCACCTCTGACAAGCCATTTCTTCCTTTCCCAGCACACCCTGGCAGCTACTCGGGCAAGAACTGACACTAGCAAAAGTGTCCCATGCATCAGTGAACTCCCACTAACTCAGACACAATAAGCCAATGAGCTGTGGCCAACAGGATGAGGTTTAACTGGGCCAGGGGCAGGGTCCTACACTTTGGCCACAAGAACCCCCTGCAGCTACAGACTGGGGGTAAGTGGCTGGAGAGCAGCCTGGCAGTGAGGGACCTGGCAGCACTGGGTGACAACCTGCCAAACAGGAGCCAGCAGGGTGCCCAGGTGGCCTGGAAGGCCAATGGAATCCTGGCTTGGATCAGCAATAGTGTGGCCAGCAGGACCAGAGACATCATTCTCCCCCTGTTCTGGGGTGCTCCCCTCGAGTAGCAGGGGCAGATCTGCACCCCTCACTTCAAGGATAAGATTCAAAGGCTGGAGCAGGGTCCAAGCAGCAACAAGGCTGGGGAAGGGACTGGAGGGAAAGTCTGAAGAGGAAAGGCTGAGGGAGCTACAGATGCCAAACAGCTTCATTAAAAGAAGCCTGTCCATACCTTTTTGATTTTTAACTTTTCTTCTTCAGCAGTGCCAAGTTTGACTTCTAGGTTGGCAACAGCTTGTTGGAGGTAGCTCTTGGGTTCATTTGTTCTGTGTGTTTCAGCCTCAGCCAAACTCTTGTCTTCGAGTACATTCAAAGAGGCAACAGGAGCATCTGCTTGAATCTAATTCAGATGAGAAAGAAAATGATGAAGGAAATGGCCAAGTGAAAGCAACAGTCCAGTCAAGTCAAAGAATCACAGACTCATTAGGGATTGGAAAGGACCTTGAAAGATCATCAAGTCCAGTCCTCCTGCCACAGCAGGACCACCTGGATCAAGCTGCACGGGAACACATCCAGGTGGGTTTTAAACATCTCCAGAGAAGGAGACTCCACAACCCCCTGGGCAGCCCCTTCCAGGGCTCTGTCACCCTCACTGGGAAGAAGTTCCTTCTCACATTGCTGTGGAACCTCCTCTGTTCCAGCTCACACCCACTGCCCCTTGTTCCTGTCACCAGATGACACTGAGCAGAGCCTGGCTCCATCCTCCTGACACCCACCCTTCACATCTTTAGAAACATTAACGAGGTTCTCCTCTGCCCTGGTGAGCCCACATCTGGAATGTCATCTTCAATCTGTGTTACCTGCAGCACTAACAAGAGGGCTCATGGAAGCAGACGCCTGTTAGTGCAGCTGACCAGAACCAGGTGAGAAAAGAAGGAAGCACGGCCTACAAGCAGAATTCACACCCATGCTAACGCAGAATCAACCGAGTGTTTCTGATTTTTACTGGCATTACTCAACCACAGGGCTTCTTTGTTTTAAAAAACACAGCTCAGCCCCAGTATGTTTTGGACACCCAAGCTACACACTGCGGCCCAGCTCAAACGAGGAAGAACAGCTTATTCACACAGCACTGCTGGCCAAATTCAGCAAGAGAAGGATCTGCTGTGGCTGAAGAAACGAGTGTTTTGACCATCCTGTCAGTAACAGAAATTTACTTACCAAAACACTGTCAGAGAGGCACGTGAAGAGCTTTCAACACTGAAAAGGACCCTGTCTGGCATCAGTCAAAAACCCCACCCCAAACACAAACACTCCAGCGCATACACACCTCCCACTCCCCCCAAAAAACCAATAAAAAACCCCAAAACAAAAAAAAACAACCCCAATCCACAACTCTTGGATTTCTATGAAAAGTTCTCTGCAACTGGGCACATCTGCTCTTCTGTTTTTACAGGCTTTCACCAGAACAGACACAAAACTGCAGCTCATTTGTTATGAGGACTGAACCACTGGAGATGCACCAGCCACAGTCCCTCTGGAAGTGTGTCAGTGTCATCTAATGATGGGTGTGAGCTGGACACAGGGGGTTCCACGTCAGTATGAGAAGGAACTTCTTCCCAGTGAGGGTGTCAGAGCCCTGGAAGGGGCTGCCCAGGGGAGTTGTGGAGTCTCCTTCTCTAGAGACATTTAAAACCTACCTGGATGTGTTCCTGTGTGACTGGATCTAGGTGATCCTGCTGTGGCAGGGGGATTGGACTGGATGGTCTTTGGAGGTCCCTTCCAATCCCTCATGTTCTGTGATGTCTCCCAGTTACAGAATTTCAGCCTAAGCCAAGAACTACTTTACTTTCAAGCCTGTATCACAGCAGTCAAAGAACCTTTTGCTCTTTCAAAAGCAATTTGGTCTATATTTCCACAGAAAACACACAACACTACAGATGAAGTTCTCATACTGAAACACAAAACAGTTCTACCTTTTCCTCTGGAGCAGCTGGGTTTATAACAGTGTTGGCTCTCTGAAGAGCTGCTGCCACAGTGTCACCTGGTAAACTGAAGGAATCCGAAGGAAGCAGGTGGGAAGAAGGCACAGAGTAGTCCAGCCGAGCATCAGAAGGTGCACGGACCTCAGGCACTACAGCAGGAAAGAAAGCCACAGCACAGACACACCATGCAGAAGCATTCAAAAATCACTTGTCTTTCTGAAATCAGTGCCTCACAAACGCAGCCACACTTGTGTAAGGTTATGTGCATCTCATAACACAACTGCAAGGAACCACAGAGCATTAGGGAATGGAAGGGACCTGGAAAGGTCATCCAGTCCAATCCCCCTGCCAGAGCAGGACCACCCAGATCCAGTCACACAGGAACATGTCCAGGTGGGTTTTAAACATCTCCAGAGAAGGAGACTCCACAACCCCCCTTGGGCAAACCTTTCAGTGCTCTGTCACCCTCATATTCCTTCTCACATTGATGTGGAGCTTCCTCTGTCCCAGCTCCCAGCCACTGCCCCTTGTCCTATCTTTAGATGCCACTGAGCAGAGCCTGGCTCCATCCTCCTGACACCCAGCCTTTCCATATTTGTAAACATTAACGAGGTCACCTCTCAGTCTCCTTTTGTCCAAGCTCAAGAGACCCATCTCCCTCAGCCTTTCCTCATGAAGGAGGTGTTTTACTCCCTCATCTTCGTGGCTCTGCACTGCAGAGTAATTCCATACTGAGTTCACGCAGTTCAGAGTTCCACCACATTCAGGACTTTCAGAATTGTGAAGTCACACAAGTTCTGATGTGTATCAGAGGTTTCACAGGACAACTGCCACCCAAAGCAGCAGTTTTACCCTCTGTTTCTTTGCACCCACACACCTGCCAGCTTCAGCGTGGCTATTCCTGGGTGTCAATCGACTGCAAAAGCCTGTTCAACATTTCCTACGTTGTAGGTATTTTAGAGCCTTGACTGTCTCAAAGCACACGTGGAGCTGACCCAGTTCTGTTATAAAAGTAGGGTTATGTTTTACAAGAGATCCAGGCCAAGGGACAATGGGTGTGAGCTGGACTAGATGATCTGTCGAGGTCCCTTCCAATCCCTAATGTTCTGTGATTCTACGACAGCAAGACATGATTAGGAATGGAAACCACTGCTTGATCAATACCTGTAGGAAAGGCTGCCCACGCAATAGCAGGGGACGTAGTCTGCTTTTCACCATTCCCAAACTCGTAGCTCTCTGCTGCCTAGAGACACGAGGAGTTGAGAGAAGTATTTTACAAAATGCTATAAAGTTCTATAGAAAGGGCTGGAAATAGCTACACTTCAGCACTTGGTCATGCAGAGGACATACCTCAAATCCTCCAAAGTCATCGTCATCCATCTTTCAGCTGCTCCTGGAATACAGCAGAAATCCTGAATTACACAACAGAACCAAATCCACTGTAGAGTTCCACCCCCTTCACTCACAGAACACCCCTAAAACTTTGCAAACCAACGGTATGGTGCTGGTTTTACAGGACAAACTCGGGTGGAAGCTGTCACTGTGGTCAGCCCCTAAAAGCCCAGAAGTATGAAGTGATGAAATGCTCTACACTGAAGGAAACAGGGTCATAGCATCACAGAATCACCATGGTTGGACAGTACCTCCAGGGTCATCAAGTCCTGCCCTCAGCCCAACAGCTCCCTAACCACTAGACCTCAAGGGCTCTAGCTACTTAGCTTTTAAACACCTCCAGTGATGGTGACTCCAGCAGCTCCCTGGGCAGCTTCTCCTAGGGCACAACCACTCTCTAAGGAGAGAACTTCTTCCTAGGATCCAACCTCAACCTCCCCTGATGCAACTTGAGGCCATTCCCCCTCATGCTATCACCTGTCATTGGAGAGAACAGCCCAGCATCAGCACAGCTACAATCTGCTCGAAGGGAGCTGTAGGGAGCAAGGTCTCCTTCGTCTCAGCCTCCTCTTCTCCAGCCTCAATAACACCAGATCCCTCAGCCACTCTCCACAGGGCCTGTTCTCCAGAGCTCTCCCCAGCCCCACTGCCCTTGTCTGGCCAGGTCCAGCCCCTCAGCATCGTCCTGATACCGTGTCCTCCTTCATAAGAAAAATGTGCTCAATTTATGGTCAAGTAGGAGCCAAAAGACCCAATTACTCCTGTATTTGCATTTCAGTGACATTTAAAAACTGTCTGGCTGATCTTTCGAGGTCCCTTCCCACCTCTAATGTTCTGTGACTCGGTCTTCTAGGAAAAGGCAAGCAGTGTCCATCTCTACTGGGAAATATTGATTCTAAGATTGTAGAAAAGGCTTTCAAGACAGGGAAACAGCAAGACAGTGCTTTAAAAGCTACAGCTACTGTTCTCACACACAGCATTCAGGTCACAGAATCACACAACGTTAGGGACTGGGAGGGACCCTGAAGAATCATCCAGTCCAATCCCCCTGCCAAAGGAGGATCACCTAGATCCAGTTGCACAGAACATGTCCAGGTGGGTTTTAAATGTCTCCAGAGAAGGAGACTCCACAACCCCCCTGGGCAGCCCCTTCCAGGGCTCTGTCACCCTCACCAGGAAGAAGTTCCTTATCACACTGATGTGGAACCTCCTGTAAGTGCTTGGTACCTCAATGGCTACAACTGAAAACTGCAAAGCCCCTCTGGATATAAATTTTTTAAAAGAAAAAAGTCCAGGGAGGAGGACATCTGACCATCAGACTCCAAAATGAAGACTTTTCCTCATTTCTAAGGAACACCATTGAATTCAGTGTAACCCCCTTCCATCATGCGCTTCGTAGCCTCCTCTTTACGATTTAAAATAGAGAAAATATTTTCCATTGTTAAGTGCCTTTTCCAAATCAGCACTGTGATTAAATCCAAAAAGATTTCCTGCTTTTCCCATCTCTTCTGAGCTGTCTGACAACATCAGCACAAAATGCAACTCACAGAAAGATTGTGGTGAATTTCTGGAAATCTTTGCTACCACAGAGGTTCTCTCCTAGGTTTCTCAGAGAGGCTGATTTAGATTTTACAAACTGATCAGCATTTTTGAGCTGTAGCCCTGAATTCTGTGGCATTTTGATGTATTTATAGTTAAACTGCAGTTCCTTTTCCAAAAACACAGAATCACAGAACAGTAGGGACCTTGGAAGATCCAGTCCAATCCCCCTGCCACAGCAGCATCACCTGCTGTCATCCAGTCACACAGGGACATGTCCAAGTGGGTTTTACATGGCTCGTGAGAAGGAGACTCCATAGCCCCCCGGGCAGCTCCTTCCAGGGCTCTGGCACTCTCACCAGGAAGAAATTCTTTCTCATACTGATGTGGAACCTCCTCTGTTCCAGCTCACACCCACTGCCCCTTGTTCTATCATTAGATTCCACTGAGCAGAGCCTGGCTCCATCCTCCTGACACCCACCCTTCACATATTTATCAACATCAGTGGGGTCACCCCTCAGTCTCCTTTTCTCCAGGCTCAAGAGCCCCAGCTCCCTCAGCCTCTCCTCAGCAGGGAGATGCTCCCCTCCCTTCATAATCATTGTGGCTCTGCACTGGACTGTCTCCAGCAGCTCTGTGTCCTCCCGGAACTGAGAGACCCACAACTGGACCCAATATTCCTGATGCAGTCTCACCAGGGCAGAGTCAAGGGGGAGAAGAACCTCTTTCAATCTGTTAACCACCCTGCTTCTGATTTACTGTAGGATCTCAAGGGGCCATTGCTGGCTCCTGGCCGTCCTGCTGGCCACCAGGAGCCCAGGTCCCTTTCTCCTAGGCTGCTCTAGCACGGCTGCTGAACTCCCCACACAAAACTGCCAACATTTGGGAAGCAGCATTTTTCAACCGATCATCCGTTCCAAGCTGGGTAATCAGACTTCTCTTTCCTCACAGTCTAGGAACATCATTTGTGGCATTGGAATAGGAAAAAGCACACTGAGAACTAACAATGTGCAGGAGGATTTAAAATACAACCCGAGAAACCAAACTGACCAACACGGTCTTAGCAAGACGAGATGTGGTCTTTTAAAATATGCCCGACACTACACTTCAGGAACTGTAAAATTGGGCAACAACAAGGCAACCTCAAAGCTACGGATTCATAGAAATTATGGTTGGAAAAGACACAACAGGTCTCCAGCCCAAGATATTTCCAAAACATTACAGTTCTCAAGACACAGATGTCTTAACAGGCTTGAGAAGCTCTCTCGTCACCCTCCTGCAAAAAGAAGGGAACTTCTCATGGATCAGAAGCGCATCAACCACTGCATGATCAGTACATTTAACCTACAAGTTTGCATTCATCAATAATTTAGGTCAGAATTCACACCCACAGGTCATCCAACCCAAGCTCTTGCTCAAAGCAGAGTCTACACTGCATTCACAGAGTTACTGAGGCTGGAAAAGCCCTCTGAGCTCGTCCAGACCAGACCAGACCAGGACCTAACATCACCACAGCAGCCACACCAGGGCACTAAGGGACACAGCCAGGATGTCCTTCAACACCTCCACAGATGGGGACTCCACCACTGCCCTGGGCAGTCCAGTCCTGGACACTCTTTCTGTGAAGAAGGGCCTCCTGACATCCAACATAACCCTCCCCTGGCAGCTTCAGGCCTTCCCTTCTCATCTTGGTGCTGGTTGCCTGGGAGAAGGGCCCGACCCTCAGCTGACTACAACCTCCCTTCAGGGAATTGTAGAGAGGGAGAAAGTTCCCCAGAGTCTCCCCTTCTCCAGGCCAAACACCCCCAGCTCCCTCAGCCTCTCCTCATCAGCCTCTCTCTGCAGTCCCTTCCTTGGCCTCACTGCTCCTCTGGACCCACTCCAGCCCCTCAATCTCTTTCTTGAAGTCAGGGGGCCAGCACTGCCCCCCAGTACTTGAGAAGGCTGGAGAGGGACCTTTCCCAAGGGGGTCTAGCAATAGGAGGGGAAATGGTTTTAAACTGAAGGCAAGGAGGTTCAGACTAGATCTTCAGAAGAAGTTTTTCAGTACAAGGGTGGAGAGCCTCTGGAACTGTTTGCCCAGAGAGGCTGTGGATGTCTCCTCCCTGGAGGTGTCCAAGCCTTGAGCAACCGGGTCTGGCTGACAGGTGTCGCTGGGCAGTTGGAGTAGCTGATCTCTATGACTAATTAAAAGGTACAGTTCAGTGAAGTACTTTACAACAGCATCCTGTGAGTGACCAAGAAGGGAAGGATGCAGAGTGTGAACAAAAGAAATTGCTAATGGAGGGAAGACCGGTGACACTAGAAACACAAGAGACATTCACTCATTGCTCCTGAGCTCCACATACGTGGGAAATCACCACGTAAGAGGTGTGCACTTACACGTAGGGAAGAATGAAGATAAACTGGGAGAGACATGCTTTCTCCTGCACCAGTAAAGACCACAGCCCTAGGCCAATGTCTGAAACATTACTCTGCTTGTGATTCAGAAATAACTGCCGAGGTTGACTGCAGAGTATTTCCTGAGGTAGAGCTCCACCGCAGGCACGCACCGTTTTTGTCTCTTTACCAGCCCACAAGCCATGGACCACATGGGGATTCCAGGCAGAACCACAAGTACTCAGAGGGCAGCATCATTCCGAAGACTTCACAAGTCTCACAGTGGTACTTTTAGCAAATGTTATAAATTAAGAGGCTGAAGACAGAAAAGGCCTGTGTGTTTTGGTTTCCTAATGTCCTGGTCACTGTGATCCATCTACAGCCAGGGAAAAAACCCCAAACCAAAAACCCTCTAACAAGACAGACACGGATTAACTCCCGAGGGTTACCTGCTGACATGAGTAATTGCAGTAACCAGCACGTAGTTCTTCACTGAGGACCTTTTCTACATGACTCTTCAGCAGATTAACCCAAATTTAATAAGTCTCCACTTAGCAAATACCAACCTTTTCATTCAAAGAAAACTTTATCAACTTCAGCAGAAGTTACTCAGTTAATTTCTTTGTCTCCAGTATCATAGAACATTAGGGATCAGAAGGGACTTCGAAAGATCATCCAGTCCAATCCCCCCAACACAGCAGGATCCCCTAGATCCAGTCGCACAGGAACATGGCCAGATGGGTTTTAAACATCTCCAGAGAAGGAGACTCCACAACCCCCCTGGGCAGCCCCTTCCAGGGCTCTGGCACCCTCACTGGGAAGAAGCTCCTTCTCAGATTGATGTGGAACCTCCTCTGTTCCAGCTGACACCCATTGCCCCTTGTCCCATCTTTAGATGCCCCTGAGCAGAGTCTGGCTCCATCCTCCTGACACCCAGCCTTTCCATATTTGTAAACATTAACAAGGTCACCTCTCAGCCTCCTTCGCTAAAGAGACCCAGCTTGCTCAGCCTTCCCTCATCAGGGAGATGTTCCCCTCCCTTCATTACCAGTGATAAGTTCACTTAACAGACATTGCCTACCCTGCAAACTCTTGGTAACTGTGTACAAGGAGCTGATGGTGTATCCCAGGGCAAAAGTTTAGTCTCAGCTGCTGAGTATCAATGCTATTAGACATAACAGAAGCCTCAAATCCTGAAATGAGTAAAGACCAGATCTATGGAAACATTCCAGATGCCCAAAGACCTTGAGAGATTCTCAGAAACACTTCACACTGCATTTATAGCAGCAGGTCGCAGGTGCTACGGCCATACCACGCTGAGAACACCTCATCCCCTCTGATCTCAGAAGCTAAGAAGGGTTGAGCCTCTTCAGTACTTGGTTGGGAGACCACCTGGGAACACCAGGTGCTGTAGGCTTATCCTGCTCTAGCAGGGGGCTTAGACAAGATGATCTTTCCAAGTGCCTTCCAACCACTAACATTCTGTGTGATTCTGACAAATCACACTGAGAATTTGGTCTCAACTTCACTTTGTGGCCAGTGTTTGAAAATGTGGCCATGCTGAGAATGGCCTCCTGAGTGGAAGAGCAGAGAAGTCCTGGCCATGATTTCCAAACCTCTGGGCTGGAGACCTACTCACATGGTTCTCTTTCACAATGACACAAATACCAAGGAAGGAAGGATGTTATTGTTCACACAGAATCACTGAGGCTGGAAAAGCCCTCTGAGCTCATCCAGACCAGACCAGGACCTAACATCACCACAGCAGCCACACCAGAGCACCAAGGGTCACAGCCAAGCTGTCCTTCAACACCTCCACAGATGGGGACTCCACCACTGCCCTGGGCAGTCCAGTCCAGGGTCTGAGCAACCCTTCCTCTGAGGAAGGGCTTCCTAACATCCAGCCTAACCCTCCCCCGGCAGCTTCAGGCCCTGCCCTCTCACCTTGGCACTGGGTGCCTGGGAGAAGGGCCTAACCCCCACCTGACTACAACCTCCCTTCAGGGAGCTGGAGAGAGGAAGAAGATTCCCCAGAGTCTCCACTTCTCCAGGCTAAACACCCCCAGCTCTCCTCACCAGACTTTCCCTCCAGTCCCTTCCTCGGCCTCGCTGCTCCTCTGGACCCGCTCCAGCCCCTCAATCTCTTTCGTGCAGCGTGGGGCCCAGTCCTGCTCCCACTACTCGAGGGGAGGCCTCGCCAGTGCCCCGCACAGGGCAGAACGACGTCTCTAGTCCCAAACGCTTTCAAAACCTCCTTTTTTTAGTCCCCCCGAAGTCACATCGCCCAGCACGGCCACTGGGCAGCCACACACTGCCCGGGCCTCACGGGGAACCTGCACCCGGGCTCGGCGCCGCAGCAGGAGGAGTTAGGCCTCACGGCGACCATCACCCGCAGCCACCGGAGCACCCAGGCTCAACCCCGCCGCTTCCGGGACAGCTCCGCGGCAACGGGAGGTGGTGAAGCAGCTGGACGCTGCCGGGCAGGCCGGGCAGGCCCCTCGTCCCTCGTCCCCGACCCAACCAGCCTCACGGGCGCAGCCTCCGCAGGGCAGAGCGGGAGGCGGCGCCCAGGACCGCCCGTGTTAGAGCCGCGCGGCCGCCCGCACCATCCCGCCGCCGCCAACCGCCGCGCTCGGAGCCGCCCCCCGCCCCCGCCGGGAGAAGCGCCCCTCCCCGCGCCAGCCCCGCCTCACCGGATGCGGGATCGCTCCCCCCGCACACGCAGCCCGCTCCGCGCCCGCCACCCGCCACCCGGCGCTCACGTGCTGCCGGCCCCGCATGCGCGCGCGGGGAGCCGGCCGCCGCTGATTGGCTGCTGGCGATTGCGCGGGTGCCGCCGCTCGGCCGTCCCGGGCCTCTGCCACCGCGCTCGGAACAGCCCCGGCCTCGGGCTGATGGAGCCTTTGTCGCGTGGTTCTAGAGTCGAAAGGCGGCCGCTCGCCTCGGCGGCTTCGGCTTCCCTCCGCGTCGTCCTCAGGCGTCCTCGGAGCCCTGTGCGTCGCCGCGGGAGATGGGCCCGGGCGGACGGCATCGTTCAGGTGTCTGGGCACCAGGAGATCGGCCTCGGGCAGGCCTCTCGCTAGGTGCTGCGCGGCCTTGGCGTGAAGTGGCCAAACGCTGCCGTGGCTGGCCCGCCGTGAGCGATGGACTGCGAACAAACACCGCAGGTATCGCAGAAGCACAAAGTGCTGTAGGGTGAACAGACCTCAGAGATCATCTGGTTCCAACTTAGGCAGGGCCACCTCTCATCAGACCGGGTTCCCCAGAGCCTCCTCCAGACTGGCTTTGAACACTTCCAGGCGTGGAGCAGCCACAGCTTCTCTGGGCAACCTGTTCTGGGGCCTCAGGCCCCTCACAGGGAGGGATTTCTTCTTAAGAGCTCATCTAAATCTCCCCTCCAAAACCTCCCCCCTGGGCAGCCCCTTCCAGTCCTCTGTCACCCTCACTGGGAAGAAGTTCCTTCTCACATTGATGTGGAACCTCCTCTGTTCCAGCTCACACCCATTACCCCTTGTCCTATTACTAGATGACACTAAGCAGAGCCTGGCTCCACCTCCTGACACCTACTCTTCCCATATTTATAGACATTAATGAGGTCACCCCTCAGTCTCCTTTTCTCCAAGCTCAAGAGTCCCAGCTCCCTCAGCCTTTCCCTCATCAGGGAGCTGCTCCACGCCCTGAGAACCTAATAAATACTCTGGTTTAACGTGTAGACACTCGAGAAATTCTGTTAAGTTTCAGTCAGTACTTATGTCACTGGTTTCTGTAACACTAAGAGATCCTTTGCAGAGTGTTGTTCAAACACAGTCTTAGGCCACAGCTGTCTGCTCTTGCCTATGAACTGAAGATGTCACGGTTTGTAGTGTCAAGGTGTTATTCTCTCTGTACAGATTAACTCAAATCTCCATCACTGATCCTTCTCTGGAGACACTTAAAACCCGCCTGGACTTGTCCCTGTGCGACTGGGTCTAGGGGATCCTGCTGTGGCAGGGGGATTGGACTAGATGATCTTTGGAGGTCCCTTCCAACCCTAATGTTCTGTGGTTCTGTGATCACTGAAGACAGCAATCGTGTTTGTAACGAGGGTGCTCTGCCTCCCTTCTTTTCCTTTCCAGAGATTGCTGTACTGGCTTTGCAGAAGGAGCAAGCGTGTTCTGGGCAAAAGGCCAAGGAAAAGGAGCTCTTACCAAGCTAAATTAGGTAATTACATTTTCACTCTGTTTTTAGAGCACAGCTGTGTTTTGGGGGTTATGAGGATTAGTATACAGTACGGTTAACTTTATACTCACCTTCTTGTGGAAGGGAAAATGAGAACAAAACCTGCTTCTGTTTTGCTTTTCTACTGAAACGCTTACACTAATGTTTTGTCTCACTGCTTTTCAGTACTATTTTGATGGCAGGTAACAAGTGTCAGTGAAAGGTGGCATACAGCTCCTCAGTGCTGTACTGATCGATCACTGATGCCATTTTCTCAGTATCTACAAAAGCTGATAAAAAACCCTGTGCTGTGGTTTTAAGTAAATAAGCAGTAACGCTGTGCAGTGGCCGTAGTGCTGGTGCCGTGTCGTGAGGGTCCTTATCTGGATCCCCACGCATCCCACCTACGGCACCACCGGTGTTGTGGGTCAGAGACCTTGAATGAATTTCACAGAATCATTAGGGATCGGAAGGGACCTCAAAAGATCGTCTAATCCAATCCCCCTGCCACAGCAGGATCACACAACATTAGGGATTGGAAAAGCCCTGGAAGGGGCTTCCCAGGGGAGTTGTGGAGTCTCCTTCTCTGCAGATGTTTAAACCCACCTGGAAATGTTTCTGTGCAACTTAGTCTAGGTGGTCCTGCTCTGGCAGGGGGATTGGACTGGTTGATTTTTCAAGGCCCCTTTCAATCCCTAATGTTCTGTGATTCTGTGATTTATTGTGTACAGAAATGCTTTGCTCCTCCAAAAATCAATTTCAACATCAATTCTGAACAATTTAAACTTCGGTTATACAAGCTTCTGGCTCTTGTTGTGACTTGGTTTCCTTTTTCTTTCCCCGAGTTAACTCAAGTGGGAAAAGTCCTTTAAGGCTGTTATTGTCTAAATATCTGTATTTTATGGTTTCCTTGGGGTCTGTGTGGTTTTGTTTTGATAATCATCTTCCCTGCTGAGTTGCCACACTGTAGCCCTTGAAATATGAGGCTGTTTGTGAATCTATTTCAACTTCATCTGGGAGAGTTTAGCCTGGAGAAGTGGAGACTCTTGGGGGGGACCTTCTCCCTCTCTCCAACTCCCTGAAGGGAGGTTGTAGTCAGGTGGGGGTCAGGCCCTTCTCCCAGGCAACCTGCACCAGGATGAGAGGGCAGGGCCTGAGGCTGCCAGAGGAGGGTTAGGTTGGATGTTAGGAAGCCCTTCCTCACGGAAACTTGGATCAGACCCTGGACTGGACTGCCCAGGGCAGTGGTGGAGTCCCCATCTGTGGAGGTGTTGAAGGACAGGATGGCTGTGACCCTTAGTGCCCTGGTGTGGCTGCTGTGGTGGTGTTAGGTCCTGGTCTGGTCTGGATGAGCTCAGAGGGCTTCTCCAGCCTCAGTGATTCTGTGATTACCAAGGAAAGAGAGCAAACAAGTTCTCACTGTTGTTCACTGAATATCCTGATTTGGACAGACCACCAGTGTAAGTGGTTGGCGTTCTTCCAGAGTAGTACTGGTTCTTGACAGCCACCGTGTTTTGGGAAGCTAAAGGATGAAGAAACAACAGGAAACAGGAAAATGCATTTGTCTCACTGTCAGGTTCATTCCCTGAAGCCTGATATGTGCAGTGAGTTCAGCAAGCACAGAGAAAGCAAGAGGAGACAATGCATTGCAGGGTGTGTGCTGGTTGTGGTTTTTAAAAGGAGTTGAGAAACAGGAGGTGTAGAGGGGGTTCATTTTTGACTTGAGTTTGAAGGTAGCAATTAGCAAAAGGCTGAGTGTTTGTGTTTGGTAGCTCTACTCAACTTTAACACTGAAAAGTAGACATTTAGGATTCCCACTGTTAAACAGAAGGGCTGCCATAAAGCACCTTCTTTTCCCCTCCACCTGAATCTTCTCTCTTCAGAATCACAGAATCACTCTGGTTGGAGAAGACCCCTGGGATCTTCAAGTCCAACCATCTATCCTGCCTTACCCCTAAACCATATCCCTCAACACCTCATTCAAAGGATCTTTAAGCACATCCAGGGATGGCGACTCGACCACTTCCTCTTCTTCTGAATGACAGTACCAGAACCCAGAGGCCAGGTTGTAAAGTAGTTTTTTCCCATTCATAGAATCTGTCTCTTGGCTTCAGGCAATTACAAGCAGAAATGTGAAGTTTCATCCAGCTCATCAAGTTTCGGGAGTTGGTCTGATCTCCCTAGTGACCAGTGGTGGGAGGAAGAGAAATGGCCTGAAGCTGCACCAGGGGAGGTTCAGGTTGGATGTCAGGAGGAATTTCTTTCCTGAAAAGGCTCTCAGGCTCTGGAGCAGCTGCCCAGGGAGGGGGTTGAGTCCCCATCCCTGGAGGTGTTGAAGAGAAGGGTAGGTGTTTTGTTGGGGGCCAGAGTTGAGTGGTGCTAACAGGGCTGTGAAAAGGTTGGACTTGATGATCTGGAAGATGTCCTCCAGCCAAAACTGTCCTGTGATTCTGTTCTCTGATCCTAGGCATTCTGGTGACATGTTGTTCCCTGGCTGTACCAGTGATGCCACCCTGCCCCTGCTGTGATGTAGTAGTATCCACTTCCCTAATCCCTGATTGTTATACCTTTTCTCCATCTGAATGGGCAGCATACTGGGGAACTTGGTGCTTTTATGGGTTGGGTGATTTTGTTTCAGTCCTGCTGTTTTTTAAATCCTGTGGAGGTATTTTGCAGTTTGCAGTCTGTGATCTCTTTTTCAGCTACCCTTTCCCAGATCCAGTTTGTTTGTGTGTTAAGTGCATTTGTATAAGAAGCAATGCTACACTGGAGACCTCCAGTATAGACTGGGGACTGAGCTGTTGGAGAGCAGTGTAGGAGAAAGGGACCTGGGGGTCCTGTTGGCCAGCAGGATGACCATGAGCCAGCAATGGGCCCTCATGACCAAGAAGGCCAATGGCATTCTGGGGTGGATTAGAAGTGGGGTGGTTAGAGATGGAAAGTGGTTCTCCTCACCCTCTACTCTGCCTTGATGAGACCACATCTGGAATCTTGTGTCCAGTCTGGGCTCCTCAGTTCCAGAAGGACATAGAGCTGCTGGAGAGAGTCCAGTGCAGAGCCACAAAGATGATGAAGGGAGTAGAACACACCTCCCTGATGAGGAAAGGCTGAAGGGAGCCAGGTCTCTTGAGCTTGGAGGAGACTGAGGAGTGACCTCATTAATGTTGATCAATATGTGAAGGGTGGGTGTCAGGAGGATGGAGCCAGGCTCTGCTCAGTGTCATCTGGTGATAGGACAAGGGGCAGTGGGTGAGAGCTGGAACAGAGAAACACCAATATGAGGAGGAACTTGTTCCCAGCAAAGGTGACAGAGCACTAGAAGGGCTTCCCTGGGGGGTTGTGACACCTCCTCTGGAGACGGTTTAAAACCTGCCTGGGTTTTAAACCTTGCCACTTAGTCTAGGTGGTCCTGCTGTGGCAGGGGGATTGGACTGGATGATCTTTCAAAGTCCCTTCCAGTCCCTAACTGGATTCTGGGATTCTGTTGCCTGTTTTCCAGCTGCCCTTTCCCAGATCTAATTTGTTTGTATGCTAAGTGCATTTGCATAAGCAGCAATGCTGCACAGGAGACCTTTCTGTGAAATCATGTTAAAAGGCTTAAGGCAGCTTTTCGATTCGCAAGAGTGACTCTTTTTAAATCAGTGTTTGCATCCATCTGCAGGAGCAATTTATGGACAGTGCCCCTTCTTGAAGTGGTATTTTCTTACAGTGTTTTAGTTTTCCTGCTGTGGCAGGGAGGTTGGACTGGATGGTCTTTTGAGGTCCCTTCCAATCCCTGATGTTCTGTGATTTTAAAATATATAAATACTTGAGTTCACAGAAATTCTAGAGGAAATAATATTGCACCAAGAAATCACCCAGTTAATCATGGAGACCTGCACCAAGCGCTGGGAGTTCGGTCAGGCTGGGGGGGACGTGTCCAAAGCCGTTACGAGCGTAGCTGCAGCGCTCTAAACCAGTCAAACCTCATCCCCAAGAGCGAGGCTGAGTTCTTCAGCTGGTAGCTAATGTACACACATTTGGTGGGGATTTGAGAGAGTGGACAAACAAGGTCCGTAAATTCTCTCAACACCAAGTTCAGCAACTGTGAACTTTTCCCAAAACAAACAGTTTCTGACGACAAAAGTATTGCCATTTGAACACGATTCTGTTTTTGCAGTTGGCTTTCTTAAAGCCCTAGTATTCGAGACTTCTGTGGGTCCTTCAGAAGAGAACTTTCATTTCTGGTGTAATCAGCACCTTCTGTGCAGTGTTGCTGAGGTATGTTGTGGGTTAACCCCAGGGGGAGATCAATTCGGCAGAGCAAAGGTTCTCCTAAAACTTTTCATTCTCTTCCCAAGTTTTATCCCTGTTATTTTTTCTGGGTTTAGTCTAATTTTTAATGAATACATTAAAAAAAGCAAACAGCTTTGAAGCACTGCTGGAGTTATTCCATCAAGAGCCCTGGAAGGGGCTGCCCAGGGGGGCTGTGGAGTCTCCTTCTCTGGAGATGTTTAAAGCCTGCCTGGGTATGTTCCTGTGCGACTGGGTCTAGGTGTGGTTTGAGGAAGAGGAGGCTGAGGGGAGACCTCATCGCTCTCTGCAACAGTGTTAAAGGACATTGTAGAGATGTTGGTGCTGGGCTCTTCTCACAGGTCATTAGTGACAGAACTGGAGGGAAGGCCTTGAAGCTTCAACAGGGGAGGTTTAGACTGGACATCAGGAAGAAATTCTTCCTGGAGAGAGTGGTCAGGGACTGGACTGGGCTGCCCCGGGTGGTGGTTGAGTCCCCATCCCTGGAGGAGTTTAAAAGTAACTTAGATGTGGTGTTGGGGGATTTAGTTTAGGGATGACCAGGGGAGTTGTGGAGACCCCTTGACTGGAACAGAGGAGGTTCCACATCAATCTGAGAAGGAACTTCTTCCCAGTGAGGGTGACAGAGCACTGGACATGTTCCTGTGTGACTTGGTCTAGGTGATCCTGCTGTTGCAGGGGGATTGGACTGGATGATCTTTCGAGGTCCCTTGTAGAGTAGGGTTGATGGTTGGACTCGATGACCCTATGGGTCTTTCCCAACTGGAGTGATTCTCTGTGGTATTTGCCTGAACCAGGTGCCGTGTCAGACTGGTTCAGCACATTAGCTTATCTTAGGATCAACTTAACACCCAGTTTTCAGTCAGGCCTAACTGCACCGCAGATGAACTGCAAAAATCATTTCTCTCACTATCTCAGACAGAAATCTCCAGACTAACCTCTTCACAGCCCGGGAGAGCGGCTCTGTTCCGTGTGAGGCAGCTGCAGGCAAGCAGCCTGAAATATTCTGGAACAGAAGTGGCTCATTGAGATCTCCCTGTGAAAAGTGTGCATCCTTCTCTGAGACCTGGACATTGTCAGCAGCGGTGGCCGCACCGCTGCTGTCGGCCAGCTGTTGCACAGGGAATGGCATTCTTTCCGCCGCAGTCAGAGGGGACTGACCGTTCCTTCCTTCAGCAGTAATCCAGCAGTGTCAGGCTTCTGCAGCCAGCAGGAGCCCCGGAGGAATTTCAGCCTGGTTTTATGTGTCCATATCTAGGTACAGGCAAGGCTCGAGTTTGAGATGATGCTGCTGAAAGGAACGCACCTTCCTGTTCCGCTCCTGTGTGCTGAGTGGAAACACTTTTTCCACCTCTTCACACGCTGGAGTTTAGGGGTGGTGGCCTGTCTCTGGAATGAAAATAAATCAATCATTTCTTTCCAGCTGACCACTTGCAAAATAGCTACAGGAGGAATTTGTTCCTCTTAGATTACAGAATAAGGGACCAGGGGGTCCTGGTGGCCAGCAGGATGACCATGAGCCAGCAATGGGCTCTTGTGGCCAAGAAGGCAGATGGCATCTTGATGTGGATCAGAACTGAGGTGGTTAGCAGATTGAGAGAGGTTCTCCTCCACCTCTACTCTGCCCTGCTGAGACTGCTTCTGGAATGTCGTGTCCAGTTCTGGGCTCCCCAGTTCCAGAAGGACACAGAGCTGCTGGAGAGAGTCCACTGCAGAGCCACAAAGATGATGAAGGGAGGGGAGCATCTCCTGATGAGGAAAGGCTGAGGGAGCTGGGGCTCTTGAGCCTGGAGAAAAGAAGACTGAGGGGTGACCCTCATTAATCATTAATATTGATCAATATGTGAAGGGTGGGTGTCAGGAGGATGGAGCCAGGCTCTGCTCGGTGGCATCTAGTGATAGGACAAGGGGCAGTGGGTGTCAGCTGGAACAGAGGAGATTCCACATCAATCTGAGAAGGAACTTCTCCCTGGTGATGGTGACAGAGCCCTGGAAGGGGCTGTGGAGTCTCCTTCTCTGGAGATGTTTAAAACCCACCCGGACGTGTTCCTGTGTGACTTGGTCTAGGTGATCCTGCTGTGGCAGGGGGATGGGACTGGATGACCTTTGGAGCTCCTTTTTCAGTCGCGCAGCTGGCCTTGTACCCAAGTGACCTTTGGGATGGGGCACCCCCAGTGTTCTACCTACTCTTACACGGCTGGGACCTCACCAGGGCTGACCCATCTCTGTACCAAGGACCATTCAAGCAAGAACAGTCAAATACGAAGAATGACTGCTAATGGAAGCTGAGTGGCTTTAGCAGAGATTTAAAGAACAGGAGAAGCAGAAGCAGAAGTAGAACTCAGTAGTGGTGGGACTCCTGTGTAGTATCTGTACTGACTGTCTCCTCGAGGGAATCCAGTGCACCCTCAGTAACTTTGCAGATGGCCTGAAATTGTCTGCGTGAGGCTGCAGAGGCTCTGCAGAGGGCTCTGGGCAGGCTGAATCAGTGAGGTAGCAAAGGTGGTATCAGGTGGCCTCTGAGGTCCCTTCCGAGCTGGGACCCTCTCTGATTGTGCCAGGCCAGACCTGAAGCTTCTCCGTGGTGACAGAACAGCGCGGCCGCTTCCTTCGCGCAGCGCCCCCGAGCCCTAACACACACGGCGCTGCGATGGAGACGGGCCCTGAGTCAGGATAACAATCGGATATTGTAACACATAATCACCTCCATTACTCAGTCACTGTCAAATGTCTGCGTGTTGCTGAAGGAGGGGGATTTCTGCTCATTGTTCCAGAATGAATGGATCGCTCTGTTGTTAATTAGTGTTTGCATTTGCGTGAAGAAACTTCAAATTGAAGTGTCACTGTTCAGTCTTGCCCACGGTTGTGTGCACATACTTTCTAAAATCAGCAAGTGTTGGCTAGCATCGCAGCAGAGAAATGACACACACACACACACTCCTCTTTGGGGGCAGGACTGACCCCACAGGCTGTTGGAATTGCCAGCACTTAGCTTTTCACAGTCCCTCCACGAGGTGTGAATACATCTAACTGACACCAGGAAGTGTAGCTGTGCACCTCCAAGTCCTGCTAACATCACTGTAAGTGTTCTTCACAGAATCACAGCATCACAGAACATCAGGGATTGGAAGGGACCTCCTAAGATCATCCAGTCCAATCCCCCTGCCACAGCAGGACCACCCAGACCCAGTCACACAGGAACACATCCAGGTGGGTTTTAAACATCTCTGGTGAAGAAGACTCCACAGCCCCCCTGGGCAGCCCCTTCCAGGGCTCTGGCACCCTCACCGGGACAAAGTTCCCTCTCGTATTGTTGTGGAACCTCCTGTGTTCTATGTAAAGGAAGGGAGCCCACATAGCTCCATTGTTACTGACTGACCCAGTTCACAGAAGAGCTGCAGAATTCTATGGAGGCTCCCTGGGAAGCCACTCCTCTTCATGCCGAGGGGTTTCTCAGCGCAGCACTGGGATTGTACTGGTGTTGAGTTACAGCAGAAAGGCCTGGCAAGCTGATAAACTTTTGTAGGGCTGCAGCCAGGCCCGTTACCTTTGGTACCAACAGAGCTGGAACACAAATCGCTTCTCGAGCTTCTGTTCCTGCTAGCTCTCCAGCACAGAGTTTCTCTGCCACTGAGCAAGCTGGTTTATGATGGAGTTGCATCTGAGCAGGTATTAGCGTGCAGATAAGAAAGGTGCTGCAGGATCTGCATTTTAACTGAGGATTGTGCAAACGTGACAGTGCAGAATGGGCCCTGGTGGCCAAGAAGGCCAACGGCGTCCTGGGGTGGATCAGAAGTGGGGTGGTTAGCACCCTCTACTCTGCCCTGGGGAGGCTACTTCTGGAATGTTTTGTCCAGCTCTGGGCCCCCCAGTTCCAGAAGGACGCAGAGCTCCTGGACAGAGTCCAGTGCAGAGCCACAGAGATGATGGAGGGAGTGGAGCATCTCCCTGATGAGGAAAGGCTGAGGGAGCTGAGGTTGGAGAAGAGGAGCCTGAGGGGTGACCCTATGAATCTTCAATCAATATGTGAAGGGTGGGTGTCAGGAGGAGGGAGCCAGGCTCTGCTCGGTGGCGTCTAGTGATAGGACAAGGGGCAGTGGGTGTGAGAGCTGGAATGTAGAAGGTTTCACAATAATGTAACAAGGACCTTCTTCCCAGTGAGGGTGCTAGAGCACTGGAAGGGGCTGCCCAGGGGAGTTGTGGAGTCTCCTTCTCTGGAGATGTTTAAAACCCACCTGGACATGTTCCTGTGTGACTGGATCTTTTGAGGTCCCTGCCAATCCCTAATGTTCAGTGATTCTGTGATCCCAAGGAACCAGGGATGTTTGTGCTCCAGAAGAGACTGCTAACAGTAAACATTCTTTACTTAGGAGCTGGCTGTCATTTTTAAGTCCACTGACACTTTTCAGGTTTATTGCTTTGTTGCAGAAAAGGAGGCTGAGGGGAGACCTTATTTCCATCCCCAACTACTTGAAAGGAGGGTTGTAGAGAATTGAGTGTTAGTGTCTTCTCACAAGTAACAAGTGACAGGAGAAGAGGAAACGGCCTCAGGCTGTGCCTGGAGAAGTTTAGGTTAAACCTTACAAGGTCTTTATTGAAAGGGTTAGGATTAGGGTTAGGGTTGAGGTTAGGGTTAGCTGGGAACAGGCTGCCCAGGGAGGGGGTGGAACTGCCATACCTGGTTGTGTTTAAAGGTTGTGTGGGTATGGAGCTTAGGGACAGAGTTTAGTGGGGGGCTTGGTTAATGGTCGGACTGGATGATCCTAAAGGTCTTTTCCAACCTAAAAAACTCTATGAGTCTGCAGCAGCTATTGTAAGAAGCCATGAGAGCAATTATGCAGCACTGATAGAATCTCTTCAACCTCGTGAACACAGGACTAGACCTGTTCTCAGCTTTGGGAAGGGATCCATTCTCAAAGATTCCATTTTGTCTCCGGTGGGTTGGTTTTGGCTCTTCTCCAACGGGTATCATGAAGTTTGACTACAGTTTCTTCTCAGTCAAAACCTACAGGTTTTTTTTTTTGCAAAAGCATGAATTAAGGACATTCTTTTAAAAGAAATTATGGGACTACAGCAACTCCACCACTTGTAATTCCTTGGTGATCCAAAAGATGGGGTGGGAGAAGAGCATCCTGCCCAGGGGGGCTGTGGAGTCTCCTTCTCTGGAGATGTTTAAAACCCACCTGGACATGTTCCTGTGCGACTGGATCTAGGGGGATGGAACTAGATGATCTTTGGAGGTCCCTTCCAATCCCTAATGTTCAGTGATTCTGTGACAACTTTTTCCAGGAAAGGAGCAAGGCTGTTCTCCTGCAGAGTGACACTGGTACTCATAATGCTTTTAGCACTGATTGGCTTCTGCTTCCCTTGACTGCTTGTACAGGACTTTCAGGGAGAGAGAAAAGCACAATCAAAACATGTTTGATTCATTACGTCGAACTTCTGGGCTTTATTTAAATACTCAGCACACTGCATGTTGTTAGGCATGGAGCACATTTAGCTTTCTGTTGCCCTCGAGAAGGGAAATAATCAAGCAGTTTATGAAAGGCTTTAAAACAGAGCTGAAGGGGCTGCCCAGGGGGGTTGTGGAGTCTCCTTCTGTGGAGACGTTTAAAACCCACCTGGACGTGTTCCTGTGCAACTTGGTCTAGGTGATGCTGCTGTGGCAGGGGGATTGGACTGGATGATCTTTGGAGGTCCCTTCCAGTCCCTAATGTCCTGTGATTCTATGAATTAGAGTTTCCCTTTCTGAAGCTGCTTTATGTTTTCAGTGGGTGTGTCAGCAGCTTAGATGCATGAAAATAATGTCATCATCTGCTTTCTACCAACACGCACAGCAGTGGAGCTCGTTACCCACAGAGCTGTCTACTTCTCCCACCCCGTCGTCTGTGCGGAAGATGCGTCTGGAAGGCTGCTGTCGAGCTAGAGATCTGCAGCATTTGTCTGCAAACATTTTATCTGAGGTTTTGGTTGAATATAAACACGAACTGCATGAACTCTGGCACTTGAAGGACTCCCGAGAACAGCTATCGCTGGTCGCACAGGCCCGTAAGCGCACACGCGGCGTTGGGGTGTCGCATCAAAGCTGGCGCTCGGTAAGCAGATCAGCCTTTCACTTCTGCCTTAGAAACCAACAGGATGCTATCTAAGTGTGTTTAGCCAGCTGAAAGCTATCAGAGGGCTCCTCCAAACAAACCTTGTTTGAATTAATGCGTTATTTCCAAACGAGTTACATTGGCGAGGTACAAGGCAGCATGTGGTTTAGAAAAATAAACCCCAAGAGAAGGAAAACAGGAGCAGCAGAAACTCTGCCTGAGTCTTGCATGAGCCCTCTGTGTGTTTTATCTCGCAGTAAACGGCTGAGAACTGTAAGTGGTGCTCTGAGGCAGAAAGGTCAAGGCACAAAGGGAAAATCTGAGCACGGTGTGAGCCCTCGGTAAGGCTCAGTTAAGTGCGAGCACTTGAGGAGTGAACCTTGAGTAACGTGTCAGTGCAACTGCTGTTCCTTGTTGCATAGGTCATAGGATCATAGAATCATTAGGGACTGGAAGGGACCTCGAAAGATCATCTAGTCCAATCCCCCTGCCAGAGCAGGATCACCTAGACCAAGTCGCGCAGGAAGGGCTTCAAGCTCCAACAGGGAAGGGTTAGACTGGCCATCAGGAAGAAATTCTTCCTCGAGAGAGTGGTCAGGCCCTGGGATGGGCTGCCCAGGGTGATGGTTGAGTCCTCATCCCTGGGTGAGTTTAAAAGTCACTTAGATGTAGTGTTGGGGGATCTGGTTTAGGGTGAACTTGTAGAGTAGGGTTGATGGTTGGACTTGATGATCCCAGGGGTCTTTTCCAGCCTGAATGATTCTGGGATTCTACTGTTTCAGGAACACATCCAGGTGGGTTTTAAACATCTCCAGAGAAGGAGACTCCACAGCCCCCCATGGGCAGCCCATTCCAGTGCTCTGGCACCCTCACCCTGAAGAAGTCCCTTCTCATATTGATGTGGAGCTGTGTTCCAGCTCACACCCATTGCCCCTTGTCCTGCCACTGGTCACCACTGACAAGAGCCTGGCTCCTGGCAAATCTCATGGTGAAAGGCCATGTTTTGAGCACAGACAACACAGCATGTGGGGTAACTTCAGAGAGCAACCAGTAGTCATCATAACCACAGGTTTGCAAACACTAGAAATAGTGAAACAATGAAGGATTTAGTGGTTTGACAACTCAGTGACTGTGGCCAGCTCTGCCATCAGTTTAATCCCAGTTGCACTGTGTGAACCAGGAGCCTTTCCCCGACCTTTGGCACGTCATCCCGGGAACGTTACCTGTATCCTCTTACTCCCACTAACTCAGCTGTCTTAAACACACATTGGACAGGAGAGGTGACGAGGTGGCTCTCCAGTGTTGTCCCTATCACAGTGCCTTCTGAATTTCTCACAAGGCATTTCTGGAAAAGCAGATTAGGAGTGAAGACAGTCAGTCAAAAGCAATGTTCCACATGGTTGTGCAACACAAAAGCCAGTGTAACTTGGAAGAGACTTCTAGCAGTGTGTTTATGTATCTCTCACAGATACACAGTCATTATTCATTCTTAGATCAGTGGAACCACTGCGGTTCCCGTCCCATACCCATGCGTGTAAAGAGAAGGGTCATGGAATCACAGAATCACTCTGGTTGGAAAAGACCCCCTTCTTTTCCCCCTCCATCTGAATCTTCTCTCTTCAGAATCACAGCGTCATGCTGGCTGGAGAGAACCCTGGGAGCATCGAGTCCAACCATCTACCCTACCTTACAAGTTCACCCCTAAACCACATCCTTCAACACTTCATCCATCCATCTTTAAACACATCCAGGGATGGCCACTCAACCACCTCCCTGGGAAGCCCATTCCAGTGTCTGACCACCCTTGCTGGGAAAAAACTACTCCCAATAACAAGTCTAAACCTCCCCTGTTGAGGCTTGAACCCCTTCCCTCTTGTTCTGTCACTAGTCGCTTGTGAGAAGACACCAGAAGTCGAGGAGCAACTGGTTCTCAGCAACAGAAAGGCCTTTAGGAGCAAGGTGGGGGCAGAGAATGGAAAGGAATGTCAGAGGTGCTCAACGCTTTCCGCTGCTCCGGGGGACCGGCCGACTCATCCTAGACATCACAGGGCAGAGTGAGACAGTGCTCTGATTCACGGCACATCCTGGGCAGTCTTGGCCAGAGCAGTTGCTGTGGGACCCACCCCTTGCTTTATTCATGGCAACATCTGATTTGCTTTTGATTGCCTTTCCACATTAAGCAGATGTTTTTATTAAGCTCTCCAAGGTGACACACAGGTCATTTTCTTGGGTGGTTACTGTTAATTCAAAACCCAACAATGTCTCTTAGTAATATCCTTTCAACACACCTTGTTTTGAATTTTCCATCCTGAACTTCCTCTGCCGTTGTGCTGCCTAATTGTCCAGGTTTGTCTTGCCTAACTTAAATAAATCCTCAGTCAGATCTCTGTTTGACTGTTAAAAAAATAGCTCTGCGTTGGACCTCGCTGATTAAGGCCTTTTCCAGGTGGGTTTTAAACATCTCTAGTGAAGGAGACTCCACAACCATCTTGAACAGCCCCTTCCAGTGTTCTGGCACCCTCACTGGGAAGAAGCTCCTTCTCAGATTGATGTGGAACCTCCTCTGGTCCAGCTCACACCCCTTGTCTTATGATCAGATGCCCCTGAGCAGAGCCTGGCTCCATCCTCCTGACACCCACCCTTCACATCTTTATCAACATTAATGAGGTCACCCCTCAGTCTCCTCTTCTCCAGGCTAAACAAGGTTTTCCTCTCTACAGAAAACTGTCAGTTCTTTTCCTTTTTTCAATATATTGTTTTAAAAAGTAATAAATAATGGGGTCACCCCTCAGTCTCTTTTTCTCCAAGCTCAAGAGACCCAGCTCTCACAGCCTTTCCTCATCAGGGAGGATGGAGCCAGGCTCTTCTCAATGTCATCTAGTGATAGGACGAGGGGCAGTGGTTGTGAGCTGGAACAGAGGAGGTTCCACGTCAATGTGAGAAGGACCTTCTTCCCAGTGAGGGTGCCAGAGCACTGGGAGGGGCTGCCCAGGGGGGTTGTGGAGTCTCCTTCTCTGGAGATGTTCAAGACCCACCTGGATGTGTTCCTGTGTGACTTGTTCTAGGTGATCCTGCTGTGGCAGGGGCATTGAGCTGGATGATCTTTGGAGGTCCCTTCCAATCCCTAATGGTCTGTGATTCTGTGATCCTGTCCAAAGTGCTTCAGAATTCCACCCAGGCTATGTCAGCTGAATGGCTTTTGTTCCTCATCCAGCTGAGCTCTCTCAAATGTTCTCTGAACTCTCCTGCATTTCCTAACCTCGTACAAGAAGAGGGCTCAGGAATGCGAGTTGCATTGTCGTTGGTTCGTTTGGATTTGGCAGCTGGCAATGACTCTGTCGATGCTGTGTTTGGCCTCGAGCCATTTATATCCACGTCTGAAGAATTAGTAGCACTAATTGTTGCTCTGGGAGTCCACTGAACCCCAGACAGTCTCCGGCACCGAACTGAGGCGAAAAGCTCTCCTTGCACACCTGGCCTGTCTGGGAACTCTGTGTTCAAAAGTTCTGGGCAGCAGTAGCCACAGTGGAGGTGCTGGGCGGAAGGTCGGAGAGCCTGGAGGAGGTCACAGTTCCATGTGAAGTCAGTCCCATCGCATCCCACGGTGTCTGTCTTCCCGCCGCCAGAAAGCTGCAACTGATTCCATGGGAGTCTTCGCACAGCTGACCCAACCTTTTTGCTGCCAGTTTTGTGTGTCTGGGGGACAGAAAGTACTTCTGTCGGGGAGAAAACAGACAAAACACAGCCACGGACGGTTGTGTAGATTGGCCAGGGCAGGGAGGGGAAGGAACCGCGTTCTGCATCCTGCGCGAGGATGATGATACGACTTTTACCGTGACACGATACTGTCGTCTGTGGACAATGGCTCTGACAGTCTACAGCACTGAATTCCATGGAGCCTTTCAGCTGCAGTGTTCAGAGCATCACAGAACATTAGGGACTGGGAGGGACCTCGAAAGACCATCCAGTCCAATCCCCCTGCCACAGCAGGACCACCTAGACCCAGTCATAGAGTGAGTCAGGGTTAGAAGGGACCTTCCAATCCCTGATGTTCAGTGACTGTGTGATTCTCTCACGTTCCCTACATTTGAAGTTCATATGACAGAAGCTCCCCTGCAGACAGCAAGTGATCTTTGCTGTGTGTCTGGGCAGTATGTCCGTTACATCTCATCCCTTTCAGTTTCATCAATCCCATTACTGAATGGCTTATGGAAGGAGTTTAAAACACGTGGGGTTTTTTTATGGTAAGTGGAGCTGCCCCATCAGTTGCTTTCTTAGTGTCTTCTAACGATAGGACAAGGGGCAGTGGGTGTGAGCTGGTACATAGGAAGTGCCACATCAATGTGAGAAGGAACTTCTTTGTGATGAGGGTGATGGAGCACTGGAAGGGGCTGACAAGGGGGCTGTGGAGTCTCCTTCACTGGAGATCTTTAAAACCCACCTGGACGTGTTCCTGTGACACTTGGTCTAGGTGGTCCTGCTGTGGCAGGGGATTGGACTGGATGATCTTTCAAGGTCCCTTCCCATCCCTAATCATAGAATCCTAGAATCATGGAATCATAGAATCATCATGGCTGGAGAGGACCTCCAGGGTCATCAAGTCCAGCCCTTTGTCCTAGTGCCTCACCGTTCTGTGATTCTTTAGAAAAGGTGTTTATCACAGGACCACTGCTGAACAATCCTTGGGCAGCGGTGCCAGCAGGAGCAGTGCCAGAGGAGAGGGAGTGGGAGCTGCTGCAGAGCACAGCTGTGGACCGAGCGGCGATTCTTCTGTCGACCAAGGCATCCGTAGCCTCGGCAGGGAGCAGCAGGGTAAATTAGTGCCTGTTGACATATTTGCTGCCCCGTGTTGCACATTCCTGGCGCGGAAACCCCAGTGCCACCGGTTCGCGCAGTCTAACAGCCCCTTCTGTCAAGCAGCAGGCAATGGCTGGTCGGGCTTATCTCTCTTACTCCTGACTTAGCATCGTTCACACAACGCATGGCCCACAGATGGCACCTGAAAGAACAGTCTCTGTTCCAAGAGCAATTCCAGGATTGTTTTCCTTCCAGGAGAAGAAAGCCCACATGCTTTTGGTGCGCTCTGGCCTGAGCAGGACACCACCCACAACCTCACCCTTTCTTCCCCTTCCATGGATAATCTTTTCACAGGGTGGAGAGGGGCCGGGATGGGAAACAGCGGAGCTGCTGTCGTGTTTTCTAGCAATGATTTTGTCTGCAGCTATTTCCTTCTTGAACTCCTTACTCACTGTTTATGAAGTTTCCCCCTGCTTTAACAATAGGGTTGTTGCCACAGCTGCACTGATTATATTTCTCTGACTTCTCTCGTGTTGGGCCCTGGAATCGGTGCGGTTTGTTTTCGTGCGCGGGGACTTGGAACGGCGCGACAGCGTTGCAGAGAGCCCCGATAATGGAGCTGTAAGTGCACACACAGGGCTCGCTCTGCCTTCGTGTCTCCCTCACCAAGGTCCTGAGTTGTTGGAGGGTTTTTTTAAAAACACTGTGCCAACAACAAAAAGTAGAGGGCTGCTTCCAAGTAAGAGCGTAGATCACAGTGCATTAGGGATGGGAAGGGACCTCGAAAGGTCATCTAATCCAATCCTCCTGCCAGAGCAGGGCCACCTAGACCAAGCTGTGCTTGGCTCCATCCAGACTGGAAGGGACCTTGAAAGATCATCCAGTCCAATCCCCCTGCCAGAGCAGGGCCACCTAGACCAAGATGCACAGGAACACATCCAGGTGGGTTTTAAACATCTCCAGAGAAGGAGACTCCACAACCCCCCTGGGCAGCCCCTTCCAGTGCTCTGTCAGTGCTCACTGGGAAGAAGGTCCTTCTCATATTGATGTGGAACCTCCTCTGCTCCAGCCCCTTGCCCTATCTGCAATAAGCATGCGGATGCAGGGCCTGGGAATGCTGTGAGTCTTGCACTGCACCCCTGTCTGTCTCTGTGTGGTGGTTGCTTTGACCAATTTAAACTGCTATAATCATCCTCCTCATTAACCTGGGTTTTGGGGGTTCTAATTGACAGGAGCCAGCAGGGTGCCCAAGTAGCCAAGAAGCCCAATGGCATCATGGCCTGGATTAGAAACTGTGTCCCCAGCAGGAATAGGGAGGTGATTGTCCCCCTGTACAACAAGTGTCACCTACATTTCATCTCAGGTGAAACAGATTTTGCAGCTTCAGGGAATTCCTGCCCCGTGCCCGTCAGCGGAGCCGTCTTGTGCCAGCACTGATTAGCCCTGGAAACAATGGGAAGTGTTGGGGAGTGATGACTCGCACCGGTGGCTGATGCAATCGAGCTGTGAGACAGTCCTGCTGCGTTGCCTCATGCTCTAAATGAGTGGCCCGTAGCCCATGGATTCTCTGCTGGGGAACTGCTGACTGCAGTAGCTGCTCATCACACACGCCTCCGTATCGCCAGGTGCAACACAAGAAGGACTTTGTTGTATTGTTTATTTGCATATTTAGTAGCCATCCTCATGGCTTAAGGACACCAAGACCATGAAGTAGTGTTCCAGCAAACAGACTAGTGAAGCTTGGAGTGTGGGCTTCAGTGGAGTGAGGGTGAACTTTGCACTCACAGGCTCCTCTGCCCTGCAGAAGTGCTCACAGCATGAGTAATCACCAAGTGTTTGTTCTTGGAGCCAACTGAGAAGGGCAGAAGGTTCTTCACAGCCTGAAACAAAATTAATCCAAATGCACTACCCATTTGGAAGGGTTTTCTTGATACCTTTGTTGTATTTTCACAGAATCATTCAGGTTGGAAAAGACCCTTGGGATCATCGAGTCCAACCATCAACCCCACCTCTAAACCAGATATCCCCCAACACCACATCTAAGCATCTTTTAAACTCATCTAGAGGTGGTGACTCAACCACCACCCTGGGCAGCCCCTTCCAGTGCCTGAGCACTCTCTCCAGGAAGAATTTCTTCCTGATGTCCAATCTGAACCTGCCTTGTTGAAGCCCTTCCCTCTGGTTCTGTGGCTAATGACCTGTGAGAAGAGACCAGCACCAACACCTCTACAATGTCCTTTCAGATAGTTGTAGAGAGCGATGAGGTCTCCCTTCAGCCTCCTCCTCCTCAGACTGAACAGCCCCAACTCTCTCCATCTCTCCTCATTAAATTGATTCTCCAGGCCCTTCAGCATCTTCGTTGCCTTCCTCTGCCCTCGCTCCAGCACCTCGATGTCTCCCTTGTCCTGAGGTGCCCACAGCTGGCCCCAGTACTCAAGGTGCTGCCTCCTCAGTGCTGAGTCCAGGGGGACAATCCCCTCCCCACTCCTGCTGGGTGTTTTTTAATTATTCCATTAATTATTCCATTCCTCTTGCTCTACATAATCCATTCCAATGATGATATTTTTCCTAGCAAATCAGGCAGTTATTAAATCTGGAGCTGGCCACTTGCTTGGCACCACTTGCTTGTGTAGATGGTCCCCACATGATGACTTCTAATGATCTAAAATTGCATCACCCTCCGCTTCTTTTTCTGGTGCCACTGCTTATATTTAGCTGATGATAAGCAGGAGGCAGCATGTTCAGATTCCTCACACATGAAAGAAGCCAGCGAGTTTAAAATCCATCGTGTGAGTGTTATTTGCAGCTCTTTAGTAATTGCTGTTTGGCAAATCATGTTTGGAAGAGGAGCCAAAACCCCCGTAGAACCCAGCCTGGGAACCGGGTGATCAATGCTCTCATCGTCAAGTGCTCTCATTCATTGTCTAGCAGTGCAGAGAAAAAACCTTCACACAATTAAAGAGCAGGACTGTCTGCAGAGGCCACAAGAGATTCTTCTCTCCACTACGTGTGCGCTTAAAAAAAGGAGACAGCCTGCTGTTGAAAGGAGATGTTTGCACCAAACAGATTAGAGAGGTCATCAGTCAAGACTGTTTAATACCAGTCAAAATAGCAGCCTTGCAATACACTGGCAAGTTCAGCACCCGCTTGAATTACCTTTTGTTGGGAGCAGAGGAGTCCTGGGTGCCTGGGGGAGTCTGTCACAACTTGCATGCGCTGGGCTCTGCTTCAGATTGCTTGGCTTGGTTATCTCATCCCCGTCGCAGGGGAGCTCGCCTGCGACCTTGTCAGGAGCAGAAAGCCAGGCTGCTGGATGCAAACGAAGCTATGGAATCATGGAAGCACCCAGGTTGGAAAAGACCCCTGGGATCATCAAGTCCATCCATCGACCCTACTCGACAAGCTCACCCCTAAACCAGATCTCCCAAGACTACATCTAAGTGTCTTTTGAAGTCATCCAGGGATGGGGACTCGACCACCACTACAAACACCTGGCAGGTAGTGACAGGACCAGGGGCAATGGAGCAAAGCTGGAGATGGGTAGATTTAGAGTGGATGTGAGGAGGACGTTCCTCACCGTGAGAGTGGTGAGAGCCTGGAATGGGTTGCCCAGGGGGGTGGTTGGGGCCCCATCCCTGGAGGTGTTTAAGGCCGGTCTGGATGGAGCTCTGGCCAGCATGATCTAGGGTGGGGTGTCCCTGCCTGGTGGGAGGGTTGGAACTGGATGATCAGGTGGTCCTTTCCAACCCTGAGTGATTCTGATTCCGTAACTTCTCCAGTGAAGTGATCCTGCTGTGGCAGGGGGGTTGGACTGGATGGTCTTTCGGGGTCCCTTCCAATCCCTAATATTCTGTGATTCTGTGTGACAGCCTGGCTGTGACCCTCAGCCCTGGTCCTGGTCTGGCCAGTGTGATCCTGCAGTAAATCAGTTAGTGGGAGTTTTGCCTGACTAAGGAGTGAATAAACACCAGGAAAAAGTGTCAAAAGAGTTCTGTGAGCCTATGTGATTCTCAGCACCTTTGTCCTTCCTGTACTCCCCGGCCGTGTCTCGGAACCCGTGGGTGATTTCACCACTTAAATCAGCGGCGTTGAGGCTGTGAGTGGTCCTGACTGTGCTCAGCATCAAGCACATTTCCATTCCCACGTCTTCCTACACCCAGAAACTCAGAAATCTGTTCCAAGAGAGCACTGTTCTCAGGCCAGGAGTCTTCCTTTCCCAAAATCAAATCATACTTAAGGGATTGGGGTGGTTGGGGTGGGGATGAGTTAGAGGTTCTTTGTAGTCTTCTTAAATCTAACCTGATCCTCACACACAGAAGCAGCAGCGTTTGGTGCAGCTTTGTAAGAACAGGGTTTAAATCTGAATTTAAAGTTTCTACACAAAGAGGTAGCAGCTGCTCTTCTGTGCTTCTGCTTAATCTTAAATGATCACAGAATCACTAGGGATTGGAAGGGACCTTGAAAGATCATCCAGTCCAATCCCCCTGCCACAGCAGGACCACCTAGACCAAGTCACACAGGAACATGGCCAGGCTGGTTTTAAACATGTCCAGAGAAGGAGACTCCACAACCCCCCTGGGCAGCTCCTCCCAGTGCTCTGTCACCCTCACCGGGAAGAAGTTCCTTCTCATGTTGATGTGGAACCTCCACTATTCGAGCTCACACCCATTGCCCCTCGTCCTATCACTAGATGCCCCTGAGCAGAGCCTGGCTCCATGGTGACTAGATGATCTTCCGAGGTCCCTTCCCATCCCCGACGCTCTCTGGTCCTGTGGTGTTCACACAGCCCAGCAAAGGAGCTGCAATGGACCATCTCTCTGTGACAGCTGAGAGCTGCATTTTAGAGACGTTTGTGCAGCAGGGAGCAAGATCTCCACTAGAGCTGCTGCTGGCAGCCGATGGGGAGCCTGATCAATGTTCCTCTGCGTCTCACCATTCAGGGATCTGGGCTTTGCCAGGAGAAAGCTGTGATTCCTTTGCTTCGTCATCACCATCTGCCTTTGCCAGATTTCCATTGATCAAGCCATCTGTCTTCTCTTTTACACCAAAGGGAGACAAAAGCCAGGGATGAGTGTAGTCACTAGAAATCTCTCGTATTAATCTCTAGCTTGTTTGAACAGGAATCTGCTTTCCAATAATGTTACTGCTGGGTCTGTTTATCTCATGTCACCTACCTTGCCTGTAGCAAAGAATATACTAGAATGCAGAGAGAGCACAGAGGGAGGTCTCTCGGTCACAGAGTGAGGCTGATTACTTCAGAGCTCACTTCTTCTTGGAGAAAGAGCATCATTTGTGGCAGCTTTATCAACTCAAAGACTGTGGACCCCACTCATATCTCGATAGCTGTATTTTTTATGTCTTTGTCTGAAGCAAACTGTTAGAAGTTCCACCTTTCTTCTTGGTGTCCAGTTCTGGGCCCCTCGGTTCAAGAAGGACTCAGAGCTGCTGGAGAGAGTCCAGCACAGAGCCACAGAGATGATGAAGAGAGTAGAACATCTCTCTGCTGAGGAAAGGCTGAGGGAGCTGGGGCTCTTGAGCTGGGGCTCAGGAGACTAAGGGGTGACCTCATGAATGTTAATAAATATGTGAAGGGTGGGTGTCAGGAGGATGGAGCCAGGCTCTGCTTGGTGGCATCTAATGACAGGATAATGGGAAGTGGGTGTCAGCTGGAATGGAGGAGGTTCCACATCAATCTGAGAAGGACCTTCTTCCCAGTGAGGGTGACAGAGCACTGGAAGGGGCTGCCCAGGGGGGTTGCGGAGTCTCCTTCTCTGGAAACATTTAAAACCCACCTGGAGATGTTCCTGTGTGACTTGGTCTAGGTGATCCTGCGACTGGGGATCGGACTGGATGATCTTTTGAGGTCCCATCCAATCTGTAATGTTTGGTGGTTCTGTGACCTTAGCCTTCCCAGAAACTCTGAAGGGATACAAAGGAAAAGTCTTAAAATATTTCAAATGTCGATAGAAAGCCCAGTCTTGGGAGATTCTCGATGAGGTTTCCAAAATGAAGAGGCTTACAAATGAGGTTCCATGTGGTTTTTCAGAGGGACATGTGAAGTGAAGCTCAGTTTCTCACTTCTGCAAGACTTTCACAACTCTCTAGAGAACAAGGTCTTCAACGAAGGACTTGCCTTGCTTGACTGACTTCATCACCTCTCTGGCTCTCAGTGAGAAAACCCTCCTGGACATGTTCCCATGCGACTTGGTCTAGGGGATCCTGCTGTGGCAGGGGGGTTGGGCTGGATGATCTTTGGAGGTCCCTCCCAATCAGGATGGAGCTGAGGACAACTTGATCTAGGGGATCCTGCTCTGGCAGGGGGATTGGATGGGATGATCTTTCCAGGTCCCTTCCAGTCCCTAATGGTCTGTGATTCTGTGATAAGAAATTGTAAAACTTACTCTACCTGAGCAGCTTATTCAGAAACTTGGGGTTTCTCTGCTCTGCACCCAGAGGAAGCCAGCAGAGGAGCTGTAACAGTCAAGCTTCTAATTTCATTTTCAGATAGGAGTAAGCTGAGTAGTTTAATGCAAAAACATGGTGTGGTTGGTGCAAGAGTGGAAGAAGATGAAAGATTTATCTGACTGTCTTGATAAATGCAAGAAAAGCCACAATCAGCATTCCCGTGGGCCTGAAGGGTGTTCCTAACCCAGAGGAACCCCATCATGCTTCTGCAGCGTGTTTCCATCAGCTTGGAGCTGCGTAGCGCTGCACACTCACATGTATTGAATCATTTCACAGTATCTTTATGGCTGATAGCGAGTGGGATTCATGGAATGTATGAAATACCACAGAAACCATGAATCACAGACCCACAGAACATCAGGGATTGGGAGGGACCTCCAAAGATCATCCAGTCCAATCCCCCCACCACAGCAGGACCACCTGGATTCCGTCACACAGGAACACATCCAGGTGGGTTTGAAATGTCCCCAGAGAAGGAGACTCCACAACCCCCCTGGGCAGCCCATTCCAGTGCTCTGGCACCCTCACTGGGAAGAAGTTCCTTCTCATATTTCCCTAAAACAAAAGTTAGAAAACAAGGTGGCCCTCTGTGTTGAGGTTTGGCTCAATCTGCTGGGGTATTTCATGCCCTTGGACAAGCAGCCTGACCTTCTGGCCCTGAGGTGAGGCCAGCTGTAAAACCGTGTGAAACCAAACGTGGCAGATGATGCAAAAACACCGGAGTCATTTTAAGAGGATAGAAGCCTCGAAGAAACCCCTCTGCTCATCAGCAACATTCTAGGTAACACTGATAGGAGTTTTCTTGTGTCTGTAGTGATGGAGATGTTTAAAACCTGCCTGGCCATGTTCTGTGCAACTGGATCTAGGGTGTCCTGCTGTGGCAGGGGGATTGGACGGGATGATCTTTCGAGGTCCCTTCCCATCCCTAAAGCTCTGTGATTCTGAGCAGAATACTAATTCTCTGAAGGTATTTGCCAAGCCTTACTGAGCCACTTCCTCTCTCTGCAGTGTTTGTTTTCTAGACTTTCCCGTTGCCAGACTGAGTTATAGGCTCAATGAAAACAAAAGATGTATGTCTGCCACTAATCCTTTTGATGATTCCAGCCTTCATAAGCCTGAGAATCAGACAGGCTATTTCAGAGGAAGCTAATCACTGGGTTCTGAGCCTCTTCTGCAAGCAGAACTATTTGAAGTTTGAAGGGTGCCTCTGGTTTTGCTTGGGTTTGGTTTTGTTTTGAAATGTCTGTGAGATGAGCCCAAGGTCAGACTGAGAGTTTCATGAGGAAAACGGCAGGACAAAGAGAGCAGAGAAAGAGTGGCCTCAGCCCTAAAACAGCACGGTGAAGGGCATTTGGCTTGGCGCTTGCTCTCATCTGACATCTGTCCTGGTTACAGGAAGATTTCAGTCCAGCAGGATAAAGCTGAAGCAGAGCATTTAAGGCCAGATCACAGAGTCACAGAACATTGGAAGGGACCTGGAAAGATCATCCAGTGCAATCCCCCTGCCACAGCAGGGTCACCTAGACTAAGTCACACAGGAACATGGCCAGGGAGGTTTTAAATGTCTCCAGAGAAGGAGACTCCACAACCTCCCTGGGCAGCCCCTGCCACTGCTCTGGCACCCTCACCCTGTAGAAGTTCCTTCTCATATTGATGTGGAACCTCCTCTGTTCCAGCTCACACCCATTGCCCCTTGTCCTATCATTAGATGCCCCTGAGCAGAGCCTGGCTCCATCCTCCTGACACCCCCCCTTCACATATTTATCAAGATGAACGAGGTCACCCCTCAGTCTGCTGTTCTCCAAGCTCAAGAGCCCCAGCTCCCTCAGCCTCTCCTCATCAGGGAGCTGTTCTCCTAGCTTTGGCTTTAAGTTGTGTGGATGAAGCGGTAAAGGCACAGATCAATAACCATAAACTTGCCCTGATCCATAACTGCAAGCACTGCACTACTTCAGCTGTGTTTCATAGTTGTACTGACATTAAGTGGAAAAGAAGGGGTGAGGGCAAAGGAAAAACAAGTCCTTTCATCAGGCAGGTTTGTACATGTTCAGCCAGCTCTTCTGTTCTGGTTTTAAGGCAGGAGGAAAAAAAACCCACTGAAACATAAAGCAGTGTGGACTGTATGGAAAGTTTTACTCAGATGGAGCGCCTGGCCAACACCACAGAACAGACTAAAGACAAATCTGATAATTAGAAAAAGCAGTGCATAACAACACAGTTTTGACTCATGCCGTATCAGGCCTGCCTTCATTCCCTGCAGCTCACCACACTTCTGTGCTAGAGCAGTGCCACTGCCCTCAGGAGCACTCCGCTGCGTGCCGCGGGCACTGGGAATGAACCCCGCCGTCACCCCGTGCTTCCGCGGCTGCTGGTTTTCACAGCTGGTTACAAACAACCAGGCAAACCAGGAGTGAGCACACGGGTGTCAGTCAGGTACAACTCAGAACCTCTCTGGTTGGGAAGGACCCCTGGGAGCATCGAGTCCAACCACCTACCCCACCTTACAAGGTCACCCCTAAACCACATCCCTCAACACCTCATCCAAAGCATCTTCAAACACACCCAGGGATGGCCACTCAACCACCTCCCTGGGAAGCCCATTCCAGTCCCTGGCCACCCTTTCTGGGAAAAAGTTCTTCCTGATATCAAGTCTAAACCTCCCCTGTTGTAGCTTGAACCCCTTCCCTCTCATTCTATCACTAATGGCTTGTGAGAAGAGACCAGCACCAACCTCTCCACAAGGTCCTTCCAGGTAGTTGTAGAGAGTGAGGAGGTCTCCTCTCAGGCTGCTCTTCTTCAAGCTGAAGAACCCCAACTCTCTCAGTCCTTCCTCATCAGATTCATTCTCCAGGCCCTTCACCAGCCCAGTTGCCCTCCTCTGCACCTGCTCCAGCACCTGCTCCACATCTCTCTTGTATTGAGGTGCCCAAAAGTGGACCCAGCACTCAAGATGTGGCCTCACCAGTGCCCAATACAGGGGGACTACTCCTGCTGGCCACACTATTTCTAATCCAAGGTTCTCTGATTGTAGGAATGGAGCAGATGATCTCTTGAGGTCCCTTCCAGTCCCCAATGGCTCTCTGATTGTACGATTGGAGCAAATGGCCACACTGCAGCCCAGGGAGGACACCACACTGATGCAGTTTTACCCTGAAGCACTACAGTCCTTGGAGAAAACGCACAGGGAGGAAGAGTGAGGAAGAAGGAGTGACAGACAGAAACTCTTATGGATTGAACCATCACCCCCGCATCCCCAGGCACCCCATGCACCCATGCTTTATACAAATTCAGCAGCATGGTGCCGGGTCCTTTTGAAGCTCAACCTTAGCTGCCAGTGCTGAAGTCTTTCTGCAACCAACCAGTCTTCTCTTGGAAGTACTGGTGATGCTGAGAAAGTACCCTCAGGAGTCATAACGCTCACTCTTTGGTCACTGCATTCCTCCTTGGCACGAGAGCTGGTGTCAGAGCCCCAGTCCGCTGAAGGTCTTTGGAGGTTGAGTCTAGTGTCGACGCTGGTGCAGCTTCAGACCATTCTCCTTTGGCTTCAACGTTCTGATCCATGATTCTTTCAAGGATTCAGTTCAGAGCATGATGTGGCTGCAGTCATGTCAGGTTCCTTTCACCTGGACTCACCTGAAGTAGGTATTTCTATCCATTTCTAGCAAGTTGACCAATGTCTGGGTAGTTACCAGTTAAAAAATCCACATTTTCCATCAGCTGCCCGAAGAAGATACTTGGAATGTGCTTTTATTTCTACTTTGTAGGCTGAGGGGAGACCTCATCTCTCTCTACAACCATCTGAAAGGACAGTGTAGAGATGTTGGTGCTGGTTTCTTCTCACAGCTCATTAGTGACAGAACCAGAGGGAAGGGCTTTAAGCTTGAACAGGGGAGGGTTAGACTGGACATCAGGAAGAAATTCTTCCTGGAGAGAACGGTCAGGGATTGGAAAGGGCTGCCCAGGGTGGTGGTTGGGTCCCCATCCCTGGATGAGCTTAAAAGTCGCTTAGACGTGGTGTTGGGGGATCTGGCTTAGAGGTGACCGTGTAGAGTGGGGCTGATGGTTGGACTTGATGATCCCAGGGGTCTTTTCCAATCTGAATGATTCTATGATTCTGTGATGTGTTTAAAAGTTGCTTAGATGTAGTGTTGGGGGATCTGGTTTAGGGGTGAACTTGTACAGTAGGGTTGGTGGTTGGACTCGATGATCTCAAGGGTCTTTTCCAACCTGAATGGTTCTGTGATTCTGTGATGCTGTGATGTGTTTCAAACTCGCTTAGATGTGGTCTTGGGGGATCTGGTTTAGGGATGATCCTGTAGGGTAGGGTTGATGGTTGGACTTGATGGTCCCAGAGGTCTTTTCCAAATGGAGTGATTCTGTGAACATATGAACAATGTCATCTAGTGACACAATGCAAATTGTTGCTGCTGTTGGCATCACTTGGTTTAAAGGTGACGGTACCTTGGCTGGACAGTGACGCTGATGTTCAAAGCTGAAGCTAGTGAAGCCAGAAGTGAAACACGAACGTTTTACACAGGTACTCACCCAACAGTTGGTCCTTCTGGCTGTTCCCAACTCTTGTTAAAGCACCTACTTTTGCTTCGGCTGTAGATTGGCCTTTTTTCTGTGCAGAGGTTGCCAAATGTGACAAACCATAAGCTCTTTGTCAGCAGCTGAGAGCCCGGTGCACGCGGCGCCCCATGCTGGGTTTGCAATGAGTCCTGCTGACTGCTCTATTAAAGGAGCCTGTGCTCAATCATTTCATCAATTGGGAGGAGAAACCCTTTCAGCGTTCATGTGAGCGAGCCCACAGTTATGTCAGACCGACAGCAGTAACTGGCAAGAAACCCTTCCTGCTCGTTGGAAAACTGTAAAGGAAAGATGAAGTCAGTTAAGGAGCAGGGAAAAATGGGAGGGGGGTCCTGCTCTGCCAGCAGGGTGGGACTGGGTGATCCTTGGAGGTCCCTTCCAATCCCTAAACCTCTGTGATTCTGTGAAAGCAGCAGTGAGTTCTACACCTGAGACACAAGAATGACCACGAGGGAGTTCCAGAAGAAGACACGCTGCATGCCTCAGCTAAGATTGGAAATTAATTCTTAAACAATAGATTAAAAGTCTGTTTATGCAGCAGTCAGTACAGAGCTCACAGAGTGTCATCCATAAAGGACCACCCTGCAGCCGGGTGTTGGGACAGTTTGTGACTGCTCGGCACAGGAGCAGTTAGACCTCAACTCTTGTGCTGCTCTAGTGATTGGAGCCCTGCACACAGAATCACAGAACATTGGGGATTGGAAGGGATCTCAAGAGATCATCCTGCCTCATCCCTCTGCCACAGCAGGACNTGGAACTGAGGAGCTCAGAAGTGGACACAAGATTCCAGATGTGGTCTCAGCAGGACAAAGTATCACAGAATCACAGAATCATTAGGGATTGGAAGGGACCTTGAAAGATGAGACCCTCTCTTGATCTGCTGATCCACCCCAGGATGCCATTGGCCTTCTTGGCCACCAGGGCCCACTGCTGGCTGATGGCCATCCTGCTGTCCACCAGGACCCTCAGGTCCCTCTCTCCTACACTGCCCTCCATCCTATCGCAGTCCCTGGGGTTGTTCTTGCCCAGACACAAGACTCTACACTTGCCCTTGTTCTAGTTCATTCAGTCTCTCCACCGAACTTGCCGACAGGATGCTGCAGCCTGCTAGCCCAGCTAGCACAGCTGTTTTACTCGGAGACAGAGAGCGCGTCTGGAAGCGTCTGGGCACCAGGCACCCTGAGCTCAAAGCCATTCATCGCTCAGCAGTAAGGTTTGGTACTGGTGCTCCAAGAGGATTTATGTCTGCCTCGCCAGCCCTCCACGTTACCCCGGCACAGCTCGCAATTGGCTCTCGTTTCATGTTTCCAGTCATCCTTTGAGGTCAGGGTGTGATTTATGAGCTTGTCCTACAGAAAAGTTGAAAACATTCGTTGGCCGCAGCCTTTCGCATTTATTCTTCATGATAATGAAGAAATCAGAGTCCTGTTTGGTACTGGAATCAAAACAAGCGCCGTGTGTGTGGTGCTGCTTTTGATTAGGTCGGGCCGGTGAAGCACACGGGGAATTTTTCTGCATCTGTAGGAAAACTGTAATGAAAGGCCTTTAGCTCCTCTCAAAGAGGGCATTGTTGGGCCTTTGGAAACGCCGAGCGACCGAGAAAGCTCAGACCTTTATTTGCATAAAGCTGATCTTATGCAGGAGGAGGTAGTGAAATGAGGTAAAAACTGCCCTGCATAGAAGTTGCATGAAATATAGCCCCTTGGCACACAGATGGGAAAGCCTCTCTAATTCTGGGTCATTCTGACACTAAATTAGCCTGGTGGTGCAAACAAAACCCATGCATCAACCCTTAGCAAAACCTTCTCATAGATTCTTATCCCCTTGTTAGCTACTTCTGCCTCTGCTGGCTCCTCTTCTCTTCTTTCTCTTCTCCTGGGGTCTTATCTTTCTTCTCAAACTCCCTGTTGGTACAGAATCACAGACCCACAGAACATCAGGGACTGGAAGGGACCTCGAAGGATCATCCAGTCCAATCCCCCTGCCAGAGCAGGATCACCTAGACCAAGCCACACAGGAAGATGTCCAGGTGTGTTTGAAGTGTTAGCTTTGAGAGGTGATCCATCATGGGGGTTTGGTGGTCCCCTGGGTGGGAATCAGTGGGCTTTCCCAGGAACAGAAAGGAGACAAAGCACAGCATCACTCGCGTGACCCCAACAGTGCTTCATGCTGTTGGAGAGAACCTGAACTGTGAGCTGGCTGTCCAAAGGCTAATTAGATGGGATCAAGCAATGATCATGAATAATTGCCCTTTCTGTTGTGGAAGGGAATCCCCACCCAACGTTGCAACAGCTGCCAGGGACTTGCCTCAAGCTTTCTTCTTGTAAGAGGGGAAGTGGAGAGGCTAATGACTAATTCAAATACGGTGTTTACCTCCATTTCTGTTGCACCATTTCCAGACATTAAAGCCAAACCTGCCTTTGCTTTCAGGGTGAGATGCTTCTCTCTGGTTCTGTTTCAGTCTAGGGCTGCTTGGTGTTTTGTTTTAGCCTGGAGAAAATTCTTTAGCCTCTTTCAGAGAGCAGCCTCTTGAAAGAAAAGAGTGATTAGGCTCGACAGGGAGCCACGTATGAAAAACAGACGATGAAAGAAGCAGATGTGCCTGAGCTGGGCTAACTAAGCCCTGCCTAATGGCCCTGGGCAGGCCCTGCTGTGAGTGAGTTAAGGTAGGAACTGGGCCCACTGAGTTCTGTGGATTACCCTGCCCTTCTGCACGTAACTGCCCGTTGCAGCCGTCGTCTGATGGCAGCAAGTGGTGGGAGAGAGGAAGAGCTGGAATCACAGAATCGCAGAACATTAGGGGTTGGACGGGACCTCGAGAGACCATCCAGTCCAATCCCCCTGCCACAGCAGGATCACCCAGATCAAATCACACAGGAACACATCCAGGAGGGTTTTAAATGTCTCCAGAGAAGGAGACTCCACAACCTCCCTGGGCAGCCCCTTCCAGAGCTCTGTCACTCTCACCTTGAAGAAGTTCTTTCTCGTACTGATGTGGAACCTCCTCTGTTCCAGCTCACAGCCACTGTCCTATCACTAGATGCCCCTGAGCAGAGCCTGGCTCCATCCTCCTGACACCCACCCTTCACATATTTCTCAACATTCATGTGGTCACCCTTCAGTCTCCTTTTCTCCAAGCTCAAGAGCCCCGGCTCCCTCAGCCTTTCCTCAGCAGGGAGATGCACTTGATTAGATGTAGAGCACCAACATCTCTACGAAGTCCTTTCAGATAGTTGTAGAGAGTGATGAGGTCTCCCCTCAGCGTCCTCTTCCTCAAACTAAACAGCCCCAACTCTGTCCATGTCTCCTCATCGGATTTATTCTCCAGGCACTTCCCCAGATTTGTTGCCCTCCTCTGCACTTGCTCCAGCACCTCAATGTCTCCCTTGTCCTGAGGTGCCCAAAACTGGAGCCAGTACTGAAGGTGTGGCCTCCCCAGTGCTGAGTACAAATGGTCTTTAAGGTCCCTTCCCACCCAGCCCACTGGATGAACCTTTGACCACAACTACTGACAGTGAACTTTCGGACCGGAGGGAGCTGTGGCAAAAAGCAGAGATCTGAAAAGTAGGAGGCAGGTCTTTGGTTTGGCTTCTCGAGCAAGGAGACAACAGACTTCTTAATCCCTTTGCCCCTTCTTGCCCTAAGCTCTCAGCAGTTCGAAGACTGTGCAGACCCAGGCATGTTATCGTTCTTGCTGGATGTGTCATCTGGTAGGACTCAGCTCCTGCAGTGTGTAGCATGGCCTGAAATGCTGAGCTGTGTAGCCTCTGTCCTTCTTTTCCCCCTTGAGAACTGCATGTTACAGAAGTTCTCCAGAGTCTGAGGAAAGGAGATGATCATCAAGCCCACTGCACGTGGAGAAGTAACAGGCTTTATCCCGCCCGCGACTGCGTGGCAAAGGCTCGGCGAGGACACCTACGAGGTGATACCAGATCAAAGGAGCAAATGAAGGCCTGCCTCTAACCCAACACAGGAAAATTGCCCTGTCTAACCCTTCCCTTCGTTGGGCTGCTCAAAGTCTTCCAAAGAGCCAGCAGCGCTCCGTCTGCCAAAGTAGAGGATGTACCTGTCGGCTGAAAAAGAGGAGGTGGGGTAACTCCCACAGAACTGCTCAGCAGTATCCCAGGGCCACTTCCTTAGGGTTTGGGTTGGAGGGAACTTCTGGTTGTCTCTAGAATGACCTCGTGCTCGTAGCTGAGGCTGCCCCGTTGAACAGAGCCTCGTCTGACTCAGGTTTTGACTTTTAAGGGTTAGGATCAGGGTTAGGGTTTTCCTGTGCCTCTCTCAACCAGAACACCCTCTGCTGCAGCTGGTGGCATTTCACTGCACAGGTTTGAAGAGGAGTCTGGTTGTGGTTTCTCTGTCCCCTTGGCTCACACAGCGCTGTGAGGACTATGCCAACACTTATCTTACACAGGAAGCCCCCAACAGGACCTGGTACTGCAGGAACAGCCTCGTGGGAGCTAGACAGAGGGAAGGAGGAGAGGCTGAGGGAGCTGGGTCTCTTGAGCTTGGAGAAGAGGAGCCTGAGGGGTGACCCCATGAATGTTGATCAATATGTGAAGGGTGGGTGTCAGGAGGATGGAGCCAGGCTCTGCTTGGTGTTGTCCGATGACAGGACAGGGGGCAGGGGGTGTCAGCTGGTAAGCAGGAGGTTCCACATCAATATGAGAAGGAACTTCTTCTCAGTGAGGGTGACAGAGCCCTGGAAGGGGCTGTGGACAGTGTCTACTTCTACTACTGAAGCTCCTACACTGTTTAGCACAGCGTTCTCCTTCAGAAACTCACAGCACAAGGCTGGGGTAGCTACACTCTTCAAGGGATGAACAACCAGCTGCCTTGCTTGGCCCAAAGAGTGAAGGTGAATGGGGTTAAATCTGGGTGGTGTCCCCTAGGGGTCCACACTGGGGCCTGCTCTCTGGATGAGAGCACTGAACGCACCCTCAAGAGGTTTTCTGATGACACCAAGCTGGGTGGATGCCTTGACCTTCTGGAGGAAGTTTGTAGGTAGATCTAGACAAGCTGGATCGATGGGCCAAGATGAGCAGTATGAGCTTCAACAAGGCCAAGTGCTGGGTCCTTCACTTGGGTCATAATAACCTCTTGGTAGGCTACGGACTTGGTGGTGTGGTTGGAAAGCCACACCTTGGAATAGGACCTGGGGGTGCTCGTTGATAGTCACCTGAATATGGGACAAGAGTGTGCCTAGGTGGCCAATAAGGCCAACGGCATCTTGGCTTGTGGCTTGTAAGAGCAGGGAAGTGGAGAGGTTGGTGCTGGTCTCTTCTCACAAGCCATTAGTGATAGAACACGAGGGAAGGGGTTCAAGCTACAACAGGGGAGGTTTAGATTTGATATCAGGAAGAATTCTTTCCCAGCAAGGGTGGTCAGGCCCTGGAATGGGCTTCCCAGGGAGGTGGTTGAGTGGCCATCCCTGGGTGTGTTTGAAGATGGTTTGGATGAGGTGTTGAGGGATGTGGTTTAGGGGTGACCTTGTAAGGTGGGGTAGGTGGTTGGACTCGATGGTCCCAGGGTCTTTTCCAACGAGAGTGATGCTGTGATTCTCCAAAGCCTACAGCCACGAGGAGGGTTTGCCTTCTCAGGAGATGCAGAGGCATGTCCTCCTTCTGAGAGAGATCCGTTTAAGACAGAGGTTCCTCTCCAGCCTCAGGAGGTATCAGTTAAATCCATTAATTCCCCACATGAGCTCCCTTTCCCCCCATCCAGCTGCACATGAGTTATTTGTGCTGAGCCTGGTTATCCCATCCAAGTGTCAACCTTCAACTAGAATAGCTGAGACTCAGAAAAGATGATTATTTCAGGCCACAAAAATAAACACTTCCAGCTTTTTGTGTTTCCAAACTTACTCTGAGCCCTTCAAACACAAACACAACAGTCCTGAGAGTCCACGTCCGACCTATAAACCAAAGGCTGCAGTGAATTAAGTGGATTTGCTTTGTTCTGCAGCTGTGGGAAGAGCTGCCCTCAAAGTAGACAGGTTCAGTTAATTTTGTCTTAGACAAACCTAACGAGCATCTGTTTTGATTTTTCCCAGTCACTGATACCGTTTCCTTTAAACTTGATAGCAGCTGGTTTGTACAAGTGTGCACAAGCTGTAAACAGCGGAAGGTGAAGCTAGCCCAGCGCCAAGGAACACTTGCCCACTGCTTTGTGTTACTAATAGCACCGAGGGAAGTCAGGAGTCCTTCAGAAGGCAGCAGGGTACGTGTGTGCACACAGGGCTCTGCTTACAGGGGGTGTAAAGGATCGCAGGATCACTGAACGTTAGGGGTTGGAAGGGACCTCCAAAGACCATCCAGTCCAGTCCCCCTGCCACAGCAGGACCACCCAGACCAAGCCATGCTCAGCTCCATCCTGATTGGAAGGAACCTCGAAAGACCATCCAGCCCAGTCCCACTGCCACAGCAGGACCACCCAGACCAAGTCACACAGGAACACGTCCAGTTGGGTTTTAAATGCCTCCAGTGAAGGAGACTCCACAAGCCCCCATATCTGCATCACACACATAGATATACGGGTGGTGTTCAGCTCATGGTAAGCTCAGAGTAACGAGATGAACTGCAGAACCATGCACTAAACAATATTTATTGCATGGCTTCACAATTTACTAGGTGCTTCTGAACACCTCATCTGGCCTTTTCCCTGCTAACCTGCCTCTTCTGGGACTGTTTCTGCCGTCCCGTACCTCTCAGCACCTTCAGACAGCTGTTCTCTCCTCTCTGGGCAGTGTGCGACAGCAAAGCGGGGGGGGTTCACTCAGAGGAGGCATCTGGAGGTTCTTATTCTGGTCCCTCAGCTCAGTAGGGTGAGACAAGCAGGTAGCACTACCAGCCTCTGAAGAGGTTGCCAAGCCTCAGTGCCAGCATAGCCTGTGCTGGGATCTAACTGGGAATTAGAGTCACTGGTCTGATTGGTGATGAGAAGGAAATAGGGTCCTGTCCTTGGGAGGGGCCTGGAGAGTGAAACCTGTGAGGAGAGATGGAGAGAGTTGGGGATGTTCAGTTTGAGGAAGAGGAGGCTGAGGGGAGACCTCATTGGTCTCTATGGAGAGATGGAGAGAGTTGGGGATGTTCAGTTTGAGGAAGAGGAGGCTGAGGGGAGACCTCATTGGTCTCTATGGAGAGATGGAGAGAGTTGGGGATGTTCAGTTTGAGGAAGAGGAGGCTGAGGGGAGACCTCATCTCTCTCTACCGCTGTCTGAAAGGACACTGTAGAGATGTTGGTGCTGATGCTCACAGGTCATTAGCAACAGAAGCTTCAACAGGGGGGGTTTAGACTGGACATCAGGAAGACATTCTTCCTGGAGAGAGTGGTCAGGTCTGCCCAGAGTGGTGGTTGGGTCCCCATCCCTGGATGAGTTTAAAAGACACTTAGATGTAGTGTTGGGGGATCTGGTTTAGGAGTGACCTTGTAGAGTGGGGTTGGTGGTTGGGCGTGATGATCCCAGGGGTCTTTTCCAACCTGGGTGATTCTGTGGTTCTCTGAGGACTTGTGAGTGCTCCAGGGTGCACACGCAGAGAAGGAAAGGAAGTGTCCATGTGTCGTGTGGCCACGCGGTCTGGACTCTGCCGAGGTGAGGATGTGATGCACCACCGCAGGGTGTGCTCGGCGCTGCTGGACGCAGCACAGGCAGGTTTTGATGCGTTTCCACCCCGCACCCCGCCTCCCCCAGAAGAAACAAACCCCAACCCTCCTCTACTGTCCAAAGTGTGGCTGAAAAACACCCCTTCCACAATTACAACTCAACCAAATGTAAACTGATGTCTTTGGAACCTTCAAGAGGCACCTCCCTGAGTCCAGATTTATCCTTCTGGGAAGTTTTTAAGTCCTATTGTGAATGATAGGAGTGTTAGGACAACGAAATTAGAGTGAGCTTGTGGGTTCTTGCACGCGTGAAGCTGCAGCAGCAAACGCTGCTCTTCTGTGTGAGGGGTGGGTGTCAGGAGGATGGAGCCAGGCTCTGCTCAGGGGCATCTAGTGATAGGACAAGGGGCAGTGGGTGTGAGCTGGAGCAGAGGAGGTTCCACATCAATCTGAGAAGGAACTTCTTCCCAGTGAAGGTGACAGAGCCCTGGAAGGGGCTGCTCAGTGGGGTTGTGGAGTCTCCTTCTCTGGACATGTTTAAACCCACCTGGATGTGTTCCTGTGTGACTTGGTCTAAGGTGTCCTGTTGTGGTGGGGGGATTGGGCTGGATGATCTTCCAAGATCCCTTCCAATCCCTGATGTTCTGTGATTCTGTGACACAGTGAAAGAAACAAAAGCCCTGAACGACTTCCCAACTGAGCAGCTTCCCAATGATGTGTGATGCAACATCACTTCTGGCAGGAGGTCCTGCGTTTGTTTGCCTGACATTTCAAAAGGCCCTGGCTACAAAGCCTGACCACAGAGCCATTTTCGAGTTTCTTTTTTCCATATCTTTGAGCTAAGAAAGGCTTATTCAGCTTTCCTGCTCGCACTCAGCTGTTGTGAGGAGGTACCATTTCTTTTCCTGTTTAAATTCCAGGGGATGTTGAGTGTAGCTCAAGGGGAAAAGAAAAGATAGTCATCTAATGACAGGACAAGGGGCAGTGGGTGTCAGCTGGAACAGAGGAGGTTCCACATCAATGTGAGAGGGAACTTCTTCCCAGTGAGGGTGCCAGAGCACTGGAAGGGGCTGCCCAGGGGGGTTGTGGAGTCTCCTTCTCTGGAGACATTCAAAACCTACCTGGATGTGTTCCTGTGGGACCTGGATGTGTTCCTGTGGGACCTGGATGTATTCCTGTGGGACTTGGTCTAGGTGGTCCTGCTGTGGCAGGGGGATTGGACTGGATCATAGAATCCTAGAATCATTAGGGATAGGAAGGGACCTCCAAAGATCATCAAGTCCAGTCCCCCTGCCACAGCAGGATGATCTTTCGAGGTCTCTTCCAATCCCCAATGTTCTGTGATTCTGTGATCCAGAGGCATAGTCCCTCACCGTTGCAGAAGTCCCTTCTAAGCCAGACTGACTGTGTGACTTGGTCTGGGTCATCCTGCTCTGGCAGGGGGAGTGGACTAGATGATCTTTTGAGGTTCCCTTCCAATCCCTAACGATTCTATGGTTCTGTGATTCTAAGCCTTCTGAAGTAGTTCTGCCTGACCAAAGAGTCACACCAGCGAAGGTGCTGGCACTATAAAAGCCCCCACCGGCAGATCCTACCTGCAAACCCCATGAACCCCAACACCTGTTGGAGCAGCCAGGCGCTGGTGTGACTTTCACAATTTATACCCCGACAGCCCCGCTCCCGGAGCAGCCTGCGAGTCGTTTGGATGAAATGCAGCTTTCGGTTTCATCCTGTAAAGCAATCAGCCTCCTCTATAAATTATAGGGTTTTTCAGAAGAGACTTCCTCCAGGGGGTGTGCTGAAGGGAACAGTATCTGGAAAAGGCATTCTCTTCCCATTAGTGGCCCTGATGTGAAGTCAGTAAGAACATAAATCTTTACACCAGTTTAGTGAGCAGAGTCCCCTTCTTTGTGTTGAGCTTTGGGGGCTGATAAGAACAGAGATGCTCTAACATTGGATGTGTTCCTGTGCAGCTTGGTCTAGGTGGTCCTGCTGTGCCTGGATGGTCTTTCGAGGTCCTTCCAATCCCTAGTGATTCTATGGTTGGTGTTCCAAATAGCTACATGACATGAAGGGTGAGAGCTCAACATCCACCTCCCTCTTTGTTAGGACACTTGACTGGTTGCTCTCTGGTGGTTTGCAGGGTTCCATCCATGGAATCCTTTCAGGCACTGTTTCCAGAATTCATCCTTGGTTTTCAGACTTCACTCGGATTCAGCTTCCTCACTCTAAAATGCCATCTGCAGGAGCTTGTTCTCTCTGTTAGTGGAGTTCTCGTCTCGTAATTGTTTTCTTTGCTAAATACAAGATCCTTCCCATTTGCTGTTCATCTCTCACAGACTCTCAGAATCACTCTGGTTGGACAAGACCCCTGGGAGCATCAAATCCAACCATCTACCCTACCTCACAAGGTCACCCCTAAACCACATCCCTCAGCACCTCATCCAAACCATCTTGAAACACATCCAGGGATGGCCACTCAACCACCTTCCTGGGAAGCCCAGGGAGGTTGTGAAGTCTCCTTCTCTGGAGATGCTCCTGTGCAACTTGGTCTAGATGGTCCTGCTCTGGCAGGGGGACCGGACTAGATGATCTTTGGAGGTCCCTTCCAGTCCCTGATGCTCTCTGTGAGCCTGTGGAAGTGGCTGTGCTGCTGTTGCAGAATGAAACCTGCACTGTTGTATAACATAGGCAGTTGTGCCCGTGTTTACCCGCAACAGACTCCTGTCAAGTCTAACAAATTACAACAGTTGTGGGAAATAAATTTGTTCAAACCCTCCTTCTGGATGACAAGACAAACGTTTCCAAAGAAAAACAGTTTTTGTAAGAGTCGTTGCTATTCATTTGCCATTAAGCAACACAATAATTATTATAATATAAAGCTTCTTACACCAAGTGATCTTGTGGTTCCTCAGTGTCCCAGACTTGCTTTAGTAGTTCAGGCCAAACTCTGCTTCTGCTCAAACCAGTGGGGAATTCTGGAGACATGAGTGGGGAAGAGACGAGGTCCTTCGTTGGCTGAAGCAGCCAGTTTTGTGGACAGGAGCTCTTCAGACACAGAGGATCACAGAGCATCAGGGATCAGAAGGGACCCTGGAAGATCATCCAGTCCAATCCCCTGCCGGGGCAGGATCACCTAGACAAGTCGCTCAGGAACACCATCAGTTTCTGGTTTCCTTAACCTTAGTCAAGCAGGAGACACTACCCCAGTGTCACTGAAGACCTCTAGGAGTTATCTTCACTGTGTTTTCACTCCTGAAACAAATTTGAACCCCTGTGTTGGTTATGATGCAGTTGTGAGGACTTATATTGCAGAACNTCATCCCTGTGGCTCTGCACTGGTCTCTCTCCAGCAGCTCTGTGTCCTTCTGGAACTGAGTGGCCCAGAGCTGGACACAATATCCACCTATGATCTCACCAGGGCAGAGTAGAAGGGGAGGAGAACCGCTCTCCATCTGCTAACCACCCCCTTTCAGATCCACCCCAGGATGCTGCCGGCCTTCTTGGCCACAAGGGCCCATGGCTGGCTGCTGACCATCCTGCTGGCCAGCAGGACCCCCTTTCTCCTCCACTGCTGTCCAACAGGTCAGTCCCCAACCGATACTGGTCATCGTGGGGTAGTGAAAAGCAGCAGCACCGAAACGTTGGTCCTGTCCTGCTGCACTTTGCTAATTCCAGTTCCAGCGTTCAGTTACTCACAGAAGGAATTCACCTTCCCCAACCTGCCTGAGGTCAGACAGAGGAGATGCTGTGGCTGGAGGGGCAGCCCAGCCCCTCTCCATGGCAGCTCCTCTCTGCTGCCCTCCGTGAGGTCCGGCGATGGAACGCAGCTCTCTCCACCAGCGTTGGGTTGTACCAGGGCAGCCAGATAAAGCTGTCTGCGTTCCGTGGCTTTCATTCCTTAATGAGAGGGTGATGATAAGGCCTTGCAACACACGTGTGCAAGACTGGGCACTGCTTGTTATGAAAGACAGACTAACAAGATTCATTAGAAGTGATCTAACCTCTCCATACAAGAAAAGCGGGTGCTTAATTAGCACGACGTGCCCACGCATCCGTCACCACCTCGCAGAGCTGGAGCCCCGTGCTCGTGCAGGAGTTAAAGAGCCAGCTCCTGGGCTGAGCGAGGTAACAAAGCACTGCCACCTGAACACTGCCACCTGAACACTGCCACCTGAACACTGCCAGAGCAGGAGCTCTGCACTGCAGAGCGACCAGTGGTACTCAGACATCCCTTTTGTTCTCACCATCTGGAGGAGAAGTTGGTCTGTCCAGGCGCTCACCTTTGAGATCCACAAGACCAAGAACGTTGCAGCTGGACTCAGCTGTGTGGGCTGGCTAGGGAGCTGTGCTGTTCCACACTTTTCATGGGACTCAGTAGAGGGTTTGTAGCATCAGATCCAACTGCACGATTGTCCTTGGAGCTGGCTTTTCAAAAACCAGCACCCACCGACAGGTGCCCTTTGGCCTGGGGTGGTAGAGGCACAGAATCACAGAACATTAGCGAGTGGAAGGGACCTCGACTGATCATCCAGTCCAATCCCCCTGCCACAGCAGGACCACCTAGATCCAGTCGCACAGGATCACATCCAGGTGGGTTTTAAACATCTCCAGAGAAGGAGACTCCACAACCCCCCTGGGCAGCCCCTTCCAGGGCTCTGTCACCCTCACTGGGAAGAAGTTCCTTTCATATTGATGTGGAACCTCCTCTGTTCCAGCTCACACCCACTCCCCTTGTCCTATCACTAGACGCCCCTGAGCAGAGCCTGGCTCCATCCTCCTGATACCCACCCCTCACATATTTATAGACATTAATGAGGCCACTTCTCAGTCTCCTCCAAGCTCAAGAGCCTTTCCAGCTCCTTCAGCCTTTCCTCATCAGGAAGATTCTCCACACCCTTCATCATCTTTGTGGTTCTGCTCTGGACTCTCTCTATCAGCTCTGTGTCCTTCTGGAAGTGAGGGCCCACAACTGGAGGCAATATTCCAGATGTGGTCTCAGCAGGGCAGAGTAGAGGGGGACAAGAACCTCTCTCCATCTGCTAACCAGCCCCTTCAGATCCATCTCAGGATGCTGCTGGCCCTCTTGGCCACCAGGGCCCATTGCTGGCTCCTGGTCATCCTGCTGGCCAGCAGATGTGGGCTGGCTGGGGAGCCGTGTTGGTTCACACTTCTCACAGGGCTCAGTGGAGGGCTTGTAGCATGAGATCCAGCTGTGCTGTTGTCCTTGGAGCTGGTTCTCCAGCAGCAGCACTCACCGACAGGTGCTCTCTGGCCGAGCGTCAGCCCTGTGGTGGCAGGTCGCTCTCTCTTCCCACTGCCGTTGCCTTTCCCAAACATCTGCCTTCTTCGCGGGAATCAGCAGCTTACGCTGTTTTCAGAGGGTGGTTAACCCTTTGATGGACGTCACGGAACATTAGGGATTGGAAGGGCCCTCCAAAGATCATCTAGTCCAATCCCCCTGCCACAGCAGGGCCACCTAGACCAAAGCAGGTTGAGTCGCCGCGTGGTCTAGGCGCAGCCCCAGCGCCTGGCACGGCTGGAACCGCAGGAGCCAGTCTCAAGTCTCTCCCTTCTCCGGTAGAGGTGCTGCAGTGGGATCACGAGGTCTCACCAGCAGAATGTGCATCTGCTCCTTCTGCAGGTGCAGGAGTGGTGCTCCTCCTGTGCCAGCAAAACTAGATGGAAGCTCCCCTGAGCGTCAAACACCCCGTGAAGACGATGGACTAGAGTCACGGCTGAGCCAAGAAGCTTTGTGTGAGAGAGGACGCCGGGAGCACTGGAGGGGAGGAGCAGCAGCAGCTCCAGACGTTACCTCAGGCACTCGCGCCCTGAGGGAGAGCTGGGGATATGTTGCTCTGTTTATAAAGGCAGATTAAAATCGGATTTCACACATAGATATCTGGCACACCAGGGATTATGAAAGCCCTCTGTGACTGGTGAAAGCACAACAGCCAGAGTTACTGGTTGCCCAGCAAACCTGAGGAAGCTTGGCTCTGCTTCATGCCAGCAGACAGTAAAGAAACCACACAATGAACAATTGCTTCTGTACTCAACTCAGATCTTCCCCCC